>VZRZ01001082.1:70284-99414 GCA_013398175.1 Climacteris rufus
CGCCCCGTCCTGCGGGGGGGACCCGGCCCCGGCCCCGGCGCGGCCCCGCAGGGCGCGGGGAGGGGGAACACGGGGGTCATGTCCCGCATCACCCCCTCCCCAAACCCAGCCCGGCCAGCGCCCCCCGGGCATGAGGAGATTGGGGGTGGGGGTCCCCGCTTCCCCCAGGGCCGGGCACGGACAGACAGACACTCCCCACACAAACAGACAGGGCTGTAGCTCCAGCGGGTGCTGCAGGGGTTGCTGACACCCCCCTCCTGTGCTGATTTACCCTCCATAGGTAAAGGAGGCATCCCGCACCCTCCCGCCCCCAATAAAACTCCCTGTGAGAGATTCTCGGGGTGCTTCACCCCCCAGGCTGTGCCCAGCCTCCCCCGGGGTACCTGACCCTGCTCCTGCAGGGCGTAGGACAGAGCAGCCCCTGCCCTGGCATTTTGGGGTGAGCGAGGGACCCCATTTCTCCAGTGAGAGCCGCACCGGGTATAACCCCCTCTGTCCTTGGAGGCTGGGCCAGTCCACCCCTTTCTGGGATTATAAGGGGTTAATCTGACCCAGCCCAGCCCTCACACCGTGTCAGGGTCCTCCCAGTCACACCGCCGTGGCAGTGGGAGGTATTGGCAGACTCACCCCAAAAGTGAATTTCCGCAGTCACCGCCCCAGAGCCGGTGCTGCCCCATAGCAGCCCCCACATGCTCAGCTCTCCAGTTCCACCGGCGGCACAGACCCTGCAGCTGGAGCCACACTGCGTGTGACAAAGCCCTGAGTGCTCACAGATGCCCTGTGGGGGTTTTGGGTCAGGCCCATGCAGGAGGCAGCCTCACTCCCAGTCTGTGCGGGTATTTTCCCTGCAGCAATCGTGCAGAGACACAAAAAACTCATGGGAACCTTCAGCAGGGGACAGCCAGACACACCTCCAGGTGGACATCCCTGCCAGGGAGCAGGAGATGCTCAGGAGCCCGGTGTGACACCTGGATGTCACTTTGCTCAGACAAATGCCACACCATGGCATTGGGAAATGAGGATTCTGGAAGCTCCTCACCTTAAAACCCAATTGCTGCTTGAGACATGAGCCAGCCTCGATGGAAAACCCCCCTCTGTCCCCTCCCAGGCCCTTCCCCTGCCACACTGACTGGGCACAGCAAGGAAATGAAGGTCAGAGACACTCAAGGAGCCTTTGCTTTGCCATGTAGAGGATTTTATTTGTCAAGAACACATGACATGGATTTGCCTTTCCTTTCTGAATCCCACTGATTCCCAGGGCTGTGTCCATCTGTCCCAGGAGCCCATCTCCCGTGGAATCCCTTGGCATGTCCTGCTGAGGGACCTGTGGGACTCTGCCCTCTGCTCCTTGCACATCCCACCAGGTTGTTGAGGTGCATCACCTCCAGAACCAGGTCTTTCAAACACTCTCCAATCCAGGAGGAGGAAAAACACCTTGTAAAATTCACAGAATTACTCTGCCACAGTCCTGCCTCTCACCTCAGCATCCTCTCTTTAAACATGATCTCATTTGCTGTATCCAGCAACAAAACCACATCCACACCCCTCCTCAGCCCTCTGTGAGAAAATCTGGGGTTACACCCCTGTGGGTGTGTCAGTCTTTTGTGCAGGAGTAGCTGGACAAGGACCATGCCTCCCCCTCCTCTTGTGTTGTGCTGGGCAGAAAAAAGGCTGCCAGAACCAGAGAAATAATAAAAACAGACACAGACAAAGCCAGTGCTGGGATATTCTGTTTCAGAGCAATGACAGAAAGTGGAGATGAGGACAAAATGAACAAACTACAGTTATTGATACTGTTTGAATGAACACAGCTCCGTGAACATGGCCCAGCCTTCCTTGGTGGGTGGAGGGGCTCCATTCTGGAGTTTCCATCCCTTCTCCCAGGGGTTGGTTTGCTCAGACCTCCCTTCTCGTGCTGCCTCACCCAGCCCAGGACTTCACCCCACCAAATATTTGCACAGCCTTATCAGAGACCCCTGTGCATCAATTCCTGCCATCCCTCAGTCCCCAACCTTCCAGCATTTCTCTTATTTCTCCTTCCCTTTGAATCCCCCCCAACGAATTCCCTCTTAGGGAGATGCCAAATTCCCAGTGACACCTCACAGGGATCCTACTAAAAACCTGTGGATGTTAAAAAAAAAAAAAATCATGCATGATTTCAAACATGAAGGAAGCAGAGCAACCTTAACCTCGTCCTCACTTCTGCCCTTGCTGGGTGACCCTGAGCAATTTAGTCCCATTCAAGGGTCTCAACTGACTTTTAAAAATCACATAAAGATGCAAAACTTGCCTCTTCTGCAAAATATTTTGGAATGTGCTGAGTGAGAGCATTGAGTTGAGGTTTGTTATCACGATCAGGCACTTTCTGAAAACAGTGTTTTCACAGCCTGGAAAATATCAGGAGATCTGCTTAGGACTGATAGAGAGGGATGAAATATACTGGGATGAGTAATTCATCACCTTGGAGGGGATGTAGGAGTCTGTGGGTGCTGTCTGAAACGTGGCTGGAATGAGGAATCAGCTGGATGATCCCAGGTTTTCATGCTCCAGGGAATTAAAAAAAAAAAAAAAGACCAAATCACCTGAGCTCCTTGGACTCAGGTGTGCTCAGTGTCTCACCCTGAGTTTTCTGCATCCTAAGATAAATATTTCAGGGAAGGCCTCTTGAGCCTTTTGAATCAGCCTTTTTTCTTTTTTATTTCTTTTTTTTCTTTTTCTTTTTGTTTTTTTTCATTTCCCTAGAAAGTAGAAAAAGCCTGAAAATGCTACCCCCTAATGGCACAACCGGGCGTGGGGTGCTGGCCTTGGAAAGGCTGATCCAGATTTTATCCACAGGGCTGGCAGGGGGAATAAAGGGAATGGAAACCACACAGTCTCTGCAAGCAAGATGTGCCCCTGGGGGTAAGAAACCTTGTGCAAACCCCTGACAGCAAAATGTTACACCAGGAATGGGATGAGGAACAAAAATAAAGCCATTTTGTGGGATTCAGCTGAACTCAAACCAGAGTGAAGCAAACCCAGAGGTTCCAGCTCCAGTGAATTGCATGTGGGAGATGCTCTGAGTCTGGGATCAGGGATCCTGCCTGTTCCAGCCCCCTCTCCCCAGGGCTCAGGCAGGCCCTGGAGAAGCTGATGGGTGCATTGCTGCCTTGGACCCAAAGAATGCAACTGAAATAAGGAGAAAGAAAGGAAAAAAATTATTTTAAAAGGGCAGAAAGTCACCAAGAGGCTTGCAGGATTTTAAAACACATATGGGATGGTAAACTGGGTTTGGAGGTCCTGTGATGCACACCTGAAGGGGAGAGGTTGCTCAGCTGGTTCCCCAGGCAGGTTCCAGCTCCCCTGGTGGCTGTGGTGGAGCGAATCCTGCAGGGATCCCTTTGGAGGTTGGGGTGCACTCTGATCCTCACTGATTCCCAAATCCTGCACTGTTTTTCACTCCCTCCCTTGTAGCCTGCTCAGAAATCTCCATTTCATGTTTGTTTGGGGTATCTCAAAAATGTAGTAAAAATCCTACTCTTCACTGTCATCCAGCCCCAAGAACCCCAAACCCTGCACAGACCACAGTGTGAGTCAAGAAAAGTTCCTCTGACCCAAACCATGCCCTGTTTGACCTCAAGCAAGAGCACCTTCTTCCCAAGCTACAGCCTGGCCTGGAGATCAGGGAGTCAAGGACCTTTTCCTTTCATTCCACACCACATCTCAGGTGGGACCTTGGGAGGGATCTTATCACAGAAAAGATCCAACAAGATAGAAGAGTCAAGTACTAAAACAGACCTTGTCCTCTAAAGAGAAAAGTGCTCTACAGCATCCAAGAATTTCGGGACAGCCCTTGGTGTTGTCCAAAGTGTGACACCAGCAGACTCTGACAAAGGAATTCTGACAAAGTGGATTTCTGCCCCTGGTAGGGAATGAGGGGGATACTCCAGTTCTCCAAAGAAATGAGAAGTTCTTTCTTTGTGTCCCAAAAGCCCTTGGGTTTTTCTGCGCAGTGCAAGTCTTGGGAGTACAAACTTCTACGTAAATTCCAATATTAGTAGTAGTAGTAGTAGTATTCATATTAATTCTTTTTCCTGCAAGTGCTACAGCAGAGCCTGGACATGTGACAGACTCCTGACACCAATCCAACCCCACACGCTGCTGATTTCCATGGCCACCTGAGGCAGCACCAGGAGCCCTTGCTGGGAGGGGTTTCAGGTTTAATCTGGGTTAAAACCAAAGGGAGCCACATGCCCAGCACATAAAACAGTCTGGGTTGGAAGGGACCCTTAAAAGTTATCGAGTCCAACCCTTCTGGGGTGAGCAGAGGCATCTTCAGCTTGTTCAGAGCCACATCCAACTTGACCTTGAACATTTCCAGGCATGGGACAGCCACAGCTCCTCTGGGCAACCTCTGCCAGTGTTTGACAAGAGAAACATTCCTCGGTTAAAAACCTGGAAGGAATCAATCAATCAATCGATCAATCAATCTCTGCTGAGGGTTTCTGTAACCCTCAACTTTAGAGTTTTGCTGCCTGTTGGACTCCAGGAACTGCCATCTCCACACTACAAATATCCAAACATAAACCGAGCATCTGTGAAGCCTCTATGGAAAAAAACCCCACAGAAGGGGCCAGTTCCTTGCAAAATCCCAATCTGGGATCCAGTTTCTCCCTGGATCTCCCGGGCTGTCACTCCTGGAGGAGGGCAAGCCCTTGGAGCCAGCCCTCTGGCATTTCCCATCACCAGGCACACCGCACACACCGTCTGGGAATGGGTCAGGTTTTTTTGCTAAGTTTTTATTTTAATTCAAGGACTTTGCTTCATACAAAATGTAATTGTAGAAACAACTGCAGAATTCAAAGTTTGGCTGATAAATATTACTCAGGCAGCAAACTAGGCAATCACAGAACCTTTTTTTTCTCGTTGTTTTTTTTTCCCCCCTCTTTTTTTGGGTAAAGTTCCGCTTGTGTTGCATGGTTGGAACTTCGATCGTTTTTCACACTGTTTTTTTAAATATAAAGTTTTGCAACAAACCCCCAAATTTATATCAAATATAATTAAAAATTAACAACTGATGAATACATTGTATCAAAAAAGTACGAAGATAAACATTTTCCATGCACATACTTTTTATAGATATGTATATATGTATATATATTACATGCAAACATTACTTATTCAAAGTACAGCCACTACGAGACTGGTTCTGGATGCAGAAAACTGATCGGTGCAATTCAAGTTTGGCAACTCACTATGAGGATTCTTGGAAATATGGAGAGACAGCAGAGAGGCTGTAAAAAAATGCCAGGAAAGGGTTATGGACAATTGTGGTCAGGCTTGTCTGTCACTGTCATCGACCCCTACGAGGTGGGTGGAGGATTGGACAACTTGAGATTCTTCGTCGTGTTCTGCCTAAGAATTGGGGTGACCCAAGGCTGTGTCAGTGCAGGGCTGGGGGTTTGGGGATGGAAAATGAGAGAGGAAGGGGGAAAAGACAAAATTTTTCCATACAGAAAGACATCTCTGTTGCTTTCCAGGGTGGGTACAGTGTTTGCATGCACGGGCAGAGAGATGGTGTTGTCCCTTCCCCTTGACTTCCTGGAGTAAAATAGGAACGTTCCCTTGAAAATTTCAAATAAAGGGTTTGTGCCTTCATTTCAGGAAAATGTATAAAACATTTGGTCACAATCATGCTGAAGCCTGAAACAGGAAAATCCAGCAGATAAAGCTACAGGATGGATGAAGGCCTTTCTGACTGGTGGTGGGTTGGATGTGTGTCCGAACGTGTCATCTTGTTGCATAGCCCTCCTTTTGGGAATGCCAGGAATCCCAGCCGTGACCTCTGGCTACCACACTGCCTTTATTCCAAGTGCACACAAATACAGAGACAGAGATACAGACAGGAGTTGTCCTTTAGCAGAATCCAGGGATGAGATCAGCAGGAGATTACTACTGAACAGAACCAAACAAAAAAAAAAAAAACACTGCAGGGAACAAAACCGGGTTGAATTTCCTCAAGGGAAGAGCTACAGGAGATGTGAAGAACCACCCTAGAGCAGACTGCTCCTGCCTGAGGCTGAAAGACTTTTGCTGAGAGCACAAGAGACCTCCTGAGGGTTTTGGTGGCATCTGATCCCCTCCAACCACTCCAGTGACAGAACAGGTCACCAGGGCCAGCTGGATTTCCACCCATCCTACACGACCGCTTCGCCTGGAGAAGCTTCACAGTTCTGGGGCTTGGTAGATCCTCTGAAAAAAGTCACCTCTCCAACCCTGCCCTCTTTCCTAGCAGCATTTTTAGGGATGTGCTTGGCACCTCCCACCCTTCCTCGTTCAGAGTCAGTGCTCTCTGTGTCCTCTGGCCGCCCTGTGCCCCAAACCAGCCCTACAAGGGCTCAGCAGACCCCTGGACATGAGGTCCTGCCCAAGCTTTGCTCCCAGCGTCCCTCCCCAGCAGCACGGTGTGTTTGCCCCTTTCCCAGGCTCACAGTGCAGGAATCCACACGGGCACAAAAGAAAGAACTCATCCAACACAAGAGTCGTTGCAAGAACGCAGAAATCTCATCCCTGAGAATCAGTTAGAGGTTTGGATTATTATTATTATTATCATCATTATTATTATCATCATTTTTTTTAACCTTCTCTTAGCAGGCAATAAAAACAAGACTCACTCCAACTGCCCTCCACACCAAGGATGCACCACGGAACGTGGCCAGAGCTCTCCCAGCCTGACTGAGGGAGATGCTGCCTCTCCTGCAGGAGCATCCCTGCAGGTGCTGTCCTTTCCCACCTGCATCTCTCCCGCAGGACCTGAACACTGCTCAATGAGACAAGGCCGGGTTTGTTTGCTGCAATCACTCCCCTCCCACCAATAAAAGTATATATATATATATCTATATATATTTATATATTTAAAAAAAATTAAAAATAAAAAATAAAAGGCCAACAAAACCCAAACCAACCCCAAAGCGTGTTTGCCTTCCCCGCTGGAAGCTTCCAACCTGGGACTGGAGTGCAGGGTCTGGGGCGTGGTGACCCCAGGGACCCCCCGAGGCTCCGGGCGGCTCCCCCACCCCCTCTGCCCTCCCCACGCTCGCCCAAGCTCTGATGCCTCGAAGCAAGAGGTTGCATCGTCACTGTGAAAGATTTCAAAGGTTAGGCACTTAGTAGTGAACAACTCGAGCATTCGGTAGAAACGGTGGGACCTGGAATGACAATTGGACTAATTCTCTACATAAAGAGGAATTTTTTTCTCTTTTTTTTGTCTTTGTTTTTTTTTTTTTACTGTACAATTTACAAAAATGCACACAATGAAAAGTTAAAGTTCTATCTAATAGCTTGATATAAAACCAATAACATTTCTTCTTCTCACCCCTACGCTTTTTTCCTCTTTTTGTTTGGTTTTTTTTTGTGAATTTTTTTTTTTTTAGTTTGTTTTTTGCTAAATCAAGCTTATATTGTAAACAAGACAAAACAGTGAGGGCGTGTTGCAGTCAACAGGAGAGAGGGACAGAATGAAAAGTCTCAGCAGCAAGGAAAACAGTCCTTACAAAGTCGCTCTCTTGTGGCTTTATCGTGTGTCAGTGTGAAGGACCCGACGTGGTGAGTGACATACGAGACCCGCAGGGCAGCGGTGCCACAGCAGGCTCAGCTCAGGGGGTGGCACCAGCTCTGCCCTAAAGGATTGCAGTGGCTGAACATCAAGTCCCAATGGACTGTCCTTTGTTCTGGGCTGTGTTTCTCCTCTCCCAATGTCTTGGGTGGATCTCTTCCTTCTCAGCGCTCAACGAGACAAAACACGGGGTGAGCTTTGTTCGTGCAAGTCCCTTTGCAACCCCCAGCTCCCGCCCTGGCAGGGGGGGGAAATTTATGGTGATAAATTAATTAAGAACTAGCCCAACAAAAACTGCGCCAATCTTGAGAAGGACCCACAGTTCTGCTTTTCCACCGTGGAAGGTGAGGCTCGCTCTTCTCCCGGCTCCTCGCTCTGCCGCCGGGTTGGCGCCTGGTGCGTGTCTCAGAACTAGACAAGGCAGTGGGGAGGGGGCAGAGAGGGGTGTGCTCCTCCCGCTGCCTTCCCCGCAAGGAGGGAGCCTTCTTCCTCCGTTTGTCTAGTGCAAAAAAACCAAAATCCAAAAGGAAAAACTAAAGAACAACAGAGGAGAGAGGCTGCAGGGGCACCTCCGGCCCCGGGCGCTGAGCAGTTCTCGGGGCTGCCCCGCCGGCCGCCTCCGGCCCCGGGCCCCCGTGGGAGCTCCCAGCCCTCCAGATGATAAAACTCATCCTTATTAAGCACGCACACCTCACAGGGTTTCGCCAAGCCGCTAGCACCAGTCATCCTCATCGGCTTCGTGGTAGTAACTGCGTCCTCTGGCGCCGGCGCCGGGGCCCGTGTTGAGGCCCAGCGTGTAGTGGTACCCGTTGGGCACGCGGCGGATTTGGTGCGACTGCGAGGTCAGGGAGGAGACGTAGGAAGTCCTTGAGGAGCGCCCCGAGTTGGTGGCCACGGCCTCCTCGAAGGTGAGCGTGTCCTCGGGCACGGCGCGCTGGGGGCTGTCGGCCGCGCCGTCGCGGTGGCCCAGGTAGGGGTCGGAGCCGATGCGGGACACGGCGGGCGGGGGCGGCTGCTGCTCCCCCCGCAGCAGCGCGTTGTGCTCGGACAGCCCGCGGCTCAGGCGGCCCGGGGAGAAGGTGGGAGTTTGGAAAGTGGTGAAGTGCACGGGCGAGGAGTTAGCGGTCTTGTAAGTGATGCTGGGGCGGGGGGTCAGTGGCGTCTGTGGGAGCTGCCTCCGACCCCGGCAGGGGGTACTAGCACCAGATGTCGACAGCAAGGGGCTCCCATTAACTGAACCACTGCCCTACATCAAAATTGGAACAGAGCAAATCAAAAAATAAAAAAAGGGAAACGCCGGACAAACACAAAGGCAGGCAGGTATCAAACAGAAGGAGAAGCAACAGAAGGCAGAGACGAGTCACAAGAGGAAAGAAAAGCAAAAAAGAGAGAGTTTAGACAAGCACAGTCGGGGGGGGAGGTTCTCGAGAGATAATTCAACACGAGATGTGAAGAGCTGGAAAGTTTGAGTTTGGGAGCAGTAGGAACAGAAAGGGGCAGAGCATCGGTAGGACGCAAACTGGCACACGGCTCCAACAGAGGGGACACTGTCCAGGGGAGGCACCCACAGCATACAGGGCTCGACATGCGCCTTACCTGGCCTGGGAGCAGCTCAGAAACCTGAGTTATTTGGGGTTTCTTACAAATAAAATTTAGCCTTGGGGTGGATCTGTGCAGAACTTCACCCTACAGTTGTGCTGTGCTGGGCTCGTGCGGAGCTGTCCTTGCCCAGGGCAGGGGGTTGGAATGATATAAGCTTTAAGGTCCCCTCCAAACTAACCCATTCTGGGGCTCTATGATTCTATTTCTGTGGTCAAAACTGGATTATGAGGAAGGAGGAGCTGAGGGAATGGTTTTTATAGGTTGGGAATGAAATGCCTTTTGATTAAACAGCCATTTTCTGAAAAAATAACAACAGAAAGCTTTTTGGACTGGCTTTAACTAACAAGTCCCTTTAACAGAAATGTGTTCACCTTCTCCTCTTCAATATGACACATTTGATTTTTGAGTGGTAGAAGAGTCTGGCAGCTTCCTGGGTTTCTAATAATGATATGTGAGAGTGAACTAAGCTGCAGTAATTTACAAAAATGCCACGAATGAGAGGAACAGGCCCATTTCTGTTTTCCCATTTCTGTTTACATTCTCCCAAGGCAGGACATGAGTGCATTGAAAAATCCCTCAGCCTTTTGTGACCTAACATTTTGAGACCAGACCTTTAATTTTAAAGAGCAGTTTTTCCTTCATATCAACCTGTCAGGCTGTTGTTTGTCGGGCTGTCAATCAATGCTTGTTCTGCTCTACCTGGGTGTCCCAGTGACCAACAACATTCCAACATCCAGGGGAAGGTGCCCAGCTTTTCCCAAGGGCCTGAGGCTGAGCACCTCACTATTACAAAACAGAGCAGAACTAAATTTTAGCCTGGAGGAAAGGAGGTCGGGGGGAGCTTCTGGCTCTCCACAACTCCCTGACAGGAGGGTGCAGCCCCCCAGGTGGGGGTCAGGCTCTGCTCCGAAGTAAGAGGAAATAGGACAAAAGGCAACAGCCTCAAGTTGTGCCAGAGTTGGGCATTGGGAGGAATTTCTTACTGGAAAGGGTGGTCAGGCATTGGAAGGGAGGTTTGGAGTGCCCATCCCTGGAGGGGTCCAAGGAAGGCCTGGGCATGGCACTCAGAGTTCTGGGCTGGGGACAAAGTGGGGATCAGGCACAGCTTGGACTTGGAGGCTTTTCCCAAGTGAAGCCCCAAACAGGACCTCAATGGCTTTATCTGCTACTGCCTGACCTTCCTCCCCCATTCCACCTCCTTTAATTTCAGCAAAACACAGAAAAGGTGCATAAACCCCTCAGGGCTCCTTCCCCACCCTGCCTCTCCTCACCTGTCTGTGTGGGCCGTGCTCTGGGCCCCCGTTGGGGGAGGTGGGCCTGCTCTGGTCAGCAGATTTGGGCTGGGCACGGTCCCGGCTGCCGTAGCGGTCGCAGGAGTAGAAGCGCTGCTTTTCGGAGGAGGAGGAGGAGTGCTGCTTCCTCTCCTGGGACCGGCCACGCTCCTGCTTCTTGTCCTTGGAAGAAGACTCGCCAGACTGGGCTACTGAAAGGAACAACGTTGGTTAGGGGGTCACCAGCATGGCGTGGGGAGGTCCTTCCAGGCAGGCAGGACCCCAAATCCCACCAGCTGGCTGCTGAAAGGAGGAGGACAAGGAGCAAATCCTTGCTGGCAAAGCACTGACCCGCTTGTCCATCAGCCAAGTGATGGGCGGCCCTGTCCAAGGACTTCTGCTTCTTCTCTTTCCGCCGGTGGCAGCGGTGGTGGTGGTGGTGGTGCCCTTGCTCCGGAGGCATCCGCTCCAGGGAATACTCGTAGAGGTGCATGGCGTGAGGGCGCTGCGGGGCCAGCGTGGAGACCGAGCGCTTCATGGGGCTCGTGTCCGGGATGGGCTGCAGGGAACAGGGAGGGACACGGAGCAGGGTGAGGGAAGGCGCCGTGCCCCGCTCGGCTGCCTGGTTCCCAGCATGGGGGGTTAAACAGCAAGAAGAGGGGCAAGGAGGGGAAGGAGAGAAATGGTTAATTGGAGATAACCGGAATGGGCAGGAGGGTTTGTGGAATGGTGGACTGAGTGCGAAATTTGGGGATCTCCAAGTGCCAATCCATGGGTACGACGGGAGCAGAGGCACAGGCAGCACTTCACAGCACACATAGCACAGAGCTCAGCGGGGACTCAGGGCAGAGCAGCAGCCAAGCACCCCTCAAAGGGAATTCTCCAACACCACTGCCACCCACAGCTGCTCCAGGGCCTGCATCCCAAAGCAACCCCAAAGAGGAAAGCAGGTAGCATTGCTGAGCATCACATGGAGAGGGAGAAAAATCAGGAGTCAGGGCAAGGTACAGGCCAAGCCACCAGGAATTTCCTTCTGTTTCCCTGCAGTTGAAGACAACTCCCATCAAACATTTAAGTTGTCCCACAATCACTCCCTGAAAGCTTTGTGGCAGGGACAAGCAGGATAATGTGTACATCCTGCAATCCTACCAGGACATCTCCAGAAAGGAATACTTGGGTTTGCTATTGCTGGTTCCAAAACATTTGTGTCCAAACATCTGGACACTGAGAGCAGTAACAGCATTGCTGGACCTTTTCCCTGTGCCGGTGGCAGCTCCAGACTCTGCTCCCTTCCCTTTAGGTCCAGAAGCTTACAGAGACTCTGCAGAACCCAAGACAAGCTGCAGGACAGCTCCTCTCACAGCCTCTGCCTTCCCTCTGCCCAGGGACAGAGCTCAGAAAACAAGGACAATTCCCACATCTCCTTCTCTGCTGGCCTCTGGCTGGCTCTGTGTGGAGACAGCACCTCATCCATCCTCTGGAGGCTTCCCTGAATCTGCCACTGCATCCGAGCCATGTGCCAGAGGACAGCTATCAGGGCATGGTGCTCCAGCCCGACAGGGAAGTTCAGGATGTTCTCCAGTCTCTCAGCCTTAGGCTTCTTTGAATTCCCAATCCAATAAATGCCTCCAACAACAGCTCCCGCAGAACATTTACTTTGCTCACTGTAACCTTTCCTAAGAGCCTGTATTATTTTTCCTGTCTGTTCTCTTTTGTTTGCTTATCCCAAAATCCAGATCTCTGCTGCCCTGTGATATTTACCCAGTGCAAAGCCAATTGTATCACAGCTCTGCTCATTATTTTGAGTGGAAAAACCACTCTCCTTCCCATTGAGGGCAGATTATCCTGGGTGTAAAAGCACAATCTGGGCAGTTACCCAACTTTTGGTGCTTCCCACTGAAGGGCAGTTGGGATGCTGGTGCTGGAAGGTTTATCAGAGGCACAAGGCTGGCATGAGGGAGCCCAGCACAGCCTGTGCTGTGACCCTGGAAGCACCAGTTCCATGAGCAGGACAATGTTGTGCTGCTTTTGTCACCTCTTGTGGCCCCCATTTGGGAAAAAATAATATAGCCAGGAGCTTCATGTCTTGCTTAGTGCTGAGCCTGGAGCTGGGGGAAAGCAGGGAAGTCTGTAAACTGGATGGTCTGATGGGCAAAAATAGGAGAAGTCAAAGTACTTCCCACTAAAAACACATCCAGATTTTCAAAATCCATATAGGAGCTGCCGGGAAGAAGGCAACGAAAAATTCCCAACAAAGAAAAGCCAGGCAAATTGAGAAGACATGAACATTTCTCTCTGGACTTTGGTCCTGCTTCCATGCTTATTCCAAGGACAGGAGTCCCCACTGGCACTAATCAGTGGCAAAGCAATGAATCCCTTATCCATAAATCCTGGCAATGCTCTTGTCATGGTAGGCACAGGCTCCCAAAAAGCCTCAGGACACTGCATTGCAACCCTGCAGAGAGCTCCTAATTGCTTCTTCATTACCAGCCCCGTTGTTTTCACTCCCTAAATTCCTGTGCAACAAGGCATACATAAACCAAAACAGAAAAAGCAAACCACCCAGCCAAGCCCTGCTACCAGAGCAAGCAGCGTGCAGCCATGGATGGAGGGAAGGGTGGAAAAGTGGGAAGAGAGAGAGAGCGGCTGCGCCGGCACGACTCCAGATGAGAAGGGAGAAAAGTAAAGGGCTAAAGGAAGGTTAATTATCTCTTAAGATGGGTTTAATAGGATACAACTGAGTGCAAACTACATACTGCCAGGTAACTCCCAGGTGACCGTGCTTTGCTCCTCTGCAAACAATTCGGACAAGGTGAGGGACATTATTGGAAGCAGCCCCACAGTACAGCCAGTGTCAGACATCAGATGTGCAGCAGACATGATGACGACCAGGGAGGGAGGTGATGGGGGCAGGACAGCAAAGAGGGAGGGTGAAAACACAGGAGGAGTTTTTTTTTAAAAAGAGTGGAACGCAAAAAGAGAGAGGAATGACAGGCAAACAGAAAGGGAGACATCCAGGAACAGAAAGCGTTGCAAAGAAGAGTTAGAAACAACTCAAAGTGTGGGGAGGGGCAGAGCAGCACGTGAGAGGGAGGGTGGAGGGCATGGAGGGGGGAGACACACACAGAAAGGACATTGGTTATTCACCCAAGCTACAACCACAAAAACATTGTATTATTAAATGAGGTTAGATCTGCTCTGAGATTCCAGGCCTGATTCACAACCAGATTTGGCACGAGGGGCAGTGACATCCTGGGGAACACAGGCCGGGCTTCTGCCAGGGACACTCCCTTCTGCAGATACCTGACTGCCAGGGAGAGGAGTTTCCCAAGGAAAGGCCCTGCCAACTGCACTGCCAAGGAAGGAAAGATGCTACCTGTGGTCTAGGATAAAGGATAACTTTGTTTTGGGCAGGGGGAAGGGAAGGAGAATGGGTTTGCTTTGTGAGCTCTTGTTTTTATTAAGCATGTGGTGTAGTGCTCCTGGTAATTCAGAGAATTCCAGTGCTCACAAAAGGGCTGCAGTTTCTGAAGACAAGTGGGAAATCCAGTGGCTGACGGGGGCAGCCCCAGCACGTTGGCACAATTCTGTCTGTTGGAGCTATTGCTGTGTGTGCACAACACAGGGTTTCATTTTAGGGTGCAGCAGATTTTTCACGTTCTGCTCCCCATGAAGAGCCATGGAAACAGACCCCAGCCCCCTCCTGGCTGTGTGAATCAGGCTCTTGGAATGAGACACACGAGTGGTGAGATGTTGTGACACAGGAGGCAGGATGGTGGCTGGGCAGCATTTGGGACAAACAGCAACAAACATGTGAAATGGCCAAAAACAATCTGTGACATCCTACACACTAAGCAAAGTCCGTAAGTCAACTCTAGTGAGAAGATTTCTTTTAAAAAGAAGTTAAATCAACAAGATAAATCCTCAGCACCATTACACTGGCCAAGGTCCCAGTACAGGAATAAACAGGGAGCACACTCAGTGTCCCAATGCAGCTTCCAGGCACAGCTCCCTGGTAGTCCCTGTGCCTACTCCAGCCATCAAAGCAAGTCACAGCACATCTCCAGCTTTTTTTTGAGGCTAGGGCACAGAAACATGGCTTGGCTGGCTGGACAGACAGCACACAGCTAATGGGAACCAGGCCTTCCAGGAACACAGTCTGGTAAATGGCCTTGTCCCCAGCTGGTGACCCAGACACTCCCCAGGTAGTGACCCAGCCAGAGGGATCACCCTGGGCTGCTTTTTTCTGCAACCAGGGAGGAGTAAAACTGGGGACAGTGCTGTGACTGCACAGGAATAACTGCAGCCATCCCCTGCAGGGAATTCCTGCCACATCCTGCAGGGAATACCTGCCATCCCAGCACAAGGGCTGGCTTCCTGTCCCCACAGCAGCACCATAGTTAAAAACCAATATTCACAAGCCACTTCCAACCCATGACAAGCAGAGAGAAGATCCTGAGCTCTTGGCCCACTCTCAGTTCCCCACCACCAGTGAACTCCCCCTCTCTCACCTGGGTTTCGGCAGCCAGGCGTGGCATGGAAGCTGCCCGGCCCTGGCTCTCCAGGCCTGGCTGGTGCTCTCCGTTGGCAACTGTGGGGCTGATCTCCTTCATTTCTACCACCTGATCAAAACATGGAATGGTTTCATTATCAAGAACAGGAGTATCAGCTTTGAAGCCACCATCAACTTCTCGAAGTTTGATTTTGTTGTGGAGATGCTGGGGAAGGGAATAACTGACGGGCTGTGGAGTGCCCAGATTTCTCTGTCTACACCAAGGATGAGCTCTTCCACCAGCCAGGAGCCCCAGCTGTGACCTGGGAAACCCCTCATCTGAGTGGGACAGCGAGGACAATGGGATTGAGACCGTGGGAAGAGATACCTGAGGTAACCTATGGCAGCAAGACAGGATTCCCTGAAAAGCATGTCCAGATGCACGGCTCTCAGGCTGTGGGAGCTGCCAGATTTGGGCTTTCTCCATAATTCTCAAACAAGCAAGAGACAGATCTGTCTCAAGGGACAGATCTACTGCTAATGCATGTCCCTGTCTTCACCTGGTGAATAAATATCCTCTAAAATATCCTCTTAAATTTCCTCTTAATATAAATAAATATCCTCTTAAATATCTCAAGTTCTAAATATCCTAAATATCCTCTTAAATTTCTCAAGTTCTACCACAGCTCTAAAATCTCCTGCATCTCACCCTGTCTTCACCTGCTTTTCCTAGACAGTTCTAAAATTTCTCAAGTTTTACCACAGCTCTAAAATCTCCTGCATCTCACCCTGTCTTCACCTGCTTTTTCTGAACACTTTCTAAAATTTCTGAAGTTCTACCACACTTCTAAAATCCGCACCTCACCCTTCCCGCCTTGACCCCGTTTGCTCACCCGCTCGATGGGGATCTCCTCGGAGTGGCCCCGCTCGAACGCTGGGGTCCTGGTTTCATAGAACACGTCCTGGGTGCGTTGGGTCCCCCAGGAACTGGACTCTTTGATCCCACCCTCCGGGGGTGGCCTGTCCGAAGGAAAAGAGGGAAAAAGATTCGTTCTTTTGCAAAGAAATTTTGCTGAATTTGGCAAACCACTCGGGGACCCTTTGGGGTTTCACTTGTGAAAATCAGTTGCAGGATGGGCACAGTGACTGGTGAAGCTCTAAGGTCCCCTGACGTTTCCCCTCTAGAGCCCAAAGATCCCATGAAAACAAGGAGATCAAACCAGCCATACTTTTTTTTCCAGTAATTGAGGAAAACTTCTATAACTTAATTCCTGATGACCAATGAAGAATTTGGGAGTTCAAGACAATTGTGTGTGCAGGATCAGCTGGACATTGGTCAAACACCTCAACCATGGTGAAATCCCTTCACCAACTGTCAAGTCTGGTGTTGGTTTCCCCATCAGGATTATCTGGGATGTTTAAACCTCAGCTGTCTACCACTAAAAACCCATAGCACTCGTGACCCAAAGGAAAATCACCTGGAGAGCAGGAAATAGAGAATTGATTAGGGATCACTGTCACTGTGACTGTTTGGAAAGCTCTCTGGGGAGGGATTATTTTGCCCAAAGGGACAGATTGTGTCGTGGCAAGTCCAGAGAAGCTCTTGCTGTTACCAAGTGCCACAAGCTGAAGGGATGACTTTGTTCCCAAGGATCTTTGGCCTCCCAAAACTCATTGCTGGGGTGGTTGGTGGGGTTTGTTTGGTTGTTTAGCAATGATCCCAAATTCCTGGAAGCAAATTCACAATGGAAAGCTCTCCAGTGAGGATTCAGAGGAGACCATCAAGGAATCACAGAGCTCCCAACACTGCCAGCACAGGGATAACTGCAGTGGGAGCAGAGGCAGATGGAGGCATTTTGGCAGCCACCAGTGGGAATTGCCCCAGCCATGGCATGAAGGGGCTGCTGGCCTTGTTGTCACCTGCTCCAGGGCCACTGGACCAGCAGTGAGTGGCTGATTGGGTTGATCCCCAGGCTGTGGTGGCTCTGCAGGGAGGTCAGGGATACTCACAGTGCTCCCCCGTTGTTGAGGGAGGCCGAGCTCTTCTGGCGCAGGAAGGCCTTGGCGTTGTTGAAGGCTGTGGGCTGGGTTTGCTCCAGGGTGGCCTTCAAGGGGTGGAAGAGGGACACTGGTCCAGGCTGCCAAGCACAAGAAAAGGCTGTCAGAGCTGGGATGGGCTGCAGGGATTTTCCCAGTTCATGAAAAGTCCACTTTGCCATCCTGGGAGAAAAGACTGCCCCAGCTTGGCCACAGCAAGGAGAGGCTCTGAGGGACACCCAGTACAAGTCAGGCCCTGCTTCAAACCCCCTTCCCTCTGAATGCTCTCCCAGTCACCAGAGCACAGCAGGAATTTCCCACATGGATGTGGCCACAGGGGCTGTGCAATTCCAGTGGCTCTGGATGGATCTGTTGTAGCCATCCCTGTGTGGGACAGATCTCCATCCCATGCTGGAGATCAGCTGGATGATCATCCTAAAAACAGGACTTTGTCCTGCTGTAAATGATTGGGTTTGCAATCTCAGTTGTGTGAAAATATGTCAAGAAATATTTCCTAGAATTTGTAAAACCCTTCTAATCTATCAGAGTCAAGATGATTTGGAATAATTCCTGTTTTTAAAAATAACTTGAACATTTTATAGCCAAACCATCAGCAGCTTTCAATAATCTTTTGGTCTCCCAAAGACATATTTTGGTGTTCCCAAGTCCTTAGGTTACAACTGAACACAGGATTTAGACTTCCAAACATCAGTTGCATTTCTTGGAAAAGATCTTTCCAGATCTACTGGGAAAGAGAACTGCAACAAATGCTTTTTTAGTATTTTTTGAGAGAGACTTTCAGGAGAGGTTTCCATTTTTGAGACAGCATTTTCAAACCCAGCCTGGAGGAGACATTGTGGATGAATCCTGCTGGTGACTCTTGTGAGAGCTGCCCAAGAGGGAGGATGGAAAGGCACCTTTTGTACCTGGCACAGGCCCCCGGGGGGCTGGACTTGCTCTCTGCTGTTCTTGTTCTGCTTGTAGAAGTCAAATATCATCAGGGCTGCGTAGACCTTCCCCACAGTCATTTCATCAGCTGCCAGAGGATGGGGAAAGCACGGCAGAGACATTCCAAGGATGAGGAGAAGAGAAAAATAACAGCAAATGGGTGTGAAAAAACAAGGAAAAGGAAGGAACAACATCAGAATAATGAGGCAAAACAGAGACAGAAAAGTGGGGGAAAGAAAAAAAGACAAAGAAAAGGTTACAACAGATTCTTCAGCTCTTTGCCTGTTGCTGCCTTTCCCTGGTCTGGAGTTCTCTGTGGCAAACACAGGGATTGTGTATTAAAAAACAGGTAGGAAACCTCAGTGGCACTGTCAGCATTGCTGAGACAAGAACTCCTAAATTCACACCAGATCCACAGCCAGCTCTTTAGCAACACAGCAGCCTCATTCCTACTTCTTTGAATTACAGTAAATGGGGCCATAATGGGCTACATGTAAGGAGTATTTCATTTTTCCAGATGTCTTTTTTCACCCTCAGAGCCACGTGACAGCCCTTCCCTGCCCAGCACTGGAACACTCACCATGGAGCAGGGCTGGAGCAGCAGATCTACAGGCACCAAGAGAGGATGGGAGGGAAGGACTTCAGCAGTCACTACCCACTGATTTGCATCTCCTCAGCTCCCTCATTTTTCTTAATTAACAATGCCTTTATTGCTCTGCACTGCTTCTCATTAATCAGGAATCCAGAGCTAATCAAGATAACAGCAAACTTTCCATTTTCTCAGCACCTTTGCCCAGGACATCACCAAGTAACACAAAGGCCTTTAAACCCAGAACACCCCACTTCTGATTCTGTCAGTTCTCAGCAAGCTTTAGCTTTCCTTCTCCCGGTTTTCAGGAGTTCAGATGGCACAAATTTCTCTCCCATCCTGGAGGCTGACAAAGCTGTGGAAAAGCTTTGGAAGAGGCCACACAGAGCATTGGTCTCTTCTTGGCACTGTTTTGGAGGGTTTTTTTCCATGCACAGGAAATCCACTGCAGCATAATGAAGCACTTGCCTAGAGGTGACCTCAGCTTCCCTAATCCCTGTGGGACCATGCCATGGCAGCACAGAGGATGCCAAGGAGCTGAACTGTCCTCAGTGTCTTTGCTGCATCCTCCAGATGCCCCTGTGCCCAGATGGGGCTTGGGACAGAGCAGACAAGGAGGGAGAAGCCTAACCTGGGCCTCTTGGGTGTGTGGGATGATCCAGTGCTTGGAACCACTTACGTTTGTGAGGAGGCACCAGCAAATCCAGAGTCTTCTGGGACAGGTTGGGCCAAACCAGCGAGATCTCCTTCCTCAGCTCAGCATCACATTGGTGCTGTTTGACACCACCTGCAGACAGGGAGGGGAGAGGAGTGAAAACCCTTGTCCTGGCAGTACATCCCACTGTTTGCACCCCCATTCCCATTCCTGGGGAAGGGAGAGCCAGCACAGCCCTTCCCTGCAAAGGGAATCCATGATTTCCTCCGTGACAAAAGTGCATGAACTCAGCAGGACCATCCTTGCCTTGACCTGCTGGCTCTGAGCAGTGACTTGGGGCTTAAACTTCAGCTCAGACTGATTCCACATAACTGCAGGTGCCTCTGCCTTTGGGGAGTGCCCATGGAAAGCAGCAGCACCTCCCAGGTGGGATGCAAAGGATGTGGACATGAATCACAAAATCAGAGAATCATGGAATCACAGAGTGGTTTGGGTTGGGAAAGACTTTAAAGATGTCTAATCCAAGCCCCTCTGCCACGGGCAGGTCCTCCTCCCACTGAGCAATGTTGTGGTGGGTTATAAACCCTCTGCCACCAACTCTTCCCAAAATCCTTGGCCATGGGACACGAACGCGCTGCTCTGCCCCAGCAGCTGCACCCCAAGGCAGAGAGCCAAACACAGCAGCTCTGTTCCCAGGGCCAAAATGCACACGTGGACAGTGATTAAAGGCTGTGGAAGCCACAGGCCAGCTCCCAGCTGAATGCCCGGCACAGCAGGCAATTAAGGAGCTCATCTGAATGACAGAGATTATTTTTCCAAGAGAAAAGTGATGGGAGGAGGCTCTGCGTACTCTTACACGGTGGTTTGAACTCCCACAAGGGAACTCATTAGGGAGGCTTTATTAAGGGCCTGTTAGTCCCACTAAAGACTCAATTAAATGTAGCACATGAAACCTATTCAAAGCAGCTCATAACAACAAAACAGGTCAGAACCTCACACCCCAGAGCAGAGCTAAACGGCAGAAAGAAGCCAGGGCTATCAGCTGAGCTCTCCTCTCTGGTTCCCTTCCAGTTTTCGGTCAAAGAAAAGGGTGGGGGGAGCTTTTCCAGCTAAAAAAAGGTGGTTTGAATTACCACTGCTGACAGGTAACTAGAAACTGAAAATAATACAAACTCTCAGCATCCTTATCTAGGAGTAATTCTTGAAATAAGTCACAGGAAATCCTAAGTGCATGCTTAGAAAGGAGTGTCTGCTCCTTGTATCGCCCGTGGGGAGCCCCAGGGACCTCAAAATTTTGCCTTCTTTGAGCAGTGCCTCCCCAAAGCATCAAAGGCAAAGTTTAAGCAACATAGGAGGGAGGTGATTAACTCAAGAGAGGTTGCACTGGCCTAAAAGTGCTTAGGAAAGCACAACATCCTAACCCCGCCTTGCCCTCTGCTCGTAAGAGTGTTGTTACCTCCTGTTAACTCTTAAATTAGGTATAAAAGTGCTTAGGGCAGGCATGCCTTGATTCTGACCCCAGCCAGGCTGATGAAATGGGGTAACGACCCAGAGAAAAGGCCAATGTATTTTATTACGTTGCAAAGTTTAATTGGGAAGGCAACTAAACGCCTGATTAAGCACTTCAATAATTAAACTCTATCTCCAGGCTGAACGTGGTTCACGGCACTTGGAGTCCCTGCCTTGCTGCCAGCACGGAGCAAGTGGGGAGGAAGGGCTGGAATGGTTCAGAAAAGAGGTGTAGAAGTCTCATTTCTGATATACAGCAGTGAGGGAACGCACACGGCTTCTCCCAGAGCTCTCAACTGGGATGGCCAAAGTTCCCCACATCTCATGGCCTGGGATGCCACCCCAAAGGCACAGGGATGCTCAGGACCCCTCTGTCCTGTCCCCAAGGCTCCCTTGTCCTCAGGTGTTGGCAGAGGGCAAGCTGGCAACGGGAAAATGGGATTTCCACCTGGGGCAGAAATTCTGTGGTTTCAGGAGGACACCAAGCCCACAGAATATTCTGATTTGGAAGGGACCCACAAGGATCGAGTCCAACCCTTCAGTGAATTGCCCATCCAGGGATCAAATCTGTGCCCCTGGTGTTATTGGCACCTTGCTCTGACCACTGAGCCCCCCTCAGGGTCAGGAGTTGGGCTTTGAGCCACATGTGCTCTCAGCAAATTTTAATTTGAGCAAACTTCAGTTTTCTTCTCCTGGTTTTCTGGAGCTCAGATGGCAGAAACCACTCTCCCATCCTGCAAGGCCCAGGCTGGCGGCCGACAACGCTGTGGAAAAGCTCTGGAAGGGGCCACACAGGGCATTGGTCTCTTATTGGCACTGTTTTGATTGTGTTTCTAATGTGTCCAGGGAATCCAGCATAATGAAGTGCTTCCCTTGAGCTGACCTCAGCTTCCCCAATCCCTGTGTGACCGTGCTGTGGCAGCAGAGGCTCCCAAGGAGCTGAGCTGCCCTTGGTGTCTTTGCTGCATCCTCCAGGTGACCCAGCTACCCCCTCAGCCACCCCCTCCCTCTCACCTGACGTGAGTTTGATCTCCAGGTGACCCAGCCACCCCCTCAGCCACCCCCTCCCTCTCACCTGACGCAAGTTTGATCTCCAGGGCAGTGCGGATCAGGGCCATCAGCGTGGAGGTGAAGTGCACAGTTAAGTCCTCCGGGGAGATGGGCATGTTCATCCTCACCAGGCGCTGGGGACACACAGGGCTGGCTATGAGTGGGGGCCAGGAGTCCTCCCCCCACCCTCCCCTGCCCCTCTGAGAGCCCCCAGAACATCCAGAGTACAAACAGGAGTGAACTTTTTGTGTGCTGAGCTGAAATTCTTCTGCACATGGATGTCAGCTCCTGCCCAGGAGCAGGTCTGGGACGGAATTTTGGTGGTTTAATGAGAGATGTGCCAGCACTTCACTGCAATCCTACAGAGTTCTTCCAAAAGAAGCCACTTGGGATGCTCTCATCCCATTTCCTGACCGTGTCCAGTGGTGTCTGCAGCATCCAGGCATGTGGCTGGTACCTGTCACCCCTGCCAAGGCAGCGTGCTCAGGAGGCAAAAACCATGAATCCACCTCCTCCACCCTTTCCTACAGCAACTGGCCTCACCTAAATTCTTCACCCAAATTCTTCACCTAAATGCTAAAACAGGAGTGACAGCAGCAGATGGGACTGGGCTGAGGGTTTGCATCTGCCATCCATGGGTGCAGCTCCATCCTGAACGTGGCTGTGCCTCTTCAGCTGTTCAGGGGGCCCTGCAGGTGAGCAGGATATGGGGAAGGCACTTCCAGGGACAATGACACTGCTCTGACACTGAGGGCTCTGTGCAGGAGCTGTGCAGTCCCTGGAGGGGGCCTGGGATGGGGCATTTTGTTCTCAGCTTGAAGCTCCCTTGGAAATGAGGCTGCTGGGCCTGTGATGTGGCTCTGGTACCCGGGGGCAGTTTGGGACTGGCTGGTAACAGGTACAGGTGTCCATATCCTTCCTGCTGGAGACATTTGGGTGCTGGCTCTTACCTCCTTCCACTGTGGACATCCTTGTCTCCTCTTTCCCTTCCAGGCAATGAGCTCCACAGCTCCACCCACACCTTCCCCACTGGGGAAGAGGCTGGGTTAACATGGACAGGACTATAATTTCCACCATGTTCTTCCAATGCAAACATGGAACAGTCCCTCAGGATCAGTATCTTCCAAGTTCTTCAGAGCTGGCAGCGACTCCTTCCCCATCACCAGCCAGGACCAACTCTGCCAGGGCAAATTCCTTGTTCTCCTAAGCAGGAAGCACCTGAGATTGCTTTGGAAAGCTGAGACTCCTTTAATGCCACTGGCAGCAGAACAGGAACATGCTCCAAGCCTTGCTGATAACCTCAGCCACGCACTTAAAGGATGGATTTCTCCTCCTTCAGCAGCCTAATGATTTCTGAGCTCCTCAGCTTTCATGAGCTGTTTGGAAAATCCCGTCTGGAGCCATATCAGACAAACCTCAGTGGTGTTTCCACTCCCCAGAGGGATTTGCAGCCCGAGGAAGCCCCTGGGTGTTGATCTGCCTGAGCAGAGCCTCAAAAGCCCAGTGGCAGCTTGGCCTGGGCCCCTTGCTCAGGAGGGAATTTCATTCCCCTCTGCAAGCCGCTTAGGCTGTTATTTTGATCCCTATCTCTGCACAGAAAACTTCTCTTTGTTTAACAACAGCCCCAAATGCTGTCAGAGAAGTCAGCTGCACTCCCCCTGTGGCTCTGGGCACTGCAGCACAAGGCTGGGATTCTTTTCAGGGATGCAGATTTTGGTGCAGCCCTGCTCACCCTCTTGGCTGGCCCAGGGAAAACCTTCAGCAGAAACTCCTCTGCTTATGGGCATTTTCCTGCTGGTGAAGGGAACAGGGTGGAGGTGAGAGCAGGGACCTGCTGGAGAGAGGCTCACTGGGAGCCCTGGTTGCTGCTTCTGTGTCTTCCCCAAACCAAGCCATGGGTGGTGAATGAACACTTGGCCACCTTTGCACCTCTGGGATAACCTGCCTGCTTGGAGAAATTTTCAGCTTCAACTTCCAACTTCCCAGATGTCTGAACTGAGCTGCCTTAGAGCCCCAGCCTGGTTTGGGTTGTAAGGGACCTTAAAGCTCATCTCATTCCACCCCCTGCCATGGGCAGGGACACCTTCCACTATCCCAGGTTGCTCCAAGCCCTGTCCAGCCTGGCTTTGAACACTTCCATGTGTTTGGGTGCCCTGGGACAGGGCAGACCCCAGCCCTGGTACCTTCTGCCAGCCAAGGGGACAATTTTCCCCCAGAGGGGACACTTGGTGTTGGCACTGCAGACAAAGGGCACAGGGTGCTGGTCCAGTGTAAAAACTGCTCAGATGGGCTCCAGAGGAGGTGAGACCTCCTTGTTTATCTTACTGCACATCTTTGGCTCTCACTGCATCCTGCAGGGACAAGAGGCCACTGTAACAACCTCCCTGTCTCCTGGAGTGTGGGACAAACCATTGTGAGCTCCAAGACTTTCCTTACACCATGCCCAGAGGTTATTCCATGTCTGCCCAACCTGAGAGACAGGGAAATCAAAGCCAAGCCTTTCTTTCCTTTTTAAGTCAGTGACAGTATCAAGCGCTGGCAACACCACAGGGTTTTTTCTGCTCACTTGTGTCAAATGAAACGGGATTTAATTCAGAACGCTGCCCTCAGCACACAAAAAGTTGCAAAAAATACATCAATGAGAGCCCACAGTTAGCACTCACAGAGCCCCACGGAATCCCACTGGAGTGGGAGAGAGTTCAGGCGTGGAGGGAGAAAGAAGATGCATGGAAGTGAAGAACAGGCAAATGAGAAATAATTCCCCACAGGAGAGCTCTATCCTCACAAAAACCAGCACCACAAACCACGCAGTGACTAAGACATCCCAGGTCTCCCCAGCTGTCCCCCCAGGCTGAATTCCCAAAGGATATGGATGCAGAACACAGGCCACACCACAGCATGAAAGTCTTTTCTCCTAAATTTTAACCAGGGACAGAGGATTTAGGGAAAGAGAACTTAGGGAAAGATTTCCAACACTTGCAGGAAGGTTTGCTGAGCAAAACTCACGTTTTGCTGCACAGAAGCACCTGGAAGAGGCTCTCCCTACACCACCTCCCGTCCCCCTTCCCGCATTTCCCTCTGCACTGCCTGGCCTACAGCACTGTCTCCATCCCAGTATCCAAACTGGGCAAACAGGTAGCTCAGACACCTCCAGGTGGGTGCAATTCCCGACCTGAGAACCCAGCAAGGAGCAGAAAGAGGGGTTTGTGTTGCTCCTGCAGCCAGGGTGGGCAGCTCCGGGAGGCAGCAGAGGGGAGGCTTGGGTGGGATGTCTCCCCTCTCCTCTCAGGGTGGCAAACTGGGATTCACCTCCCAGTTCTCCCCTGGGACAGCAGTTGAGGAGTTCTTGCACTGCAAGGTGAGCTGCAACTTGCACCTTCCAGCTGCCCATTTCTTGGCCAAAAAAAAAGCCATAAAATGAGACAGAAGCGCCTTAGAACCTGCAGCAGCCAAGGCCAACAGGCCGCACCTAAAAACCACCCCAGATCCCTCCCAAAATCAGTGAAAGTTCCTTTCTTGGAAGACCCTGACTGGAGAAAATCTGTGCCTTAAATGAATATATGACATTTCTGGGAGAGCTCCTGCTGAAGATGAAGCAGTTGGAAGAAAAGAATTGATTCATCTTCGATTCAAAATAGCTTTGCCACCACGGCTGGGGGAGGAGGGACGGGTTTGGTGAGACTTCTCACACCACATCCCAAATCCCTGTGGGCACCCAGAGGAGCCAAGGAATCAGGCACACACTGGCACAGCCAGGAGGGATTTGATCCCAGAACATTGTCTGGTGCATTTTCCCAATGCCAGAAATGCAGCTGAAAGGGTGAAACCCTGAACAAAAAGATAGATTAATTTTTCCCTCCAATATTACAAAATAACCTTATACATAAAAATATCTCCCTGTGCAGAGCATGAAAGTTCAACCTATTCCAGGCTACTTTCTAATTTTATCTGTATTAATTCCCTGACATTTCCAGAGGATCCATTTAGAAGGAATCCAATTGAAACTGGTAACATTGCTCAAACTCAAAGATTCTGATTGACCCAAAATTTCTCTTTGAAAAATTCATCAAGAACTTTTAATTTTCATCCCGAACTAGAAGAGAAAATCTCAATGCTTCTCATAGTGACAAGAACATAGTTAAAAAAATGGAACCAGTTGTTTAGACTGTAGTCAGTTTTTAAAACAATTTACTTTTCTCCCATTTTTTAGCGGTTTCTTCTGGCTAAAGTTGTGCTGCAAGGCTGTGCCAGAGCAGTGGCTCATGCTTTGGAAGGGGATGAAAAAATGAGAGAGAGGAGGAAGGAAGGAGGAAAGAAGGGAACCCAAACAAAGCAACAACCAGCAAAAAGTTCCCAACAACAACAAAAATAACCAAAACAAAACAAATGGGGGAAAAAAAAACCCAACAAAATCTAATTTGGATAATTTCATCTCGCTGGAGCCCAGAAAGAAATCTTGGGATCCTGCAGGTGACAGGGACTCGATGCCTCCCTCGACCTGCATCACTTGGGACACTCTGGGAATCAGCCACTACCCAGGGATGCTCAGGTGAATTAATGACTGGGCAGCAGGAAGAAAAGGTGGAAATCCTTCCCAGGTGCCCTGATCTGCCAGGGAAGGACTTCCCAGCTCCCCCAAGCCGGGTGAGGAAGCGCAGCCAGCAGCAGATGGAGTCCCCGCTCCGGTTTCCCGGCCGCGCGTGGGGATCCCTCCTCCAGCCCTGGCTTTTAATTAGGAGGATTTGGAGTCTCGTTAATGCTTCTGCAGGAGAGGGCCCCAGAGGCAGGAGCAGCACTGCCGTCTCCGGAGCCTCCTAATTAGCTCAGTGCTGATAACGAGGTAGGGAGCGATGGCCGTGCGCGGTCAGGAGGCTGCGGACACCCCGGAGCTCCCAGGGCTGATTCCACTGCCAATAACGAGGAACCAAACCTCTGCGCCAGGCAGAGCTGGCAGAGTAAATTCGCTTTCAGCCGGCGGTTTGTGCGGAGCTTCTGCTCAGGAGCTCCTTGGACAACATCCCGACAAACAGGGAACGTACTGGAGAAACGCCGGGAAAATTTATCCTGGGATCAAAGGTGTCTTACTGGCTCCCAGCCTGAGCCAGAAAAAGTTTCTGCACCCTAAATCCTATTCCCTGGCACATTTACCCAAAGTTAGCAGGAAGAGGAGCACACCGAGCTACAAATGCCTGGAAATCTACTGGCACCCCGACGGGTTTGAATTATTAAGAGCACCCCGTCAGCCTCTGGGACAAGAACTGCTCTGGGAATGATCCCCAGACGTGAATAAATTTGGGACAACAGAGCGCTGCTGTGGGAAATGAGGTTGAGTTTGGTGAATAAATTATTTGCTATGAATAATTCACCCCGACCTAGTTGGAATGATTCTACTCTCACTTAACTCTTGTGTTGGCTCCAGAAAGGCTGTCCATGGCCTTCCTCCCTCTTGCTGCGTCCTGGTGGAGCAGCCTGGATCTGGGGAGCCAGCCCAGCTCTGAGAGCACCCCATGGAGTCACAGAATCCCATGATGGTTGGGGTTGGAAGGGACCTCAAAGCCCACCTGGTCCCATCCCCTGCCATGGGCAGGGACACGTGGGCAAATCCTAAGACACCAGAGCGAAGTCAAAGTGGTTGTCTTCCCTCTTTGCATCTGACTAGGTAGAAGAGACTTTAAAATTCATGGAATCACAGAATCATTTAGGATGGAGAAGAGGTCGAGTCCCAAGGGTGACCCAGCACTGCCAAGGCCACCACTGACCCATGTCCCTGAGTGCCATCTCTACATCTGTATGGTTTTAAATCCCTCCAGGGATGGTCATTCCACCACTGCCCTGAGCAGCCTCTTCCAGGGCTGGACAATATTTTCCATGAAGAAATGCCCAGCCTGAGGCCGTTCCCTCTGCTCCTGTCCCTGTTCCCTGGGAGCAGAGCCCGACCCCCCTGGCTGCCCCTCCTGGCAGGAGCTGTGCAGAGCCAGCAGGGCCCCCTGAGCCTCCTTTGCTCCAGGCTGAGCCCCCCCAGCTCCCTCAGCCCCTCCTGGGGCTCCAGCCCCTTCCCAGCTCCATTCCCTACCCTGGACACACTCCAGCCCCTCAATGTTTCTTGCACACAGGAATTTGAGTTCCTTCAGCCTTTTCCCCAACACCCCAGTGCAGGATAGAGCTCTCCTGGTGCCTGAGCAGCCAGAGGATCCCAGGCATGCACCTCTGGGAAGCAGCAAAGCCACGCACACGGAACTGCAGAGGCTGGTCAGGCTGACCAAGGAGAACAGTTGAGAAAGGGGAACCAGAAAACAGCAGAAAGGAAGGACAGCAGCCCAGGAGGCTGCAGAGAGGGGAAAATCCAAACAAAAAACCAGTGTGGATGTACAGAGAAGGCAACAAAGACGTGGGGAAAACACACAAAACCTTTGAAGAGGACTGGGAAAAGTTTCCATGGAAAGAAAAAGGGGGGATATGTGGGGCAAAAGAGCTTTTGCTGGACAGAACAGTCGGGGGGTTTAAAAATCAGAGGGAGAGGGTAAAAATAGGGCAGAGACAAATCCCTGGCTGCTGTTGGCACTGACTGAGCTTCGGCTGCAGGACCAGGGGGTTGATGTCCCTCTCCAGGCTGTGGGGAGGCGGCTTCACTGTCCTCCCCAAGCCTCTCATCCACTGTGGGAGGACAACAGGAGTGACATCACTGGGGGGACACCTGGCAGGGGCAGGGCAGCGGGTGCCACGACCACCACAGCCATGGGGGGAAGGTGCCCAGCACCAATCCCTGGATGTGCTGCATGGAGAACTGGAGGAGGGAAGGAGAAAAACTCATTCCTAAACCATGAGGGTTCAGTTTTATCATCAGCAGTAGCTGGGTGAGAGATCAGCCCAAGCTGCAGCTTTGCACCACAGGGAAAATCCTGAGCTGGTCTGAAATCCTTATTTCTGTAGTTCAGGGCTCTTTGATAACGTGCAAACTGAATGTGATCATCTCCAAACTCAGAGAAATCTGATGTTCAGTCGAGATTGGAGCTGTTTCACTTGAACCCATCTCTGCCTGTGGCTGACACACAGACACATTGCAGAGGTTTCTTCACAGATGGGTGAAAATTATGTGTCTTCCAAAAATCAGGAGTCTGTGTTATAAAAAGAAGCCATTTCCTATGTTATTAAGGTCTGTGGATTTGTCCTGTAAGGACAGACAATTAAAGGTGAGATCAGGCAACTGTCAAGGAAAAGCCAGGCTGGGAAGTGCCTGTGGGCCTGGGCAAAGTCTCGTTTAGACAGAGACACCGCTATGAAAATCAGCCAAAAGCCTTCTTTAAAATGCTTATTTTAACACAGGAGCTTTTTAGCCCCCTTTTTCTTCTTTTTTTAATGCTATGAGATTTTGGGGGGGGGGGG
>VZRZ01001082.1:107909-201337 GCA_013398175.1 Climacteris rufus
GAAGGGAAGGGAAGGGATCCCAAATCCCTTTTTATTGTTCTCAGCTCCAGCCAGGGCTCAGTACAGTTTCCCCTTCCTTGCATACAGCTGTTCCTAGAGTTCCTGTAAATTCTTAACTTCCAATTTATGTTTTTTTATAAAAATGTAAATTTATATTTTTGTCCATCCTGCGTATTCTTAACTTTAATGAGATATTTCTCAATATAAATTTCAATTTATATTTTTCTCCTGTAAATTACAGGAGCCAGAAACACTACTGAAAACAAATGCATTATCCAATTCCCCCCTGGTCTGTGGGGTAATGTTGAACAAACCATAAAACTGTGCCCTCCTGGCAAGGCTGGGGCTCTGCAAAGCTTTTAATTGCTCGTGTGGAACCACATGTTCACTGCAATGAAGTGGTGAAAATATTTTTAAGAATGAGTTACAGCCCCATCCTGTAGCAGTTCAGCTGCTTGGCTTTCCACTACCTCTCCTCTCTTGGTCCCATTTCCAGGATTTTCTGGGAGCACTGACTCAGGAACGAAGCTCACACAGAGCTGGATTTGCACAGATGTGCTCCAGCCTCCAATTCTGCTGCTACATTTTGAGTGGGACAAGTGGCAAAACCAGGGAGGGGACTCTGGGGAGGATGTGTTGTTTGTTCTTGTTTTGTTTCTTTTGGAGTTTTTTGGGGAGTTTTGTGTCCTTTTTGTGGTTTTTTTTGTTTGGTTTGGGTTTTTTTGATAAAAACCTTTACAATCAATAATACACTTGAAAATAACCATGAGAATGTCTGATGTCAGGTTAGGGATTTGTACAAGGAAAAAACTAGGGTTTAAAGCACAGAGTGCTGAAGGAATCAGCAAATGGAGCATTAACTTTGGATAAGCTTTCAGGGCTGCAGGTTTTTAATATATGCACAAGAAATAATCCAGGAGCAACAGGAGCCACACAAAGGATCTCAGGAGGGACCTTTGGAGTTGGTCTGTCCATATCCAGCATCAAAGTGCCACATGGAGCTCCTTTTCCTGGTGGAAGGGTTCTGAGGAGAGCTGGGCTGGGCTGCACAAAGCATCAAATGGGAGATTTTAAAGCAAACCCACGGAACTGAGCGAAGGCTCCATGTGTTGCTTTTGGGTCTTTTACAGAGCTTTCATCTCGTCTTGTTTGAGCTTTAATTGGGTCTCTGTCCCCGCTTTTCCATTCCTCTGGCCCAGCAGGGCTGGGGAGTGAAGCAAGGAGCAGAGAGATGTTTGTGGATGCTCAGGAAGGCACTGGCACCTCTTAGAGCTCAGCCCTACGATGGCCACGGCCACAAACCAAGCACAGCAGCTCTGAGAATTTTCATGTCTAAAGCTCTTCTGGCAAGAGAAAGTGATTTTTACGTTTGTTTGACAAACAAAACAAAACACAAGGCATCAAATGATGATCCTCGGGGGTCCCTTCCATCTCAGCATGCCCTGGGATTCTGTGAAATGAGTGTGATGCTCCCAGGAAATGCTGCTGAACTCGGCCATTGTCACCCTGCCCTCCCCAATCTCCTTCTTCAAAGGGCCACGTTACAAATCAAGACAAACCCGATTAATGCTTAATTCCGACTATTAGACCCCCCTGTGAGAAGAAAGATAAACCCCTTCCCCTTAATGACTAAATGATCTCTTTGGGGATTAAGGGGATTTTATCAGCAGGATGATAAATGGGGTTTAGCAAAGCTGTCTGGTGGTGTTGTCTAAATTATAATGAGGGAGGAGGAGGAGGAGGCAAAGGGGTGGAGAGGGAGAGAAGGATTTGGGGGGATCCACACCAGCACCCCCACTTTGGGAGGGATCAGAGGGACTTACCAGGAAGGAGCAGAGGAAGATGAATGACACAAAGTAGAAATAGGCAAAATCACTGCCACATTCCTTCTTGGTGAGGCCAGAGAGGGGGTCGCAGGCTCTGTTGCTCAAGCAGGACAACATGATCTCGTGCCAGGCTTCCCCCGTGGCACTCCTGCAACAGGAGAGCAGAGGCTGAGTTTATCCACCCACTCCCCATTACAGTATTATTGCACCCAATTAACTAAATTAATTAGGTGGAAGGTTGTGTCCAAGAGGAGAGACTGTATTTACACTGGGAATTGGAACTACCCGTGGAAGAGAAATGAGAAAGAACATTTCCCTCTGTTACAGGGGGGTAAAAGAAACTGGACAGGCTCAGGTAGGCTAAAAGCTTTATTGCTTTTATGGAGAATAAAACCAGATTGATTTAAACACTGCAAATCTGAGTAAACCGAGTTTAGATTGTTCCCTTTTGAAGCAGCCAACACTTTTGTCCCAGTGCTGGCTCTAAACCCAGGGGAGATGCTGGGAAATGAAACCAGGCTTCTCCACTTGAATCTCTTATTTCCTTTATCAGGCAGATAAATTCCAACATGGGCTGCTTGGTCTTGGCTCTCTTTTTCATAACAGTCTCCTGGGTGTCCTTCATAAACTCCCTCCTCCCTCTCTAACTTCTACCATCAAGGGAAAAATAGCCAAAAGGAAAAAAATTGGAGTCCCAGGGGGCTTGTCCTCGAAGTAAACCAGCTCCTGGAAAGTGCACACTTGGTTTGGAAGTCAGGGATTCTCCACATGCGCTTATTCTGACTTCCTACTTCCTTAAATCCTGAAAATCACAACAATAATGTGCTTTGTGTTCCCACAGCCAGCACACGAACTTTATTCCTTGTCTTTGGGAAACCTCAGTGCTCCAGCTAAAGTGGGATAACATCCAGGCTACTCTGGATTACACAGCAGATTCCCCCACTGCTGCCTGAGCCCATTCCCTCTGGGGGGAATTGTGCAGAAAGCAGCTCCCCCATCCCCATCCTGCTCCCTCTGCTCCTCAGTGCTGCTGTGGGTCTGTGAAGGGACCACAAGGCCTGGACATGAGGCTGAATAATTACCCAGTTTTATTAAAATTCAGGGTTCTGAGCCGAGTGATTATTCTGAGCTAGAGAGGGCTAATTCCATTTCCGTCTGGCTCCACAGAAACTATGGAAACCAAATCCCAGGCAAGATATCCAGTTACAAGCACCACATAAACCTCAGAGCTGAGCCTTGGCAGGGCTGGCAGGCGCTGATGGGGCTGGAACTGGTGTTAACTGGGGATCTCCAACCCCCCCAGCACACAGCTGGATAAGGAACATCTCCCCCAAGTTGGAGCAGGGCCTGCCCTTCAGTTTGGATGGGTTTTAAAATGAAAATCTGTCATTTAATTGATTGGTTTTTCATTTGGAAATGCTGCATTTCCAGGCAGGATGAACCCAGAGGGAAACACTTTCACTCTGCAGCAGAGGTGGGGTTGATGTATGAACTGTTGACTTGCTGGCAATGCAAAAAATGGCCAATTACAGGAATTCTCACTTAAAAAATTAAAAGAAACCAAGCTTCAGGGCAGGAAGTCTATCAATCAGTTAAACCAGGGGGGTTCTGACCTATATGAAGCTCCTGCCTGAGTTGCCATGGGTGTCACAGCACTGGGTGACACTGTGTGGAGGTGTTGGATCCCATCTGCCGAGGAGGAGGAAGCAGGAATGGATCATTGGCACAAACACCTTTTGTCAGGGATGCTCGAGGCTGAGCAGCTCAGCTGGCACCTGCACAAAGATTTTATTTGCTGTTCACATACAAATCAGATTGTGCTTTATCCTCTCCTTACCTGAACAGGAGCATCAGGGCTTGGAGGAAGGTCCGGAAGTTGTTGTGCCGATTAATGGAGGTTTCATCATCCAACGCAATGTTCCCAAATACCTGCCATGGAAAACAGAAGGGATTCAGCCAAGCACATCCTCCCATGGACGCTGGCAGTACAGGTGGATCAAATGGAGTTGAAAATAAGGCAAGGAAATAATTTGTCCTGGTTTAAGGGATCTTAAAAGCTGGAATCATTTCTGCACTGAACAGGGAGATAAAAATGTGCTGTGGAGATCAAACACAAGATTAATGTGCTTTGTATTCACACAGGTCCTTTCCAGCAGTTCAGCTCCATCCCAGGCCAAGAAAATTTTATTATTTCTCCTCAGAAATGTTCAGTGCTTGGGCTGCTCCCTCCTTTCAGCCTCTTGATGTATCCATACCCAGGGGAAGGGATGTCTCTTCCCATGGATGTCCAGTGCTGCTGCTGGAAATGTGATCCAGGCTTATGCCCACAGCTGGTTTGTCCAGCTCTCTTTGCACATCCAGGGCCATGTCCAATGTAAAAGCTGACAATCAGAGTAGAAATACAGGCTTTGTTTTCATTTCTAATTTACCTGACACCAGGCAAGAAGAACCTTTCACCTCATCCCAAGTCAGTGCTGCTCAGGCTGTGGAGACAACCACCCATTTCCACCCTGAACAAACCCAGGCTGCTTTTGGCCAGAATTAAAGAAATAAGATTTTTACCTGCATGCCAATAATGGCATAGATGAAGAAGAGCATTGCAATGAGGAGACACACATAAGGCAAGGCCTGTGGGAAAGGAAAAAGTGGGATTAATGACAGCAAATGCAAACGGCAGCCCTGGAGCATTTAATTCCTGGGCAGGGCTGAGTTTTGTGGCATGTGTCCTTCAGGTGAAGGAACTGGGAAGAGAATATGAACAATTCTGGCAGCATTCAGAAGACAATGCCCTGGAGCCAGGTATTCATCGATCACAGAACAGTCAGGGCTCTCTCTGTATCCTTGGAAGCAGCAAGCAGGGAAAACACAATCCAAGCTCCACAGCAAACACTGCAGCTACCAGCAGGCACTGGCACTTTGTGTGCATAATTGTATGAACATTAATTTTTAATGACCTCGCGGTAAATTCAGTCTGAGGGAAAAAAAAATCCATGCCAGAAATGAGTTCCTGCTCTGAAACAGGCACAGTTTGGGATTCCAGGAAGAAAAAAAAGATTCTGAGTTTTAGCAAGACATCAGTGAAGGCTGCAATGTAATTATGTCACCCAAGCTGAGAGTGACAGCTACTTTCCACTTGGGCTAAATGAATGGGTAGTTAATGCCTCTTAATTAGTAATAGCTCAAAAACTGAGAAGTCTTGCCCTCGGGCCAGCCTGGGTGATGTCCGGGACAGGACAGGAGTTCTGCAGGCCAAGGGGAGCCCAGTAGGAATCATAGAATCATAAAATATCCTGAGTAGGAAAAGACAGGCAAGGATCATCCAGTGCAGCCCCTGGCCCTGCCCAGACCCCCCACCAACCCCAGCCTGGGCATCCCTGGCAGCGCTGTCCAAACGCCCCTGGAGCTCTGGCAGCCTCGGGGCCGTGCCCATTCCCTGGGGAGCCTGGGCAGTGCCCAGCACCCTCTGGGGGAAGAACCTTTCCTGATCTCCAGCCTGAGCCTCCCCTGGCACAGCTCCAGCCGTGCCCTGGGTCCTGTCCCTGTCCCAGAGAGCAGAGATGGAGCTGCCCCTCGGGAGGAGCTGCAGCCCCGGTGAGCTCTGCCCTCAGCCTGCTCTGCCCCAGCTGAACAATCCCAGTGCCCTCAGCTGCTCCTCATGTGGCCCCTCCAGACCTTCCCCATCCCTGTGTCCCTCCTTTGGACACTCTCTCACAGCTTTAGATCCTTTCGTTATTGAGGTGACCAAAGCTGCCCCCAGCACTGGAGGTGAGGCCGCCCAGCCCAGAGCAGAGAGGGACAATCCCATCCCTGGCCCGGGCAGAGCTGCTGGGCCTGAGGCACCCCTGGGGCACAACCTGGAGCAAACCTGGGGCAAAGGGCTGATGTGGTTTCTGCTGGACACCTTTGCATGAGGAACACGGACTGAGAGCTCAGGGGACAGACAGACAAACAGCTCCTCAGGCAGCCCAGGAACGTCTCTGCTCCACTTCAGGGCACTGCACACAGGCTTTGGAAAGGGGTGGGATGGTACTGGAAAAGGCCATGGCTCAGTACCTTCTCCTGAGATCCAGCAAAGACTTCCCAGTTCAAGGATACCCCCGAGTGGGAACATCTTATATCTGCAGACCCCATGGCAGGGACTGGGAGTCTGCACCCACAGCCCATAGATACTGATGTGTCAGAGCCACAAATCCTGATTTCACATTCTGTGTTCTCCTCTCTGCACTGCAGAACCTGAGCAAGCCCCACAGCCAGAGTTAAAGCACAAAACAATGCAGAAATGGGCTGCAAGCCGAGAGCTGTAAAAATAATCAGCTTTGGAGCATGTGGTGTTTTACTCAGATCTAGAATACAGTGAACTCAAAGTTAAGCCCAGGCTGAGAAGTGATCTCCTGTAAGGAAGGTGTCTGAGGGTCACCTAGGTCAGAAGTCACCCCTGTGCCACCACATGCCAGGGATTGCTGGGAGGGAAGGTCAGGGATAAAGGAAACCAGGCACAGCAATTGCCTCCACTGCAGAACAAACCCTCCTTTTTCAAATCCTCGGCGTCATCAAACCCAGCCTGTGGCTCTACAGCCTCACAGCTTGTGTCACCAAAGCACCATGGACTGGGTTTAACCTCTGCCAGGTCCCACCACACCCAAACCCTGCAGAAAGCAATTTAACTTCACACTGGCTGCAGGCAAAGAACAGGGCACTTACAAGTCAGGACACCCTTTCTTTATGCAAATGCCTGAGCGTCAAGACTGTGTCACAGGGATTTTGGGGTAGTTTCAAGGGCAGCATGAGCTTTGAGCACTTGCTGGAGTCTGCATGAGCAGGTAGCCTTTGAGGCTCATCCTCCAAAATGCAGCTTTCAGGGGCTGGTCAGTGCTAACCAGTTTGCTTTTCTGCACAATTAATATTCCTGGGGATGACCATTGCTAAACAGTTCACTTTTTTGCACAATTAATATTCCTGGAGTTGGTCAGTGCTGACCAGTTGGGTTTTAGCAGAATTAATATTCCTGGCAATGGCCAGTAGTAACTAATTCTCTTTTCTGCAGAATTAATATTCCAGGGTCTGGGCAGTGCTGACTGGTTCACTTTTAGCAGAATTAATATTCCTTGGGATGCTAACCACTTTAATTAATAATTAATATTCCTGGTGCTAACCAGTTTGCTTTTCTGCACAATTAATATTCCTGGGGATGACCATTGCTAAACAGTTCACTTTTTTGCACAATTAATATTCCTGGAGTTGGTCAGTGCTGACCAATTCTGTTGTCTGAAGAATTCCTGAGTTCTGAATTCCTAGTGTTGCTCTGTAGAGGTGCAGAGAGGCCATTCCAAGGCAAGGAAAGCTCTTTGATCCTCACTGGAAGATGCCACAGATGTTCCAAGCACGACCCTCTCCCCGTGTCCCTCCCCTGCCTCCCACCTGCCCAGGACTCACCTTAAAGGACTGCACGAATGTCCAGAGCAGGATGCGGATTGTGTAGCCCTGGCGGAGGAGCTTGATGAGCCTGGCTGCCCTGAAGAGCCGCAGGAAGCTGAGGTTGATGAAGTTGTCCTGCGGAAAGTAAAGGTTTTGTGTCCTTCAGAAATTAACGCGATCCGAAACCACAGCCCGCAAAAAAGAAATTAAAATTACCAGCTTCACGATCTAAGCAGCAAATCGGCCACCAGAAAACCTTCCAAAAGAAACATTCGTCAGTGCAGATCACTCCACATGCAGCAAGAATGAGAAAATCCCTCTCCACAAGAGCCCTCCCCTCTGCTACTGGGTCAATGAGAGAAAAGGAAAAGGCCCTTTCACGCTGTCCACGGAGGGCTGATTTGCTTTGAGCAGGGCAGATTTTCTCCCCCTAGAGACTCAGGGAGAGGGGACGGTGCCGGATTTTCATTTTGTAAGGAATCAGGTTGTTTGGAAGTCTTGGTCATCTCGTTTTCGACAGAGAATTGAACTTGAGCCAAGACAGTTGCAAGGGAAGGCATGACAAAGAAAGGCATTGTCCAGTGAAGATTAAAACATCCTTGAAAGAATGAGGATGTTTTCCAACCTGGAGGTTTTCAATGTTTACATACAGCATGTAACTGGACAGGTTTGTCAAAGAGAAAAGGCACCAGCAAGACAGTTTGGAAGATGGATCAAGGGCAGCGAGTCAATTGGGGAGGTTGAGCTTTCACCAGCAGGAAGATGCCTTAGGAACCTGCTGGGTTTTCAAGTTCTCATTAAATGTGTCTTCACAGGTGGATCAAAGAACTGCTGGAGGCAGGTTCTGATTTCCATTTGGTTTGTATGATTCTCCCCACCCCTCACCCCATTTTTTTTTCTTTCCTTCAGAGAAAAAAGGATTCTTGCCCCAATGAGCTAATCTAGAGAGGGTTCTTTCCAAAACAAAACATGCAAAAGCCAGATCCCTCTTGCCCTCCTGTTTTAAGGAGATGAAAAATATTCCCCCTTTCCATAATTCACTTATTTGTGGATCTCTGATCACAGCCACTTATTTGACTGAGTGAGCTAAAGAGAGAAAGCATCCCACTTTAAACTATTGAGCAGTGAAGCAGCAAATATAATCATAAGGAGCTCTGCTTGGTAAAGATGAGCAAAAATAATATTTCCCTTGGATTATTGTTTTACCAGAAGTCATATTGAACTAACCCACGTTTCTTGCTCATTTGGCTACAGAGCTCATGCTGAAATTGGGGGGCTTGTTGGATCTATTCATTTTTTCAATGCCAGCTCAGTTTTGGGGCCATTAGCATTGCATTCCACCAATCCCATCAAAGAGTTCCAGAACTCAGTCTCAGGCATGCACTCGGTTTCTCTCATGTTAAAAACACAAGCAGCTCAGAGTTAGGCACAGACCGAAAATCAGACTCAATCTTTAAATAAAGAGAAAAGAGAAAAGCACAGGAATGTTCAATGAAAGAGCAGACAACACTGAGCTCATTCAAGCCAGCAACAGAACTCAGCTCTGGCAGGCAAAGCACAAGCAGGGATTCCCCTGGGTTGGGCAAGGGCAGTAAAACAGGCACTGAAAATGTAGAGCTTGTCCCAGCATCAGCTGTGGGTTTGTTTGTCACAGCGCTTACCTTGCCCTCACAACAGTCCAGCTGAACTCACCAGAGCAGGTCAGGGCCACGTAAGAGCCCTGGGGCAGAGCTGAAACTCAGCTGGGTAACAGGGGCCATCACTAACCTGGTTCTTCCTCCCCCGTTCCCCCTGTGCCTCCTGCACAGGGCAGGTCTCTGTGCAGGGCAGACCCAGAGCCTGTTCTAACCAGGAAGATCTCCCCACCAGTGGGAACTGGAGCAGACCTTGTGTGTAATGTTGGCAGCACTTAGGCCTGAAAGTCTGATTTTTAACTTCAGAGCAAAGCTCAAGCCAGATCTTTTCTGTGCACAAGCCTTACACTCCTCCAAGGAGCACAAGCACAGGATCCACCTCTGAGTATGATCCTGGTGGATCTCCCTCTTCCCACATTACTGCAGCCCAGCAGCAGGAACACTGCTCAGGCTTTGCTAAAACCTCATAATCGGCTCACAGGATGTTTAACATCTGCTTTGGGCTGGGCTCCCTGCAAGCTGAGCTACCCCACTGCTTCCTGAGGCTTTATACATGGAAAAGGGATGTAAATGGAAAAGGAGTTCAAGACTGGAGTTATTTCTATAACCCACCCCCATTCCCTGGGATTTAGGTGGACAAACAGTCCATAAATGTTTTTTTGGCCCAACCCCAAATCTTCCCTATTTGACTCTGGCACTACAACTTCCTGAAGAGCAGTGAAAGCCTCGTGTGGAATCACTCCCAACCCAGGAAAATCCACCACCACCGACACCCTCAGACTGTTGGAAGGAGCATTCTCAGCCCTGCCCGTGGGCAGGCAAAGTTCCACACGCTGGTGGTGGCTGGAAGGGCTCCACGTGTGTCACCCTCAGCCCACCACGGAGAAAACCCATCCTCCAACACCTCAACTCTCCAGGCAGGAACTGGGATTGCATGCAGCCAAAGGGGAAACTCCACATTGCCACATTTCTTGGGTATAACAGCGTTTGGCATCAATTCTCCTCCCACTAAACCACCTCTGTGCCATGACACACATCTGACATCTGGGCTATCAAGGTCGTTCTTTCCAGGTTTGTGTTTGCTTTCCTGTTGCACAGATGTTCACAGTGCATCACAAACTTTGTGGTTTTATCATCCACCTGAGGAATAACAAGTTAGGTTTGGAAAATTGTTTTCCCTTGGCGTGTCACTATTTGCCTAAAACAGGAAGGTCTGGAACTGAAGGCACCAGCCAGGGCCTGGGGGTCTGGGCATGGCCAGGCATTGCCACCACTTCCTGTGGCAGGAGTGTGGCTGGAGATAGCCATGAATCCCTGAAGGAAACTGGGAAGCAGAGGGAAAACAGGGAGATTGGACACCAGCAAAAAGGAGCTGCCCTTGATGGCTGTCCCACCATGGGCAGCCTGCTCTTGTCCCTGCTCTTGTTCTTAGGTTGTTTTTGTAGTATCACAGAAAGGTTTGAATTGGAAGGGGCCTTAGAGATCGTCTTGTTCCACCCCCTGCCATGGGCAGGGACACCTCCCACTATCCCAGGGTGCTCCAAGCCCCATCCAACCTGGCCTTGGACACTTCCAGGGGTGGGGCAGCCACAGCTTCTCTGGGCACCCTGTGCCAGAGAGGATCTCACCACCCTCACAGGGAAGAATTCCTTCCCAAAATCCCACCTATCCCTGCCCTCTGGCAGTGGGAAGCTGTTCCCTGCATCCTGTCCCTCCAGCCCTTGTCCCAAGTCCCTCTCCAGCTCTCCTGGAGCCCCTTTAGGCCTGGAAGGGGCTCTGAGCTCTCCCTGGAGCCTTCTCCTCTCCAGGTGAGCACCCCCAGCTCTCCCAGCCTGGCCCAGAGCAGAGGGGCTCCAGCCCTTGGAGCATCTCCGTGGCCTCCTCTGGACTCCAGGATGTCCATGTCTTCCTTTTTTGGGGGGCCCCAGGGTTTTCCATACTGGAAAGCAGAAAAGCCATGAAGAACAGGGCGCATGGGCACTGTCTGGATCTGTTCCCCAGAGCCCTCAGCAGCCGAGTGGTTTCCTGCCCAGCACAGGAGCTGTGCCCTCTGTCCACAGGGATGCAGGAAGAGCTGTGGGAAGAGATGTCTGACCAAGAATGGGATCACTCAGGAAGCTTTAAGACTTCTCTTCATCTGAAGAACAATTCAACAAGAATTGCCCTATAATTAATTAAGGAACTACTGTCAAGGAAATAGCTGTGCTTCCATTTAAATGCCCATGGTGTTGCCAGCACTGGAGAAGTTTTACTGAACCCTGCAAAGGTTCATGGCTTCCTCTGAAGCTTGGGGAAACCATTGCTGGTTTTAATAGGCAAAAGATTTGCCACCCTTGTCTGTGTCTTGAGGACTCTGCCATTACAGGGATATCACATCAGTCCTTCCATCCTGAGTCAGGAATGCTGAAAAAAATATTTTCTGTGTGTGATGCCCAGATCTCTCCTCATTCCCTACTTCATAGGATCTTAGAATGTCCTGAGCTGAAAGGGACCCACAGGGATCCCCCAGTGCAGCCCCAGGCCCTGCCCAGACCCCCCACCAACCCCACCCTGGGCATCCCTGGCAGCGCTGTCCAAACGCCCCTGGAGCTCTGGCAGCCTCGGGGCCGTGCCCATTCCCTGGGGAGCCTGGGCAGTGCCCAGCACCCTCTGGGGGAAGAACCTTTCCTGATCTCCAGCCTGAGCCTCCCCTGGCACAGCTCCAGCCGTTCCTGGGTCCTGTCCCTGTCCCAGAGAGCAGAGATGGAGCTGCCCCTCGGGATGAGCTGCAGCCCCGCTGAGCTCTGCCCTCAGGCTGCTCCTCTCCAGGTTTCCTTTCAGCTTTGGTGCTCCTGCTGTGCTCTCTGCAGTCTTCCCTCACCAGCAGCTCCAGAGGAAAACGTGGTGCTCCAAAGACCTCATGTGGATGCCAAGTGTTTGAAGGAGCCTGGACCTGTCTCTAAGGAATAACAACCACCATCCTAACAAACTGCAGGATGAGCTTTTCAGTCTTTAACCTGTAACAGGACAGCAGCCAAGATTTGGTCAAGGGGAGATAAACTGATTTTTTCCCAATATATTTTCCCATGCACAGCTGATGCCAGAGCACTTTGCTGTGCTGCCTGCGCCAGGTGTGCAGCAGGCAACATCTCCAAAGACATCCTCACTGCTGCCACGTATCTGGAATGGATCCAGCACTGCAGAGCTTTCCCTTGTTGGCTTGCCCTGGGGAAACTTGGAACTTACACATTGTCATTTTCTCTGCTGCATCCCAACAGAAAATTCCCCCCAGGACCCTCCATGAACATTCATGGAGTTTCTGTGCAGCCTGGAAATGAAAATTCACCCTGATTTGTTTTTTTAACAGCAACTGTGCAACAGGAAATGTGGATATTAACAGATCCAAGAGCTGTTGTCAGGTGGCTGAGCAAGGATTTTTGATAAGCTCATGGTCTCATTTGTGTCATTAATCACAGCCAAGATAATTAAGAATGAAAAAATATAAATATATTTCAGATTGCATTTTTCTCTATGCATCCTCTTTTGGTTAATTTATGATTTTCAAAGACAAAGACCAGTATTTCCAAAGGCATCTTTGGAATAAGTTTGCACTTTGGCACTAAATTCCCATTGGGATCTGGTTCCTGGTACTTTTCAGCTCTGTTCATAACATGATTTATGCATTTGACTTGAGATGTTTGGGTTTGGATCCAGGGACTCTGTGTCCACTGTGGTGGCAAAAGGCTTCTATGGGTTGGTATTACAGAGGATTTTAAAAGTTGAGTGAAAATAATTGTTTCCCATAATTTTTAATTTGAGGAAAGCACGTCTGTCATCACTTCAGTAATATTTTTGCCTTACAATACAGAGGTTAAAACACCTCTAAGGCAGTTTATGTTACTCATGCTGCTTCCTGCAGCAGAAATCTTCATAATCTCATCCTAAAAAAAAAACAAAATTGCCTTCTGAGAGCTGAATTGGTACCACCACCCAGAAACCCAAGGGTTTGCAGGTCCAGAAGCATCATTCCCTCCTCACGTCCTCCCATTTCCCATGGAAATAAAGCAAGTGGCAGTGTCCCCTTTAGCACAGGGGGTGGCACAGGGAGCAGGGGACAGGCTATTGGCAACTGCTCACGTCACCAATGAGCCCAGGGAAGGAGGTGCAGGACAGAAGCCACTTTGGGGCAGCTGCAGTGAGGCTTTTCCACCAGTGCAATCGGAACTCTCATCAAAAAACGACTCAAATCAAAGAAAAACGAGAGAAAATAAAAGCAGAGAATTTAAAGAATTGTTTAAATTCAATGAAACCAACCGTGTCCTATATGTGATGTTGTCATGGATGGATATTTGCAAGATTATTTACAAATTTTATTTTTTTTTTGAGCAGCAGGTGCACAACATACAGACGGAGACATGGTTTTCGCATTGTATGTTGATTGGATGGCGTGATTCAGCAGGTAGATAAGGAAAATAAGGAACAAAAACAGGAAACAAAAGAGAAAATGAGTAATCAGGACAAGCAAAAAGGAAACTCTGAAAAATTTCACTGGAAAAAAACTGTTGGGCTATCGGGGGGAGGGGGTGTGTTATTTTATGGTAACTCCAGAAATAAAAAGTGCTTCAAACCAAAACAGATTCGGAGATCCTCAAGGTAACACAGACAGTGCAGTTGTTATTTGCATTTCATTTTGTAATGCAAATTTGGAGACAATTCACAAACACTTCTCAGGATGGTTTTTTTATATTTCCAGGCACAGAAATTGATGTCAGTTTGCCAAGCACCCACTCAGCCTCCTGAGGCCAACTGTGTCCACAACGACACCTTCTCCTTAATGCCACCTATTTTCCTTCAATTATTAAGAGTAAAAAACTGACATGCATGCTTTTGCCTAAGGAAATAAAAAATATATATATTCCACTACAATCACAAAGTAAATTACATGTGACATGACCAGGAAAATCAAAACAAAGCAATTAATCCACACACTTCTTTTCCTTTTGTCTTTACTTTTCGGTGGGTTAAAGGTACCAAACAAGGCTGGTGGAAGCCAAGTCTCTCAAGGTGAGGCCACCCAGGTGAGCAGAATTATTTACCTTTGGAGAACACTGGGAAATACAGTCGTGGAGGAAAACAGTGCTCTGGCAACTATTGGTGAGCCTGAGCTCAGTGTCACACCCAGAAAGCATCTCCTGTCCTCAGGGAGCTGGAGGGTGGCTGGGAGAGGGACAGATGCAGACTGACAGTCAAGGTCACGTTGTGGTTGTCACCTGGACTTCCCAGAGGAGGAAACTCCATGGGAATGTGTGACAAGAGGGTTGGATGCACAGGGAAGGACCCCAAACTCTGCCCATGGCTGCTCAGATGAGGAGAGGCTGGAGCTGAGGAAGGCTCACGGATAAAGGGCCATCCCCTGCTGGGGACACAGCTCTGGGTGTGATGAACCAAGCCCTGTTCTCCTCCCTGGTTGTTCCCTGCTCTGTGACAGAGCTCCTGCACCCCGGTGATGCCTGAGGAAGGTGAAGTTGGTTCAGCAGCAGCTGTGGCACTTTGTGCTCATCTGATCCTCATCCCCAGCCTTGTTTGCTGCACTCCCTTACCTGGAATTCCAAAGGGAAAAAGGGTTTGGGCAGAGGCCACACACCTGGGCTGTGCTCTGTGAATGGGGCACCCACTGCTCCTCACCTCAGCCCCTGAACATTCACATCTCTGCATCAGCTTTTTCAGCAATTTTTTTTCCTACATTTTTCTAAATTTGGTTCTAGTTTGGAACTATCAGTTCAAAATTTGAACAAATTGGATGTATTGGTTCATTTTTCTACATTGGTTCTAAATAGCAGAAGTATTTAAATTAGGTGAAACTTCAGTTCAATAAAATATTACTAAGATGGTTCAGAGTGCAACTCTGCCAGGATATACAGGCACTGTGTCACTTTGCAGGCAGCAAAACAGTCCTGGCATTGCCAGGCAGATTTGGGAGCCCTTGGGACACCCTTGGTGCACTGTGGGTCAGGACAACCCACGTGCAGCCTCTCATGAGCCAACCACATGGGGCAGGAGCAGAGTGCTGGATCCTTCTGCTTCTTTTCCATCCTCAGGACTGGAAGGGGAGAATAATAAAATGCCAGAACAGTTTGGATTGGAAGGGATCTCACAGCTCATCCCCTTCCACTCCCTGCCATGGCCAGGGACACCTTCCACTACCCCAGGTTGCTCCAGGCCCTGTCCAGCCTGGCCTTGAGGTCAGGAAGATTTTAGTGGCAGTGGAGACCCTGGTACATGAGCATGTCCACCACATGCCTCTGGCTGAAGTGGAATTTACTGCTCCATGAGGGCATCCTGACAGCTGCCATTGTTCACTGCCATTATCAATCCTGTTATCAATCCTGTTATCACTGAGATCTTCGGGGCACCACTGCCAACACCCACTGCCAGGTCTAAGCAGGGATGCTCAGAGCTGTGCATCACTGTCACCTTCAAGCAAACTGAGCTGCTCAGGACACTGTGCATGATGCCTTTGGTCCCTCAAGCGCATTGTCCCTGTCTGAGGCTGGGATGGGAGTGTGTGGCTTAGGGAAGCAGGTGCTAGGGCTGTCCCATGGGAATGGGAGTGCTTCTGGAGAGAAATCAGAGAGGTGCTACATGAAACAAGTGTTGAAATCCAAGCTGAGAAAGAAGGTGGCAGGGGGTGACCCCTGAGCACTCTGTCTGGAGAGAAAAGCGTGTGGGAAGGAGATGTGGTGGCCACACAGAAATTGGAGAATTGTTCAGGTTGGGAAAGATCTCTGAGATGATTGAGTCCAACCTTTCCTTCAGCACTGCCAGGGCCACCATAAAACCATGTCCCCAAGTGCCACAGCCACACAGCTGTCAAATCCCTCCAGGAATGGTGACTCCACCTGTTCCAAAGCCTGCCACCCTTTCCATAAAGCAATTTTTTCCTAATATCCACTCTAAACCTCCTCTGGAGCAGCTTAAGGCCATTTGCTCTTGCCTTGCTGCTTCTTACTTGGGAGAAGAGACCGACCCTCACATGGGTGCTGCACAAGGGGAAGGTTTAGAGAAAGCAGAGCTCAAACTGACACTGGCAGAGGACCAAGAGGGGCTGGGCTGGTATCTGGCTTTTATATTAGAGATGTTTGTGGTCAGCTTCATCTTGGACACACTGCCAGGGGAAGCTGGTGGCCTACTTTAGTCCTCTCTAAGGACTGAATGGATCCAGCTCCTCATAAACCAAAAACCTCTTCTTTCCCACCTGGGAGGAGAAGGGAAAGGCACATGGGTGCTTGGGAGCTTAACCCTGCTGCAGTTTCAGGGGTAATTCACACTGCTCTGCAAAGGCATCTCCAAGTTGCTGCTGGAAATGTCTCACAGCCCAGCCTGATCAGTCCATGGCCATTCCCTGGCTGGGCCATCCAAGGGGATCTGGAGGGAGAGGCACAGTCCCATTAACCAAGCAGGGATGGCTACCTGCAGAGCAGGGAAGGGGCAACGCTGTGGCTGCTCCCTGCCTGAGAAATAACTCCAGAAATGAGGATTTTAGCAGCATGTGAGCTTGCTGTTGAGAAGCAGAAACCTTCCTGAAGGAGAAGACACCAATGTGGGAGAGACCAGAGGCTCCCTGCACCCCATGTGAGCTGTCAGTGCTACTTCCTCCCAGGAAAAGTGGCCAAGGGAGGGGTGGAGAAGCATCAGTCTGTTTACTTGAAAATATTTTCACAAATTTTCAAACCATGGCAAAAGTTTGGGTGCCCTTGGCAAGAAAACACATCCCATGGCAGAGGGAGAGGAGACAAGCACCCAGTGCCTTCCCACAGCACTCAGAGTGGGTGATCTGAGTAACTTTAGCCTGGCTGCACTGAAAACATAACCCAAAGCCTACAACATAGGATTTACCAGCAGATAAATGAACACCATTTGTGTGAGGAGTAAAACTTCAGGGGGTTGTGCATTTTTTTGTACTAGGGAGGTTAAATAAAACTGCATTTTGTTAGAAACAGTCACATGGTCTTCACCACCACCTGTAAAGAAACATGGGGAGCACAGTTCTGAGCACCCACAAAACAGATCTACAAGCAAATCCCTGGGATTGAGGAAAAAAGTTACGGTAAAGTTCAAATTCATCACACACTGATACATCATCAGCTACAACATGCACTGGGAGAGGAGAGGAGCAATTTATACATTGGATAATATTGGGCTGTCAAGGATTGAGACAGACATTTGCTGCCCTTATGGAAAAATCCTTCAGAATTTAATGACAAGTCTGTAACTTCATGTGATCTACAGGACTCGTTAGCAGGGAGATGGCAGCCCTTGGAGGGCTGGCCAAAAATCCTATGGGAAAGCTGTTTGTTATCAACTGCCCACAGAGCTTTTGTGACAGAAACATTCCCCCAACCCAGACTAGACAGAGCCCAGGCTGTGTGGGCTCTACATTCCCATCATTTCTTCCCTTATCACCCTCCCCCTGCCCCGAGACCCAGACAGGGCAGGAGCCCCAAGGGTCAGACGTGTGCCCTGCAAAACACCTCCCACATTCACGCAGCAGAATCCCTTTGGTGTTTTCCCTCTATTAAATTCAACAGGATTTTTCCATTGAAAGGCAAAAAAGGCCTGAGGATAGAGTGATTTGCTGAAGGAGAGAGGGAGCTGCTTCCTGGCAGAGTCACGAGCACTGTGGTTCTCATCAGAGCTGTCTCTCTTTGGGGCACACAGCTGTGCTCAGCTCCACGGAAAAGCAGAGCTCATGGAACAGGCTGCCAGGTCACCCAAGGACATCATGACTCCCAGAGGCAGCTCCAGGGAATAAGGCTGGTAGGGAGAAGGTTCAGTGTCTTGACAGGGCACAGCTTTGTCTATAAATGAAGTAAATTGAGCAAACTGTACTTACCGCAATCTCTGTTACTAAAATATCAGTAATACTTCCCAACACTGTTACAAAATCAAAGACATTCCAGGCATCTCGGAAATAATTCTGCCAAATGAGAACACAAGGGGAATAGAGGGATCCAGGGGTTATTTCCTTTTTGCCAGCACAGGTTGGGGGTTTTTTTTGTTTGCTTGTTTTTAAATGCGCGTCACGAAACGCGAGCATTTCATGGAGAGGAAAGAGGTGGAAGGAAACGAGGGAGGCACCTACCAGCACACCAAAGGCAATGATCTTCAGCACACATTCCATGGAAAACATGGATGTAAACACAATATTCAGGCATTTCAGCATTTCTTCATATGCTTCTGGAGCATCATAGAACTAAAGCAGGATGGAAGGAAGGCGGTTACTGGAAGAATAAAACTTCACAGAATAAAACCAAACCTGTCCCAGCTGGCTCGCCTGGCTGCAAAACTCCTACTCTTTTTTGTGTCAGATTCTGTGCCCAATTTAAGCAAGATTTGGGGTTACAGCACAGTTATTCCTGGCCCTCCAGAGGCACACTCCTGCCTGCCTGCTATCCTGAGGGGGCAGCTGGAGTATCCCCAGAACTGGAGAGGATTGCTGGGGGACATCCTTCTGCATGCACAGCATGGACCAGGAGGGAGGAAGGGAATTTTCAAAACAAGGGGACAAGTGCAGAGCTCTGTTTCTTTCCAGCAGACCCCAAGAATATGGGGACCCCTTGACTGTGAAGATTCTCTAATCCAGGCAAGGGATAGGATCATCCACACCATGCATCCATCTGCATCTCTTCCTCCCCTGTGGATCACATCCCAGGAGCCTGATGCTGTAGCAAAATTGAGTAATTTTTTAGAATGGTTTGGGTTGAAAGGGACCTTAAAGCTCATCTTGTTCCACCCCCTGCCATGGGCAGGGACAGTTTCCACTCTCCCAGGCTGCTCCAAGCCCCATCCAGCCTGGCTTTGGACGCTTCCAGGGATGGGGCAGCCACAGCTTCTTTGGGCACCCTGTGCTAGGGCCTCCCCACCCTCACAGGGAACAATTTCTTCCAAACAGCCCATCTAAACCTACTCTGTTTCAGTTTGAATTTCCCTGACCTGACTGGATTTTGAGCAGCCCCAGGACATGACCCTGCTCTGCAGCTGGAAACCCAGACTGAGCCGGAGATCAGGACCTGCAGAGCCCAGTTCCCATCCCATGGCCACCCAGTGAAGGGGCTGAGCCCAACCAACACCATGCAGAGGAATCCTGCTCATGGGATCTCATCCCAGCTAAACCACCTCCCTTGGGGGACCAAAGGAATCCCACCAGGCACATGGGGAGTGGAGCTGACCCCCCCCAGCTCTCAGGGTGAGAGTGTCTCAAACCAACACCAGCCCAAAATTCCAAGACTCAGGAAGATCCCACTCACCTTCATCATGAGGACGATGGTATTGAGGGCAATCATGACCATGATAAAATACTCAAAGGGAGGGGACACCACGAATTTCCACATCTTGTACTGGAAGGATTGCTTGTTCTGGGGCATGTAACGGGTCAGGGGCTTGGCACTTATGGCAAAGTCAATGCAGGCCCTCTACAAAACAAAAATGGGATGAAAAGATGACAGAAAAAAAGCTGGAAGTCTCTATCCATCGGGATGTGGTTGGGAGAGCGAGCAGAACATTTACATCTAGTGGGTAGTGACTGCTCCTGTGAAATGTAGCACAGGATCCCCAAATCCTGATCAATTCTGCTGGAATATTTTCCCTATAACATCCCCATACCCCCTTGCAGTCCTACCACATTCCATTAGAGCCCAGCTCCTGGTAGGTCCTGATCCCTTCCCACTTAGAGTTGTAAATCCACAGGCTCACTTTAGAAAACACTGCCAGTTCCTCCTGATGGGAAATTGTAGAAACCAGAGGACTGATAAAGATGTTATTGGTGGTTTTAAAAAGTATTGTGGAACTCAGGTGTGTCCTCACACACAGCGACACCTGTACAGCTCTTAATGTTTCAAAAAATGTGAACTGAACTCAAACAATAAATTATCCACCAAAAGCACTGGGTGAACTCCCAAAGACCCCCTTCACTGGCTATTTCTGCTCACATTATTATGTACATAAAACTACGTTCAAAATTGGTTTCTACACAAAAGAACTTTTGATTCTGGAGCATCTTCTCATCTTAGATTTATGTAAGAATTCAAAGTCTGAAATCACTTTCTGCTCAGTTGAAAAATAACATGGGTAACGCATCTCTAAATACTCTGCTTTATTTTGGACTTTCTGTTTGTATAGACAAACAAGGAACTAACTAATAATTGCTTAAAAATTCATCTCTTTTCATCAAAAATCAGGTTCCAGTTTCAAAATACATGAAAAGAGATGGTTCTTCCCAAAAGAGTCGTTGAGGCTATGGGGCCCCAGACGAAGGATGTTGCAGATGTTAAAAATCTGCCTGGGTTCAGAAGGAATACATGGATTCCAGGATACATCCATGGAAGAAAGATACACAGATGCCACTAACTAAAGCAAAAGCAGGAGGCTCCTGAGTGAAAAACGATGGTATTTGGTGGAATATTAAAGGAAAGCCTCACACCTTCTTGCCTGGGTCTTACACTCTTCTCAAGGTATCTACTTTTGGCTGCTACCCAGGAAGAGAAATCTCAGCCAGGCTCAAAACCAGCCCAGGGAGAGGAGTTGTCCTCTGGGGAGCCACAGCAATTGTAGCTCAGTTTGGTTTCTGAGGCCTGGCCTCAAGATTTGTCTCCTTCCACACCTACACACTCGAGCAAACATGGAATCATGGAATGGTTTGGGTGGGAAGGGACCTTAGAGATCATCCAGTTCCACCCCCTGCCATGGGGTTCCACTATTCCAGGGTGCTCCAAGCCCCATCCAACCCGGCCTTGGACACTTCCAGGGATGGGGTAGCCTCAGCTTCTCTGGGCACCCTGTGCCAGGGCAGATCCATCTTCACTTTGGGGGACATGTGACAGTGGTTCCTAAGAGGAAGCACTTGGGGGCTCTCCCTGGCTCTGTTTTTATGCAGAAGCTGAAACAGTCACTCCTTTGTTTGGTCCCTACACCACACAACCTCAAACAACCACTGCTCTCCAGTCCCCCTGGCACAGGAGGGACAAGGACAGGGTTTCCACCAGTGGCCAGGTGCTCTGAGCCCCTGGAACACCAACTCTGGAGTCAGAAGATGTGGGTACCTCGTTTTTCTCGAGGCTGCACTCTGACATCACTTTATCTCCTTGCTCCTGGAAGGTGATGATGATTAACGCCACAAAGATGTTCACAAAGAAAAAAGGGAAGACAACAAAATACACCACGTAAAAGATGGACATTTCCATTCGGTAGCCAGGGCTGGGCCCCTGTTCCTCGTAGGTGGCATCCACCGAGTGCTTCAGCACACTGCAATCAAATGCAAAGAGAGAGGAAAGGTCAACAGAATCCCTGGGAAGCACCAAGGACACCCTGAGAATCGCTCACCAGCCTTCACACACATGCAGGGTTTTCCTCATATGTTCAGGAAAAGCTCCCTCTCATCCATGTGGCTGGGAAGAAGTTTTCCTTGAGGATATTTTTAGGGAAACCCTTTGTTTTCACCATTCTGAAGAATGGTGGAGACTCGATGTGTCCAGATCCACTGATCCCCCCTGGCCAAGGGGAGAGGATCCAGCTGGATCTGGCTTCTCTTCTCTGGTCAACAGGGATGGAGTGAAAGTGGGAAAAGAGAGGTATTGATGGCATCCAAACAGGGCAACACAGTGAGGGACTGGAAAAGGGAGGCTGATGCTGTTTTATTCTTTATTTTATGAAAGAGCTGAACGTGGAGGCGGAGAAACCCTGACCACACATTGCACCCCACATGTCCCAGCAGCAAAGTGTGCCAAAATAAAGTCATATGCTGAACAGGAAATGTCATTTGGGGACTGTCACCCCCAGCAGACTTTCAGCATAGCTCACAATACTTTTCCCCCTCATTTTCTTACATTTCCATATTCAGTTTTACCCCTGAGAAAGGTGTGGAAGTCCAAAAACCTGGAGCAAGCAAAGAATTAATGCCTGAGCATCCTTGTGCAAGCTCAGAAGAGCATCAAGAAAAACGCAGAGCTCTGCCTGCTGGTTCACCCACTAATCACACAAAACTGAGTTGATAAAAGGCTTTTCCTCATTTCCCAGGTCACCTGGTGTTCCTGTGTCCCTCAGAGCTGGGGGAAGCTGCTTTACCTGCACAATGAGCCCCTGCCAGCCCCGTTACTCACGTTGGCCACCCTTCCCCTGTGGACACGGTGAAGAGCGTGAGCAGAGCCCAGAGCACGTTGTCATAGTGGAATTCATACTTTTTCCATTCCCTGGGCTGTGCCTCCACCTCATTTTTTTCATAATCGAGGTATTGACCCCTAGGAAAAAGAGACAGTCAGACCAAATGAGAGAATTAAAGCAGATCAGGTATTTCTTATGACTTAGATGCATTGGAAAGCCCCAGTAGCACAGTCCAGACTGTGCTGTGGCTTAAAGACAAAGAGATGCCCTTTAGGTCTGTGACAAAAGTTAAGGCAAATTTTTGAGCCATTTTTAGCCATGGGAACTGGACCTGAGGTCTAGAAATGAAAGAAATTTTAATCAGGCCATTCATTCCTGTGTTAGGCAAAACCAACCATTAACACCACGCTGGCCCCCAAATTGTCTGACCCCACAGAAAACTTGTGCTTGATGGGGAAAAGTCTCTGCCTCCTACTCCAGAGTTGGATCTAACTCCTAAATGTGTCCCACTTTTAGGGGCCTGGTGGAGAACCCTCTCCAACCTACACTTTTCTGTCATTTCATGTTCCTTTCTGTAATTTCTCTGCATTATTCCAAGGAAGAACTGCAATGACAACCCCTATGATCCCACCAGGGACGTGCCCTGCACTGTGTGGGGCAGCAGGAGAGGGATGGGCAGAGCAGGACAGTGCTGAGGAGGTGCTTTGGGTGCCAAGAAAGAAAGCTAATGAGATGCACATTGTGGTAGTAACACACCTTGACAGCCTGCTGGGAAGGACAAAGCATGACAGGGCTTTTAAGATATTCAAATCTTGTCCCTTTCCTTGCTAATTAGTAGCTCTTTAACTTCCAAAGCTTCTGATTATTTATTCAGGACGTTTTTCTAATTCATCTGAGTTGTAAGAATCGAGGCAACAGGTGGAAAGAGGAATCACACTATTAAAACCCTTCTCTTAAAAATCACACCCAGCGTTCCCAGGAAAGGAGCTGCCTCCTCTGTTATCCCTAAGATCAGAGCCAGGAATGACACAGCTATTAAAGAAAAGGGAGAATTCACCTCTAGGGTACCCGTGATGAATTACTGCTCTTATTTACAGGAGACTCTTCCCACTCAGCAAATCCCTGACTTTGGGCCAGCCTGGGGAGCTGCTGCTGCTGGAGGAAAGCTGTTCCCCCCCACATTCCCTGCTCCCAGCTGTACCTGCAGTCCTTCTCCAGCTCCTTGGACTCGTCTGTGCAGTAGAAGAACCTGCCCTTGAAGAGCTGCACAGCGATGACAGCAAAGATGAACATGAAGAGCATGTAAACGATGAGGATGTTGAGGACGTTCTTCAGGGAGTTCACCACACAGTCAAAGACAGCCTGGGGGTGCAGGGGGACAAAGTCAAGGGCTTGGAAGAAAGGAAAAGTGAACCCAACATCTTGGCATCCACCATTTAACCACACTCACGAGTCACAGAATGGTTTGGGTTGGAAGGGACTTTAAAGCTCATCTTGTTCCAACCTCCCACTATCCCAGGTTGCTCCAAGCCCCATCCAACCTGGCCTTGGACACGTCCAGGGATCCAGGGGCAGCCACAGCTTCTCTGGGCACCCTGTGCCAGGGCCTCCCCACCCTCCCAGGGAACAATTCCTTCCCAATATCCCATCTAAATCTCTCTCACGTGGGAGTCGTTACCCAGCCCACAGCCCATGGATGGTTCGATGGACTTGCACACCAAGGGTTTGACCAAGAGCCAAACACTTCCCAAAGCTGTGAGGAATAACTCCAGCTTCATTCATCTCCTGCTTTTTCGGCAAGTTTGGCTGTGCCACTGAATTTTCTGATGCTGCTCATAAAATTTGTGAAGACAATCACAGCTTGTCAAGACAAACATCAGTCCTAAGCAAACATTTCCATGTCTGCTTATAAAATGAAAATTGTATTTGTTTTTATTTTACTTCCATTGGATGGGTAAAAACTGTTGGAATAACAAGGAAAAAAATACCAGAAATAAACAACCAAGTGCTTCGAATAATATTTTTCTAAAGAACTGTCTATCAAAATTTTGTGACTAATGTAGTCAGCCTGTGCACGTCTGAACTCCCTGCAAAGAACTTCTCAAATACATTTATTGTGTGGCTATGAGTCCCTGCTTCATTGTCACAAGTAATTTGCAGTTTAATTTTAGTCGGAGAAGTTTGTCATAATAACAGAAATTGAGCAGTCACTGTCCAAGAGCAGGGTTTGTACAATCCTGCTCCTGTTCCTCTGAATGGAAGTGAATCATTCACAAAATTACACTCCTGATGCAACCCAGAAATCCTGACGGAAATCTCTCTGATCAGCCCAGAAATCCTGATGGAAATCTCTCTGATCAGCCCATTAGTCTTGCTGATTGCTGCATACAGGGCCACATCCAGGAAAAAAAAGGAAACTGAAATAATTTTGCAGACTTAATCACGGATTCATTTAGGTTAGAAAAGTCCTCTCAGACCATCGAGTCCAACCATTCCCCCAGCACTGCCAAGGCCACTACTGACCCATGTCCCCAAGTGCCACATCTATGTGGATGTTAAATCCCTCCAGGGATGGGGACTCCACCAGTACCCTGGGCAGCCTCTTCCAGGGCTTTACCACCCTTTCTGTGAAGAAATTTTCCCTGATATCCAAATTAAACATCTCCTGGAGCAACGTGAGGCTGTTTCCTCTCCTCTTGTCCCTGTTCCCTGGGAGCAGAGCCCGACCCCCCTGGCTGCCCCTCCTGGCAGGAGCTGTGCAGAGCCAGCAGGGCCCCCTGAGCCTCCTTTGCTCCAGGCTGAGCCCCCCCCAGCTCCCTCAGCCCCTCCTGGGGCTCCAGCCCCTTCCCCAGCCCCGTTCCCATCCCTGGACATGTCTTTGTTGCACTGAGGGGCTCAGAACTGTCCCCAGTTGAGTTCCCAAACCAGATTTGATTTCTGCTTCCCATCAAGATTTCTGAGCACTTCTTTAGAAAAAGTAAAATTACTCCACAAAATGGCTTGAAAATAAGAAAAACATTCAATAAAAAGCAAACTTTTTTTGTCCTACTGTAGGACTGAGCCACTGTTGACTGGTTTTTTTTAACCTCTGAGTTTACATTTTAAATTTGTAAACAACTGAAGACCATTTTCCACATTGTTCAACATTAATGTTTCTTTGCTTTTCAGATACATTTAGTGTGCATAAAATCAAAATTATTTAAGCATGAATGGTGGGCAAGAACAAAGCAAATCTAGAGAACAGCTCACCCTCACTTTGATGTGAAAACAGGAATTGTCAAACATATTTTCACCATTGCAAAAGCACCCATTACTTTTTCCCCATCTCTCACAGAAAATAGCCCCCAAAAGGTATTGAAGAGTTTCTAAACCTGAGAAATTAGTGAATTATGTAACTCCTTCCATTCTGTTTGCAGGGCCTGGCTGTATCTCAAATTTTTGGTGTTAAATGAGTAACCACAGGCCATTAAATTTATTTTATTTTTTAGATCAGTGTTCTAGAGATGAAAAGACACTGCTATAAACCCCTGCACTATGGATTCTTTAATAGAAAGATGAATAAATTACAACTCCTCACACAGCAATGACAAACCTGTTTGGACAGCCTGTGGAAAACCTTGCAATATTCATGTGAAGTTCTCTAGGGAAAGTCAAACCCTCCAAACCCATTTTCCCCTCTATCATTTCTAAGAGCATCCCTCTTATGAACTGTAATTTAATTTATTTGCATTTTTTTCTTTTCTTAGGTTTTATTTTCATGTGGATTCACAAGAATTCACAACATTGCCCACAATATTTACAAAAGAACCACGTGTTTGACATTTGCTCAACATCTGCACAGTTATTTTTACTCATCTGGCAAAGAGATTAATTGCAACAAATAAAAAGAACAGAAATAACTTGGATGAAGTTGAGTCCATCAGCTTCCACTCAGATCAGTCACAAACCTCCAGAGAAGGAAAATTGGGGGTTAATTTCTGACCTTTAGTTTTGGCAGCCGTTTTATGGTCTTCAGAGGTCTGAGCACCCTCAGGACTCGCAGTGACTTGATTGTGTTGATGTCCTTGCCTTTGGTTCCTCTGCAAGGGATAAAAGGCACAAGAACAACAGAGGGAATAATTTGGCCCTCAGGTCACTCACTGGGATATTTGTAGGCACCCAGTGTGGCTTTGGCTGTGGAATTGGTTTGGATTGGGGTTTTTTGGACAGGTTTTGGGTCCATCCTCACCAGGGCTGCAGGCAGGACTAGTGAGGCTGCAGATGAACCTCACCTGGGATGTATCCAGCAGCACAGAGGAGGAAGGCTGGGGCAGGACATGGCCCTGGCAGTGCTCAGCCACAGGAGCTCTCCAGGCTTTGTCACCTCCCAGCTGCTCACCAGGACCTGGTGCCCATCCTGCCCCGACTCCGTGCCCAGGTGACGCTCCCAGCCGGGGCAGCAGCACAGCTGGGCTGCAGCCATCAGGACAGGAGGCCCAGCTCAGCCATCCCATTCCCAAGAGGAAAAGGGAGAGAGCCACGCTTGGCTCTCCTCCCTCCCAGCTGGGTGAGGCAGGGGCTGTTTCTCCGTGCACTTCTCTGGCAGAACACTGTGCCTTGGCAAGCAAACCAGAGGGAATGGGAGCCTTCCTGGTGAGGGACAGAGCTCTCCTGGGGACCAGAGCCTGTTCCCTCACCCTCGAGTCTCCCTTGGAAGACATGCCACCAATCCCATGCAGGAACATGTAATATGACAATATATTACATGCCTGGAACAGTGCTTGGGACGAGTCCCCACTTAGGCATGCAGGTGCTGTAAGTCACATTTGGGGTTTAGGATTTGTTAAAACTGAGTGCAAGGCTCGAGAAAGTTCCTCTTGTTAACATTAAGAGGGGTTTTAGGGGAAGGACAGAGTTCCTTTCCTCGTGCACTTCCAAAATAAATGAATAAAAAAAGACAACAGTTACATCTTCTTCCAACCCAACAGCAAAACAATGACATTGCCTTCGTTCCATATGGAGTGAAAAATGGGATGGAAATCTGTAATAGAGTTTTATTCATTATCGAAGTAACACAGGTGTGAATGAGTAACATGTTGAACAGATGCTGATAACACCTATCCTGTGCTTTCCCAGTTTATGAAACATTTCTCTTCTCCAGGAGGGAAGTAACAGAAGTACAAGAGACCTGAGAGCCAGCCCAGACAGCTCAAATCATGGAGGCAGCAGGTCAATAAATCAAAGCTGTTCTCAAATTTTAAAATACCATCGTTTTAAAAACCCACCCAGCCTTCAAACTGGCTGGAAGAGCAGCCAGGTCAGGGGGATTCCTGCAGAACAGTGTGGTGGCTATCACTACTTTACAGCACAGGAGACAGAATGTGATGTGCTGAAATCCACCCCTGACACTCTTGGCTGGCTTCCCCCACCCTGCTGGCACCCAGCCCCACACCCTGTGCTGAGGGAGAAGCACCAAGAGTGGAAGAAACCACTCAATTTCAAAGCTGACTGACCTTGTTCAGCTCTGGAAAGAGCCTTTTTGCAATCCATCCCCGTCCAAAAGATTAAGAACTCACTGCTAACCCTGTACTGCTCAATGCTAACACTGGGCTGGGATCTACAACCCAGAAACACAAATTCCCATCTCACCTCCAGTGCCTTTCTCCCATTACCAGGCACTGCAGTTGTCTGGAAATGCAGTAAGAGAGAGACACAGGAAGTTTTGAAGGGCTGTGGGTGTATCCCAGTGATGTACAACTTGAGGAGAAATTGCCTTTGCACAAGGTCTAGGAGAAGTGGAGGAGAAAGGCAAAAGGATGGGCAGGTCCCTATCCTCTCCCTCTCTCATCTTTTTAGGGTGATTTAAATCCATCCCAGGTGGATCCTGACCACTGGCATGGCTGTAAATCCAGGCACTGGATTTACTCACAGAGGTACAGGACTGATTTAAAGCCGCAAAATAACTCCTATATATTTAAAATTTAAAACCAATAATGTTTGATTTAAATTAGAGACCTTTAATCAGTTCTAGATGAAGCCGACACTGCCAGCAGAGCTTTTACTGCCTTTCTTGTCAGGTTTTAGCAGAGCTGAAGGTCCGGCCTATGCTTGGCTTTGCATATTTGCTTTCACCTCACTGTCCCTGCCATGGTCACCTCGGTGTCACCAGAGTCTCCCCCATTGCCCCGTGTGCCCCTCAGCAGTGCCCTGGCTGCACACCAGGGAGTTCAGCCCCTCCAGGAGGGTGGCCAGTGGCAGGAGGGGAGTGGATCATGGACAAGGAGATGGCACAGGAGATCCCCCTGGGACCTGGCCTGTCCCCCTGGCCACCCAGCACATCCCCATCCCCTTGGCTGCCCCCCTGCTCCCTCCACCTCTCCCCTGTGTAAGGCCAAGCAAATCCCTTGCACTGCTCCATGTTTCCCACCTGAGGAAAGGCAGGGAAGTGGTGGGAGCTGAGGGGAGCAGGGGTGGGAGCAGAGTGGAGTGAGACACTTGAGGCCCACGTGGCTGGGGCAGTAGGAGAGAAAAGGGAGAGGGAGTGCCCTGCCCAGAGCTCTGCTCAGTTCTCCACCATCCATGGCCACGGTTCTGGTTTGCAGATCAAACCCCAAGCCCAGCAAAGCTCTGCTCTCCTGGGCTCACACAGAACCCCAAAATATTCCCAGGTGGTGCCATCCCCTGCTCCCCATTCCAGGAGACCCGGACACCAACGCTCCATGCTGCCATGCATCCCTGCTAATTAACAACAGCACTAACGAGGCCTCGTGGAAGAGAAGTTCCAGATGGGACCAGAGACATTTCCCCACTCTGCTCTCCCAGGGCCTGGAGCAACAACTCCTGTGGACCTCATATTTCCAGAGAGCCCTGCTGGGGACTCGTGGTGATGAGGGCAGAGCAGATCCCTGCTCCTGCTTCTCCCTGGCACTGGGGCAGAGCAGATCCCTGCTCCTGCTCCTCCCTGGCACCCTGGGCAGAGCAGATCCCTGCTCCTGCTCCTCTCTGGCACCAGGACAGAGCAGATCCCTGCTCCTGCTCCTCCCTGGCACTGGGACAGAGCAGATCCCTGTTCCTGCTTCTCCCTGGCACTGGGGCAGAGCAGATCCCTGTTCCTGCTTCTCCCTGGCACCGGGACAGAGCTGATCCCTGCTCCTGCTTTTTCCTGGCACTGGGACAGAGCAGATCCCTGTTCTTGCTCCTCCCTGAGAGCTCGGAGGTGCAGGGCAGACAGCTCCAGTCACACAGAATTCCTTCTGCCTCAGCGAAGGACACTAAGGGGGGCTGACTGATTTTTCTTTTTTTTTTTCCCATTCAGGCACTTAAGCAAATAAAGAGCGTGAGCCAATTAAATCTTAACGGGATTTATGCCCTAAGCCATATAGAGAATCCTGAAGTAAAAAAAAATACAATTTCTTGTCACAGGAAGGTTCCTCCTATAGGAAAAAGCTTTTCCAATGGCCTGGTACTCTGACCTAGAGTGATGCAAACTGCATTTTAATTAAAGGGATCCTCTGCAACTATTTCAGCCTGTCAAATAAAACCCTAAGGGTTGGTTTTGGTGTTTTTAAGAACCCTCTCTGCCAAGATTGGGGTTTTTTTCCACTGCTTTAATACAAAGCCAGATGTCCCACAAAATAAAAAGGTCCAGATGGAACTGGGATTCAGTCAAAAGGTGTATCCAAGCACATATTTGACCTGAATATTCCTCACGACAGAAATAAATTGCTGTGGAAGGACAAGATCTCAGTTGACTGAATAACAACTACAACATTCAGAAGAGCTGAATCTTGAATAAGAGCTATAGAGAAGCACAGGATAAAGGCAGACACCTGAAAAGAAAAAAAAGAGAATACCACAAAAAAAAAAATCATTAGATCCATTTTGGGTGCACTAGGCCAGTTCTGTGGGTTTTTTATTTTTCTGTGGCAGTTTCCTGCTTGTTTGTTTAAAATATTAAGAATATTTTAAAAGAGCTTTGCAAAGCCTTTTTTCCCTTTAATAAATAAAAGATCTGTTAAAAATTTAAGACTTCTTTAAAATGGAAGCTGCTTGTTCCTGTTGCTCCTGCCAGCAGCTCTGATTTCATGTAACATGGGCCTCTCAAAGTTGTGGCATCAAAAATTCAGAGTAAGCTGGAGCCACTGCCTTCTGTGATTGCCTGAAATCCTAAAGGCAGAGAGTGAATTCCTCCCTGGAAGAGTAAGTGAGGTCACCCCTCTGTGCCCCAGCACAAAGCCACCCTCTTCCTGCTCTAAATGCTCTGGGTTCCTAGAGAGAAGAAAGAACCAAGTGCCAAATTTCCTGGACCACATCAAACACTTCTCTTGGCATCCTTTCCATTGCATCTCTGCTGTGGAGGATCCCCCCTGAGCTCCTGCCCTGCTCGGAATGTGGGGACAGAGGACACAGCTCTGCCTCCCATGCTGGCCCTGAATGAACCTGCCGCTTGCAGAGGGATAAATACAAATTTTGGAACCTCCCTGTTCACAAATTGCCCCTGCCAGCCTCTCAAAAAGCTCTCTGAGCTCTGTTTTCAGGTCAAAGACTTTTCCCCAATGTCAGAGGCTGGACCCCAGCTGGGTCACATTGCCCAGACTGCACTAAATTAGTCCTGCAGCTTCCAGCATGGATGTTTGGAGGTGAAATCCTCTGAGACTAAAATTTCTTCTTCAAACTTACTTAATAAGATATTAATGAATTGTAACTCAACCATCAGTACCCACTGATTCATCCCCTCAAATCTTTTTGGTACAGATGTATTTGCATGTGTTTTTTCACTCCCTGACTTGGCCTTCTAATCTGCTCCTACCCTGCTGAAGGAAGATTAGGATGAATGAGGGTTGTTAGGGGAAAATACATTTCACTGGATAATGAGCAATAAAGGGACGAGGAAGTCGATGCAATGGGTGGAGCATGGGGTGGTTGTTTCCACAGTGGCAAAGTGTGTGGACACAGGTTGGACAGGCAAAACAGTGCAGCAAGAGACAGGAATAACATATTACCCCATGAAACTCCTAGAGAGAGATTCCAGCGAGGAGAAGACAAAGAAAGAGCAGAGTCAATGACAAACAGAAACATCAGGCTGTCCCCCCTGCACACAGAGACCCCCCAGCCCCTGGCCCACACCCCCCAGCTCAGCAGGGCAGGGGGAGCTTGGTACAGCACAAACCCCACATTCCCTGCTGGATCAGCCCTTCCACTGGGAAAAACACCTCCAAATCTTCCTGCACCCCCCAGACACTTTGGGAGGTGAAACCTCAGCTGTTTGGCAGGTGCAGGTTGTTTTTCCCGAGAGCATCCCGAAATTCTGGGCATTTCAGCCACCCTTCTGCTGTTGCAGATTATTCCAGGAAACATTTTTGCTGCTCCTCATCAGCTGTTTCTATCAAGTACAATTTCCACCTGGGGCTGGGAGATTTTCGTGACAAGTTTCGATGGTTTTTTTTGTTTACTTCTATTTCCCTAAAGCCTCAAACATGTCTGTGTGTTGATGGCATGTTTATCTCCAGAAAAAGAAAGGGATTTCTCTTTGAAATGCTTTGCTAAATGGAAGACATTAGTTTATTGTTATCACCATCATCATATTATTGTTTCCAGCATCACTCTGGGCGTGTTGTTTTAATTTTTTTTTTTAACCACAGTCAAGCACAGAACAGCTCCTAAAGAGCTGCAGGCAGAAAGTAAAAACACAGCTTGTTTGAGAGATGGATTTTGTCAATCCTGTAGCAGTGACTGATACCATCTCAAATGCTTAAATTAATACAGGCAATATTCCAGATGGGAGCATTCCAGGGAGCTCTGTAATTCCCATGTTTCCAGTGACACATCAATTCAGCAAGAAGTTGGCTCACATCACCTTCAGTGGACAGCAAGGAGATCAAGAACATGAATTAAATCACACCCTGCCCGTGGCAGTTGTGGGTTCTTGCAAACAAACTGGCAGCAGCCACATTAAATCACATTTTTACAGCGACACTGATGGTGGGTGACAGGGCTGTAGGGTTTGCTGGAAAAATCTAACAGATTAAACAACAGAGCCTTCAAAAGCTCCTTTTCAGGATTACCAAAATTCAGCTGGTTCTGTGCACCCATCTGGTTTAGCCAAACCAGGAGCTGAGCCTAAGTCATGACTCTGTACCCTGAGAGGATTCACAACTGGAACAGGGAGAAGGCATTTCCTAGGAATCAGTGATTACCCAGCTCTTGGGCTGCACCAGAGAGACTGCAAGAATTCTCTGGATTGGACACCAACACTCACTGCCTACTGGAACGTGGGTGTGGAGCAGGGCTTACAGAAATCAGGGAAATCACGGAAGAAATTCAAATTTTTCCGAGTCTTACAAACAGATTTGTCTCCCTTTAATCTGGGAGACAGTAACTAGGCAGGGTTTATGCATTCCCTGTCTGCAAATCCCTGCTCAACCCTCACTCACAGTGTAAAATAGAAGAAGCTTGGGGCACCTATTCTAAAGCACAGGCAGGGGATGTAGAAATAATTTATTTAGAGGCTGGTGAGGTGCTGTTGGATATTCATGGCCCAACGTGAGCAATAGAAACCCTGAGCACGAAAAGACTCAGAAAGATTAAAAATTATTCATTTTAATCCATAACTCGTGCAAGAAAAATCTCCTTCTAAAGGAAATCGTGTTCAAAGAGAAGATGTTTGAAAGGCAGACCCTGATGTTTGTTCTCACAGCACGTGGAGCTGCTCTGAAGGGCTCACAAAATGCCCCTTTTCCCAGCCTGCCTTGAAAGTTTGAATTCCTGGTGGAAAAGGGAAATTCTCATTGATCCACAGATTCGGGTAATGTTGTTTTGCAAAGTAATGTTTGTGACTATAATTATTTTACTTCTACACCTCTCTTCAGTTCAGAGGAGCTTTGTTAAATCCTAATTCTGCTAAATGGGTTTTTTAGTTAAGATTTTGTTCAATTCAGTCTGGCTTAACTCAATGTAGTTCTGAAAGATGTTCTACTGATGATAATTCATGTGCAGGGAAATAAAGCCCACACATGTCTAATTAAGCTTAAAAAGCATCTTGGTTCTAGATGTTAAATTTTGGGTAAGCAAGACATTCCCCAGCCCAGCAATTCCATCTCAAGAACACTCAGCTCCTCCAAAAAACTGATTTTTAATGAGGGATAAAATGTTCAAAGAGGGGAGGGCAGCATCCCTTTGAAAAACTTATGTTGGACATGGCTTTCTCCACGGCCTAAATAATTTGGTGAAGGATCAGGCACAGAAAGCCCAGATTTCAATATCCACAAGTGTCACTCCTCAAGAACCGTATCTACAATGTCAGTCCTTCTGTCCATCCACTTTTTGGTCAGTTTAGCTTAGATTTTCTTTTTTATCCAGCATTTGCAGTGAAGAATACCAGATCTAAAAGACAAATCTCAAAGCTTCAATTCTCAAACGAATTTTGACACCTCAGAAAACGAAAAATTGCTGAGAAATATTCCACCAGGAAGGCTGCAAAGGAAAACAGCAGCATTTTCCCCCAGCAGAGCAGAGGGAGGAGCAGGGATCTGGCTGTTTAAAAATTGCTGCCAGCCTAAAGCAGATAAGACACGCTCGGTGCTTCCCTGACAAAGGTGGCTGCTTTTCTCATTAGCAAGTAAAACGCTGCTAATTCTCATTAGCAAGTTAAACAATTTCCTCTCCTCTAATCATCGTGTCGACAAACAGGTGAGTGGAGCTGGGCATGGGCTGCTAAACACTCCTATAATTGCTCAGGGCTAATTTAGCGGAAGATTAAACTGGTCAAGTCCCGCTGCCTGTTTCCAGGTCATCTCCTATTGTTTCTCAGCAAAGCTTTTGCAAACAACAATCCCCGTGGCTCAGAACAAGTGGAAAATTTCTTTCCATTATCCAGCTCAGCTCCTGAAGTTTTGAAGAACCTGCATTGCTCCTCCTGTGGTTGTTTCTAAAAAAAGGCTCAAATGAGAAGCTAATCTGAATTTTTAAAAAGCGATTCTTCTCTGTTTGTTGCTCAAAATCCTCCACGACATTAAAGAAGCACGTGGAATATTATTTAAAGTCATAAATATGGAGCTGTGTTTGAGGGAAGGAGCACAAGTGAAACTGGAAATCCAAGTTCCCTGAATGAGAGAGGAGAGAAAAGGAGAGAAATAGCAAAGTTCTGCGAACCAGAAATATCCACAGCTGGAAATGAGGGTTTGCCAAGAGTTCACTGAGTTATCAGCTGAGTTCTGTAACTGTTTTTTCATAGTGAGAGCAATTCTTACGATTGCCTGGAGACACTGGACTGCCACAAAGTGTTACAACGAGTTCTTGAAAAGGAGTTGGCCAAACAGTCACAAAAATCTTGGCTTCATATTTGAATGAACAGTGAATGGGCTTGCCCTAAAGCTGGGAGGATTTTCAAGAGATTCTACAACATAAGTTTAGTTTGGTTTATTCATTTCTTCCCCCCAGCTACGAGAGGAAAAAGGGCAGGAAGTGAACATTTCACTGAGAAATGGAGCCACAGACATTACACATCCCCTGTCTGTGCCAGGCTTCTGCCTCCCCTGTGGTTTATTCCCTGGAATTTGGGAGGAGAAGGGAAATCTACTTACGAGAAGGCAAAAGCCACCAAGGCCCCACTGACCACAATGAAGTCCAGGATATTCCACAGGTCACGGAAGTAGGAGCCAGGGTGCAGTAGCAGCCCCAAGTCGATCATCTTCCGGGAAAACACATGGAAAAGAAAGAGTTTTAATAAAGTATGTAGCAAATCCACACTGCCAAGGTGCAGGAGAAGGTTCTGGATCAAATAACCCTTCACCAACTCTTGTTCTACGTGGATATACTCAGCCAAGCTACTCCTTTCTAAGAGGCAGGGAGAGCTCTGCCTAAAATGAAGCTCAAATCACTAAACCATAACCAAAAGCCTGACAAACAAGAGCCCTCACTGTTCCCTAGGACAAGCATTAATCCCATGATTATTCTGCATCTCTTCTGCATCTTGCTCTGACAGGGAAATCCAGCTCCTGCCTTACCCCAAGAATGAATTCTGCTTTATAGTAAACTTACTACCCCACAGTCTCAGCAAAACCTGTCACCCCACTGAGTAGAAAGAGAAATCGTCAACTTTTTGAAATTTGACAGAGCAAGAATCAGTTGCTATTAGTATTCCTGGTGAGTGTCAAAGGAAAAGGGAAGAATCAGGAGTTTCTCAGTAAGGTCTGTCAGCTCCTATGTCTTCAGCCACACAGGCACTCACTTCTTATCCTCTTATACATCTACACCCACTCAAGATATCCTTATTTTGCTCCATAAAATGTGAAAGTAAAGAAACCTGGAGAGCTGCTGCATCTGGCTGATTCTGAGAGCTGTTCCCAAGTTTTTCTCCATCCTTCCCACCTCCGTCCTGCTCCACCCTTTCTCCAGCTTCCCACAAGGAGATGTGTGTAAATCTAAAAGAGGAGGTGACTCTGCTTGGGAAAGTTCTTACCTTGATCACCATCTCAAAGGTGAAAACTCCTGTAAATATATAATCCAGGTATTTCAGAGCCTAAATGGGAAAGAGAAATGTGTGTTAGGGAAGGCCACACACAGAAATAACCTGCACAGAAGCAAATGTCTAATGTAGCAATGGTCTGTTTGCTGTGATGGACAAAAATCATCTGGTGGGAAGGTTTCAAATAATTTAGGCACACACCTGAATCCTCTGATTCAAACAGCAGCATTTTTCCCAGGCCTTGCCAGACTGCACCCAAGGGTGGCTTCAGTGCACCTGCATTTCTGGCAGGTTTAGCAAGGCAAAAGGGCTATTTCAAAATGAAATATTTGAACATCCTCTCCTAAAGAGCTTCTTCACCAGCCCTTCCCATTGCAGAATGGTGGGTGAGCTTTGCAGGCTTCTCCACCCAAACCACATCAGCCAAGCAACCCGTGATGTCCAAGTTCTCAAACTCAGATGTGGTTGAAACAGTGGAAGAGGACAGAATTATGAGTATTTTGATAGAGAAACAAGATAATTTGAGTATATTCTCAAAGACAGCTCTAATTTTGCATTGCCAGTGGAGTGCATTATCCTGTGGGGATGAAGAGGGAGAGCAACTGAACGCTGGCCATTTTGGGTGACACTTGACACTTTTGCCTCCTATTTATTTTCTTGTTTTTTGAGTCTGTTTTACTCAGAGCTTGAATTAAAATGCCGGAGGCAGGGAGTTTTCTCTTCGGTCTCAGTTGTTTTTTCTATCTTATCTATAACACAGCTACACAGAGGCTGCTCTCTATGTTAACAAGGTGAAAATGGCCCCGAGTTTCAACCTCCAAGGTCAGTTATACCCCAAGCTGCCCAATTATGAATTGCCATGTAGATTAATTTTAATTATAACCCAATAACTAATTGTTCATGTTCCGCACTGCGGATTTTTTTAACCAGTACTAGAAAACACAGATTTGTGAAGAAGAAGGAAGAAAGAAGAAGTACAAACCCAAGCCCAAAATCCTCCATATTGTGACACTTACACTATTCTATTCCACAAACCTAAATTTCTACATTTCTATATGTTCCACCCAGTGACATAACTTTAATTACACAGCAATAATCTCAGGGCTATCACACAATCGGGGAAGTCTTTCCCAGTGTCTGAGATCAAGCGGAGTGTGCTTTTGAGGATCATTACTTGTCAGAACTGAAAGAACGAAATTCTTTCAGAATTCAGGGTTCCAGCAGGCACTCACATCATTCCTGGGCGACTCAGCTTGGACAGGGTCCTCTGCAGCCAGGGCGATGCTGCTCAGGGCGATGACGATCAGGATGACCATCTCGAAGTAGCGCAGGTTGACGATGTAGTGGAACAGGCGCCGGATCCTGCCAACGACAGGAGCACAGGGCAGGGATCAGAGGGGCTGGGAGGGCTGGAAAACTGGCACAATTCTGTCAGGAACAGCACCTTTAGCATTTCTGTTATGTCAATGGTAAGAAAATAAAAAACAGGCTTTAAATTCCAGTCTGCAGCAGAGCTGTGGTGAGATTTAAATAAGGGAGTTCAACTTCTCTGCACTGCTCTCTACCCCCTCTGCAAAGCAACAACAGCTATTTCTCTCTTTATCCATTTGTCTCCCTATCTATTTATCTATTTACCTCTCTATCTATTTGTTTCTCTGTCTATGCATCTCTTTCCATCTGTCAAAAGAGCACTGAGAGCTTTCAAGCATCCTGACTCAATTGCACAAATTATGTTTATGTTGCTCCCCCATCCTTCTCACTCTGAACTCCCAGGTTAACACCCTGTGAGTTCAAAACAAGGTTTAAAATCCTTTTAATGTCAGCTAATCCTGTTAAAATTGAGACAGATGCTCTGCACTTTGAGACTCTGAGCTGAATCTGCTTTTGTGGCTCTGAGTGTTACTCCCACCAATGCCTCTCTGCCTGCACTTTACTCTAAAATACACTTTACAGCACAAATACATTACAGGACTAGATTTGATTACTTCAGCCTAATCTTTTTATTCACAAATTGTGTCCAAGAAAAGTGGTAAATGTTCCCATTTCTAAGCAATCCAAAACTCCTCACAAATTTCAGCTAATAACTCCATCTGACCACAATTCCCAAATCCTTAACTGCACAAAGAGCTCTACATTTGCACCACATTTGTCAGCCGAATAAAGGACTTAGGTTCTGCCTGAGAATCAAATTATGTGTTTAACTCCCCAGCAACTTTGTTATCTGAGAATGTATTCCAGCTCCTCTATCCCATTTCTCTAAGCAAATATCTGAACAGTGGGAATTAAAGTCTATATTTCACGTCTGCTTACATATTCCTTTTCTTTGGCTTGCTAATGGATTCAGAGTGGAAAAGAGCTACAAATACCAAGGAAACAAATTTGATAAAAAATAACCTGAAGAAAAGTGCTTTTGTGGATCCCTTAACTCTGCTTATCAATCTGCCAGAAGAAGATTATCATCTCCGTGCTCCGTGAAGCCGCAGAAGTGAAAGGCAACATTCTCAATAACATTTGTCGCTGTAATTCTTGCATCAAACTCAATTCATCAAAGAAATAACAAGCCCCTATTTTTAGATCTTCATCATTCATAACCAGCAGTGAGATGTGGGAGCATTTGTAAACTGCCAGTGGTGCTTGAGGAATCCCTTTCCATCCCTGTGTGCTCTAAGAGGGTGGTGGCACTTGGAGCTTAATGCATTTCATTTCTGCTTCCCTGAACTCTTTTCCCCTCTGGCAGCACCCGGGTCATGGATCCAGGAGGGCTTGGAAGGGAGATGGCAGCACTGGAGTGGGTGAGAAGCTTCCTACCCCCGAGAGCAGAAAGAGCTCTCTGGAGGAGTTACCACCAGCCAAAACACCTGAGGGGAGGCAGCTGGGTCTGCATTTTGCCCAGAGGAAATAAAACAAGCTGCTGACATTCATGGAGTTTGGTCTTTGTCTTGCTATTCCCTCTTGGCTTGGTTGTAACACATTTTCTCTCCCGGTGAACCTTGTTTTTCCAGTGGTTTTTAGCACAGCTTTTGGGAGGGAGGGTGTAAGCTGGAGAAAAAAGCAACTGAAACAACCCCCAAATCCTGGGCTCCGAGGCTCAGAAGGTGCTAAGTGTAGGATGAGGGGAGAGAAAAGAAGCAGACACATGAAACAAGGAAGTTTTGCTGCTTCTCTGCCTGCCCAGCTCAGTCCTCAGCTCAGACCCCCTGGGCTCAGCACCCTCTCACCCCCTACCCAGCAATGCTGCCTTGGCAGGTCCTTTCCAGCTCATTTTTGGTGGTCACTCCACAACAAAAAGACTTGAGCTACCAAATATTAGGGAAATAATATTTCCTTATCTCACCAGACAGAGGCCAAGTTCCATCATCCTAATCTGGCTCCCCAGGTCAAAGCCCCAAAGCTGCCAGAGCTCCAGGAGCGTTTGGACAGCACTCTCAGGGACAGGGTGGGATTGTTGGGGTGTCTGTGCAGGGCCAGGGGTTGGAGTCCGTGATCCTTGGGGGTTCCTCCCAACTCAGGAGGTTCTGGGATTCCATTCAGCCTGCCCAGTGTCCACGAGTGCTTCCACAAGAGGAGCTTTTTTGATGTCAAATATGAGAACACAGAGCCCATTTTGTTCCATGACTGCACAGGCAGCCAGGATGTCACAGTCCTGAGCAACAGGAGGTGTAGGAGAACTCATTCCTCTCTTAAATCAAGCTGCCAAAGAAGGGCCTGAGCTCCCCTTTGGTGTCTGGGCATAAATCAGAGAGAAACTCCAGGATCTACAAGTATACCTGAGCCAGGGGGACACTTCTGCTCCAAGGGGATCTCTGGGTTTCAAACACCCTCCCTTGCCCTGAGTTACTGCTTAAAATGACTCACAGCCCTTCATGCTGCAATTATTACAAAGCCTTCTCCCCCCGGTCCTGCAGCCCTGCAGAGCAACAGATTCAGAATTTACAGGCTTTGAGTCCAAAGCTCCCCATGAGACAGAGCTGCCTGAAGCAGAAGAAATGCCCTAATCCCAGCAGATCCCACAAGCTGCACTCTCAGCTTTGGCAAAGGAAAAACATCCATGTTTTCCCAGAAGTTCAAAGTTTGCGGTGATGCAAAGCTACTTGTATGGCAAGAACAGGGATTCCAGCTGAGGGACCTGCAGGAATCTGCTGGCATCAAAATACTCCTCAAGCTGTTATTCCTCTTAAATTCTTTTCCCAACAATACCCATGCTCCCCCTTTTTGGTGATCTACATCTGCAGGGTAGGGAGGGTTTGTCTAAAGCATTATCTTTTCCCTGTCCTGGTAATTTATTCCCCCAGGAAAACCCATCTGAACAGCAGCATCTGGCCCCCATAAACAAGCTTTTATTTAATGTCCCAATGTGTTTGGCTGGCAGAGATGAAAATCAAACTCATGTCATTGCCTTGAAGCACCTGTAACCCCAAACGGGTGCTGTGAGAACTTACGGATTTGTGGGACTGAGGATAAACATGGAACTGTAAGGCAAGATTGGTTTAGGCCCATTTTTCGTCAAGTCATCGACGTCTTTCTTCTCCTCGGTTTTGCTTTCAAACTCCACGTTGTTCACTGGGGTGAGAATTCAGGGAAAACACAAAGGAGAGGGTTAAAAATGCATCCGCAGCCTCCCCGCTGCCTGGAACAGCTGGAGATGCAAACAGTGCAGCTGGGAGAGCAAACAGCCTTTGGATGTGTTGATTAAATGGGATGAACAATCATTTGATTATTATCACTCCACGGCAATACAGTTCTACCCCTCCACTGCTGATGAGCCACGGAGCAGAAACAGCCAGGAAATGAAGATGCTCAGTGCAGACAAAGAAACCATGCACTTATTTATCCAAGAGCTGCCAAACTCTGGCTGGAAAACCCATTCCAAAGAGCACAAATTATTAGGGAGAAAAATCAGCTCAGGATCTTTGGAAAGAAAAGAAAAAGCCAGGAAGTCTGACCAGCCTCATAATTCTGTGTTTTCTCCCATGGATCAGGAGCACAGTTGGCTTTGGAATACATGGAAGAGCAAATTCATATATGAGCTTTAGTAATTTGAGGGCTGAGGCTGCTGAACTTCCCAGAATTAGGAAAAGAGACCTGGAAAGGGCTTCTTGGACCCGCCAGAGCTGTGCCTGCCTCGTGCACCTCAGTTTGCTCAGAGCTCCCCTCGTGTAAAGGTGTGGAGCTCCATCCTGCAGCAGGTTTGAAGATCTCTTTCTATAAGATCTTTCCAAACCTCACTCCCAAAGGTTGGAAATTCTCCAATTTTCATAACAACTTTACTTGCAGTGGGTTTATGGGATAATTTACTGAAGATAACTTCCCATCTATGAACTGGGTAACATTTTTATGCTGCAAATTCTCTTCTTCGACACATATACTCTTCCATTAGTTCCCAGGACCTAAAGTCCAAAACCCCCACCCTTTAGAATGTGTTCAGTGCAGAGTTTTTATTACTTTTTATTTTATTTTGCAAGAAAATGACATTTCATTGTGTTTGAGTGACATGTTCAATAAACTCCTTATTGTATCTCCGGTCAGATACAGGGGAAATGGCCAGGAAAGGGAGAGGCTGATAAATTGTGATTGACAGGAACTCAGCATTGCAATATAGGAAAATTACCATTTAAGAGGGAAAAAAAAAAAGGAGAAATAAGAAGAAAAATAAGAAAAGACAGATTTTATGGCTGACAACGCAGCGAAAGCACAGAGACCCTGCCACATTTTGGCTGTGCCTCTTGGAAAGCAGAGTCCTGACAGCCTGAAATCTATTGTGGACCTCTTGGATTTCATACTGGGATTCTCCTTGGCACGCCAGCTCTCCAGACTTTCCCAGGCTGTTCCCACCCTGCCAGGGAGCAGCCCCAAGCTGGTGGGGACAGGCTGGTGGTGGCTTTGGGGCTTCAGGACACATGATGGGCACAAGGATCTTGGGATCTTATGCTGATAGACCCAAGGCAGACAGCTCTGGAGAAGGACAGGGAGGGTGGATCTGCTCAAACTGTGATGCAGAGGATTGCAACAAGCTCTGGAATGACACAGGAATGCAAAGCAGCAGGATCACAAAGCTGCAGGATCACAGATGGATCTTGCTTTGCTTGCTCCTTCGCCTTTCCCTTACACCGAGCATGTGCTCTGGGTGAGCCATCTCCAGGGAATCTCAGGTGTTTTCCAGAGCCACCAGCCACCCAGGAACCCCATGATGAGTTCCTGTGTGTGAATTCTAAATCCTGTACCAACAAATTCCCTGTCTGCCTCTCTCGAGGATGGAGGTGCCCAGGAGAACCCCCATCACTCCTTGGAAATTTAGCTTTCCTGGCAATTTCACAGCAGGAAGAACAGGGAGACAGAGGCACTCACTTGGTATGACAGTGGTTTCCCCTGGTGGGGCAGTGATGGTGACAGGGATGTTCACAGTGGTGGTTTTGTCCAGAGGGGGCTGAATCATCCTCGTCACGTTCTTCTGGTTGTCGGCATCCTCCGGCTGCTCGGGCACCTTCTGAAGGTAAGTGCTGGGCAGGGTGTGCACAGGGACACTCACAGGGACACTCACACTGCCACTGGCCTCCAGCTCACACTGGTTCTCCCTAGGAGAGAGCAGGGTTTGTTTAAATAGGGCCCAGAAAGGATGCAGAGGGCACATCCTGATGCTGCACCTCGTGCCGGGTTTCAATTTTCTCTGTGAAGTCCCAGGCTGCAGGACAACCCCCCATAGCACCTTTTCCTCAGAGACCTCCCAAGCCAACACCCAAGCACATGGAGAGGGACTGTGCCCCTGAACATCCCTTGACTGAGTTCAATGAGGTCCCCAAGCCAGGAGCGTGTGGCACTTGCGTGTAACAGTGACACGAACCACGCAGCGTCAGCTGCTGAATGGATTCTGACACGCTGCCTCTTAATGTTCTCCTGAGGCTTTATTTAAATGTGGTGACTCTCTTTTCCAGCTTGAAACCACTCTGTAACGCTGCTGTCAGAAGCTAAATGGCTCCTGCTCTCCTCTGCAGCAGCAGCTCTGCTTCAGTGAGGAGGAAAGTGAGCTCGTGCACATGAGCACGCTGAGCAGCAGGCAGAGTGTTTGGAAATTCAGCTGAAAGGAAGATAATTTAGACAGGAAAATTATTATCTCAGTGCCACTCACAGCTCTCCACGGTGACATGAACTCTATTCTAAAGAATCCCAGTGCAATTTCTTTTCCATCAGACTAATAAAGCTGAAAAGGCAATCTATCCTTCTTTATTAACTACTCCAAATGCTTCACGAGGGCTGTTTTTCTCACTTGACTTACATAAGAATTAAAGCAAATGGGGGACATCGTTGTTCTTAATGGAAGAGGCCACGTGCTGGAACAACTGGTGATGCAGCTGAAGGCTCCCCATTAAAAATGAAAATCAAAGGGCGTCAGCAAGGCTGGATGAAATTTAAAAAGATGTCCCTCGGGAGCTTCCCTCAGAAGCTGTGAAATTCTCTGCTCCCCCTGATGTCCTGGAGGGTCTGTTGGTATTTACAAGGATATTTCCTGCCCTAAACCTGAGCTGTTCTATGGACCAAAGTCATCTTTGGGACCCTCTGTCATTAGTGATTCAAGCAAAACAGTACTGCAGGTTGTGGTGGGAGCTGGTGTGGGAACAGGGACAGCAGGGAATGCCATGGAGAGGGGGACTGTTGCCCTGATTTTTGCAGTTCTGGATGTTGTCATTTTTCTGTAGCTAGTTTCTCACACTTTTCTCTGTAAACATGGCCATGTTATTGTAACTGTATCTTATCACTTGCATTCCTTTCTCCTGGACACAGAACTTTGATGGACATTTCCTTTGACCACTGTAATTGAGGGAGGAAGAACTGATTTCCTCCAATGAATAGTGATTTCTAAATGGATATAAAAAATAAAGAAGGCGGGTCTTGCCCCCCTTCCTTCCTTCTCTCTGATCCTGGTAACAGGTGCCTCTGTCTCTTCCTTTTGTGTCGTTACTGCGACAGGGAACAGGGAATTTCCTGAAACACCTCTGGGGTCTCGTGCCCCCTGAACCGACCCAGGGCGGGTCTGCCAGCGCTCACTCACTTGGGCTGGTGGTTGCGGTGCTCCTTCTCGCCAGCCTCCCCTTCCTTCTCCCCGTTCTCCTTCTCCACGGACTCGTACGTGGACAGCGCCCGGTTCCTGAAGCGGTGCCGCCGGTGGGGCTCCTCTCCGTTCTCTCCCTTGGTGCCCGGCTCTCCATCCCTGTTCCCCGACCGGGATCCTCCGCGGTGCCGGGAGCGCCGCTCGCCGCGGGCGCCGTTGGCGGTGCCGTTGCCCTCCTTGCCCGGCCGGTCGGCCGAGTGCCGGTGAGTGCGGTGCCGCCGGTGCTCCTTCTCGGCCCCGTCCTCCACCGAGCCCCGCCGGTGGTGCCTCTTCCCCCCTTCCTGGCCCCTGGCACGGTCACTCTTCCCTTCCTTGCTGCCCCCTTCCACCTCCTTGCTGCGGCTGCGGTGCTGCCTGTGCCGCTCCTCCTTGTTGCTGACCCCCGTTTCTCCGTTCTCGTCCTTGGCCGCGTCCCCCTTCTCCTGCTCGGCCAGTTTCTCCTTATCCCGATGCCGGTGGTGCTTCCGTGGCGCTTCTGCCCCGTCAGCGGAGGTGACTTTGGGGTGCTCCACCACCTCCTGCACGTCCCCAGGGCTCAGCTTGGTGATGTTGTTCCTGCCTTCGCTGCGGGGCTCCACGACCAGCGGCCGGTCCAGGTGTGTCTTCATGTCCGGCCGGATGTGCAGGGTGGTGGCGTAGCGGACCCGCTCCTCCGGGTCCAGCTCGTTGTACAGGGCCTCGCAGCTGGCTCGGAAGTTGTGCATCCGGATCTGGCTGGTCCTCTGCTCCCAAACCGACTTGGATTTGGAGGAGTTCTGCTGCTTGCTAAGGGCGGGAAGAAGGTGAGAAGTTAGGATCTGAATTCCCGCCAGTTCCCTACAGAGCAACCCAAAAACAGAGGAAATTTTTGGTTGAGGTGGGGAATTAGAGGGTTGAACCAAAGGAATAAGAGGCATGGAGAGAATGGCTGGCAGAGAACATGAGCAGGGAAAGCCAGCAGGATCACCGGTGTTAGTTTGCCCACGCACACATTAGGCTTTATGAGATCAGCCCTCTGGAAAGGAGTCATTCTGCAGTTCTAAAATGAGGAAGCCTCAGGAATAGCCTGAAGGATTAAAACATCAGCACACAAAAATCACATACCCCAGCCAGAGCTTTGAAACAGCCCAAAAAGCTTCCCAAAATTAGCAGCACCTTTCTCCCCACCTGGAAACATCTGGATGAGGAAATCAGCGGTGAGCAAGAGAAGTCAGATTGGCAGGAAAATGAAACCTGTCCCTGAGGATCCGAGCCTGCCACCAGCCCCTTCCCCTTACAGCCAGCCCGAGGGGTTGTTTTCCAGCTGTGCTTCCCTGTCAGCTCATGGAACAGGGGAGCCACTGCTGTAAACCCACAGGATCCTTCCAGGTGAGCATGGACCAGCCAGCCCACACATCGCCGCAGTCTGGAAAAGTACAGATGAAAAAGGAAAACTGTCCTGTGCACCAGAGAGTGGGAGAGTCACACACAGATCCCTAAAATATCCTAAGCTGGAAGGGATCCACCAGGATCCTTGAGTCCAGCTCCTGGCCCTGCCCAGACCCCCCACCAACCCCACCCTGGGCATCCCTGGCAGCGCTGTCCAAACGCCCCTGGAGCTCTGGCAGCCTCGGGGCCGTGCCCATTCCCTGGGGAGCCTGGGCAGTGCCCAGCACCCTCTGGGGGAAGAACCTTTCCTGATCTCCAGCCTGAGCCTCCCCTGGCACAGCTCCAGCCGTGCCCTGGGTCCTGTCCCTGTCCCAGAGAGCAGAGATGGAGCTGCCCCTGGGGAGGAGCTGCAGCCCCGGTGAGCTCTGCCCTCAGCCTGCTCTGCCCCAGCTGAACAATCCCAGTGCCCTCAGTCCCAACTCGTTTGGCTCCTTCAGACCCTTCCCCATCCCCATAGCCCTCAATTCAGAGGAGATGGGAACACCTTTATCCCTGGAGACACCTGCTCCTCTCTGTCACCTTTTATGATGAGGAAACCTCCTTTGGCATTGCCTGAATGTTTTGATTTTTCAGCACAACTCTTGGTTTCCAATCACCACAGGCAAAGTGGCCACCTACCCAACCAGGGCAGGAAGGGAAGACCTTTTCTTTTTGTCCTAAAGTTTGCAAGTCAGATTCTACTTTTCCCTGCCTGCCTGGGGCGAGCTATGGATTTAGCTTCATGGAGGCTCCGCACCTGTTTTTTTCCTTAATGAAACTTCTCCTAGCAGAGCCAGGAAAGGCATTTTCCTTCCCCCAGCCTGCTCAGACATCTCCATTTCCCACACCTCAGTCTGAGCTCTGCAGCCTCAGGGGCCACATGGGGCTCTCCAACGTCAGAGCCCCCACGGGAGGCAGACGCTCCTTCTTTACGCACGTTCTGGGCTCCCCTGGCAGCAGGAACAAGCAGCTTTTGCGTGTTTTGGTGCTGATTGGGGCTGTCTGGGTCTGTCACCCTGCACAGACCCCAGGGAGGTGACGTCCAGCCACACTCATGTAGCACAGTAGGAGCTGTCGGAAGGGTTTTGTGTCGCTGGGCTCTGCCGGGAATTGATTCCTTACAGAGGTGGCTGCTGCCTGGTGCTGCTAAAGAGGCAAAAACTGATTTAAACCCTCATGAGAGCACCCAGGAAGATGTGAAGCAATCTCATTTAATCCCAAAATCAGAGCTGAGCACCAAAACTAAGTATCTACACCCCTGTTCCCAACAGTCTTCCCCTGAGTCCCATTCTGGACTCATTTTCCAGCAGCCGGGTCCCCCATTTGCACCACGGCAGAGCAACAAGTGACAAAAATCACAATTCTAAATGTAAATAATAGCAGAAGGTCCTGGGGACATAGCTTAGAGCCCTGCTCACCAAAAATCCCACATCCAAGGGAGAGCAGGCTCCTCCTGAGGGAGAGCCCCCTCCAAGCTGTCCCAGCGACCCCTGGCACAGGGACGAAGAGCCCCAGCACAGTGGGCAGTAACTTGCTACTTTTTTTGGCTTGAAATTATGAAAGTTAAAAATCTTATCACTCATCAGCAGATTTGCGTGGTTTGAGAAGGAATGAGGAACAGCCTCCCACTGCCCAGCCCTGCTGCCCTGTCCAAGGATTTCCCATGGGAACCCATTTGCAGCTCTCCACAGCCAGCAGAGATGGAGCTGCCTGGGATGGGCATGTTGGGATGTCCTGGGCATCCTCTGGGCTGGATGGCTGCCTTGCTCTGCCAAGCTCCAGATTTTAGCTCTGCTAAACCCAACTGGGCTACAAACATGAACCTTCTCTTCAGCAGCCAGGCTCGGGGAAAGCTCAGGGATGTGTGTGCATGGCTGAGCTCCCTGAACACTGCCACCAAACACCTCTGTTCTTAGGGAACATTTCTCACTCCATAATGAAAGTCCTGGGTAGGAACCAGCCTCTGCTCTGTGCTTTGATCAGCACTGAAGTGATAATCAGCCTTAATGATTAATTGGGAAAGTGCCCTTGTGCTGAGTGAAGCCTTCGGTTTATGTACAACCCAAGAGCACAGGGAAGAGCACAACCAGCTCCTCCCTGTGCTCCATCCCATGCTCCATTGCCATGGGGCAGGAACTACACAGGTGGGACACGAAGCCTCAGTGTCCCTGCAGTGCCTCCCCAAAGTAAAACACACAGAAAACCACCAGGCAGCTTCCATGGACACAGCCTGTCCATCAGCACCTGTGCTGAACCCATCTAAGCCAAGATGGAAAGAAAATCTCCTCAGTCAGGCTGGATGTGGTGAGGAGGAGGGTTGGGGATGCAGGGCTGATCCTCATCCCAGCTCTGACACAAGATGTGTCGCTGCAGGAGGGGTTTTTCACTTGTGTTTCAGTTACACCAAGAACATAAATCAGCCTTTGAATTATCTCTGAGGTGCTTCCACTGCCCATCACTCAGGGCTAAGTGAACGGTGCTGCCAGGGAATTACACCCCTGAGAACCTGCAGAAACCAGGCACTGCTCACATTAACTCAGCCTATTCTGCTAAAATCCCTTTGTACAAACAGGCACTGACATTACAGGCTCGAATTTCCCAGCATCTGGAAATGAGCTGCATCCTTAACGTTGACACAAGTCACGGAGGCGAGTGCCAAAAACTCCAACACAAAGCCACCCGCTGGCTCTGGGTACCAGCAGCTCCAGAGCAGGAGGTGCAGAAGCAATGACTCCACATCCTTTCTTCTTTCTACAGGGAGAGACGCTCCAAAAACAATCCAAAAAAAGACAAATCAGAGAATTTATGAAGCGCGGTAAAAACCCAATCAGGAAGATGTGGCGCTTGCAAGCTCATTTCCACATCCTCCGGTGAGGAGCGTCAGGAGCCAGGGCACAGAGTCTGCTGTGGGGAATGGCAGCAAACATCCGAGCTGGCTGGGCCCTCTGGGGACAGCGTGGGGGCTTTCAGAGCCAAAGCAGCAGCAACTGGAGGGGAAGTGTCATCTGCTTGTCCAACTGCATTTGTCTGGCTCCGGCTCTCTCTGAGTTCCCACAGCAACTGCGCAGGGGAATGTGAGACAGCTCCTCCTCTCCTGGTGCTCCGTGGGCACAGGGGACAGCCTGGCAGCTGATTTATGGCACAGAGGGGATGTCCCCTTCAACAGAGCATGGTTTCATTCCAGCTGCCTGCCTGGCAGGAAAGGGTGCAGATGCAGCAACAAGAGGGATGGGAAAACATCAACAGGGCAAAAATTATTTCCTCCTTTTCCTCCTCCTTTGTTTGGTGCAGTGAGTTCTGCACAAATCGGGGCAGACACAACCCAGCTACAGCACAAGCAGGGCAGGACTTGTCTAAACTGATAAAAAGAGCCTTTGTGATAAGAAATATTTACTCCACAAAAAAAACCCCTATCTATTTATGAAGCCAACTCCTTATCTGGAACCCTGCTCACTGCTTGCTGCTTAAAACCCTTCTGCAGCCATTAAGAAGATTGCCCTGTAAATCACTCCTGACTTGCAGACGTCCTACAAACATTGTTGTTAATTCACTTGCTTTACTCCCCATTCCCATTTTCTGTCTATGGAATATTTTGAATTCTTTGAAGGCTTTCTGCTCCATTCTCAGATCCTCCAGGCTGGGAATGTTGTAGTAGGTACTACTGCTAGAGCCAGCTCCACTGGTTTTGCTTGGGTTAAGACACCAACAAACAAATCCTGCCTGTGGCTACAGAGAAAACCACACAATTCATGCAGAATCAAATAAAATTCGCATTAATGAGTCAATGACCAATATTGATATAAACAAAAAATGCAACCAGTCACTGGGTGGTTTGCTCAAGAAAGGAAAGTGTGTTTTTTTAGTCATATTCTAATCCTGGGGTACTTCTTAATAATTCAAAGTTTTGTTACCAGAACCTTTGAAACCACTGCTTCACTTAATGGAAATCCTTAAAATTTTCCTTCAATAAATAATGAGTGAAAGCTGATACGGAGAACACAATAATTTGATGTTAAAAATAACCACACATTACATGATGGGTGTGAAATTCTGTGTTCTGGTTACAGATGAAAGGGAAGTTTTTTGTTAAAATGCAACAAAACCTTTCCGCTCAAATCATATTTTCTGTTCATGAACTCGGAGTTCATAAACTCTCCACATTTCCATTTTCCACTTAGAGAACACAATGGAACATTTCAGTTTGGGGTTGGTGTGCACAAAGCTAAAGGTTTTATCTCCCTGTGACTTGATAAAACAATTTTCTTTCAGCTGAACTCACCACTGCTGTTTAAATGTGCTTTGCCTGTGACCCTGGAGCTTTTGCTTGGATGCTTCAGCACCTTTTTTCTTTCTGAGCTGCATTTCCCTCCTGAACTCCCTTGGGAGATGCTCTGAGCATTCCCACTGAGCTGGTGCAGCACAGACACCGGAACCAAGGTGCAGAAAACACTCCCCAGTCCCTTCCAATATTACTCTTGAATTTTATTGTGGATTTATAAATTACAATTTATAGATAATAAATTATATTAATAAATTTTATCTGTTATTGTATAAAAATTAACATATTAATAGATAAATTCTTATCATTCTATTTTTATATATTTATAAATCAGAATTTTTTTATATTGTATCTTCACAGAGAGAAAACCTTTTCTTTCGTAATGTTTCTCCCAATATTAGCTAGAAACTCTGAATTTTGGATGTGGTCAAAGCCTATCCTGGCTGTGTATCACACCCTCATCTCCAGAAAATGGCTAATGAAATTTGAAATGCCTTTCAACCTGTCAAAGATGCCAAATTCTTAGACCAACAAAGTTCACTAAATGCAACATTTTGATTTTTTTTTTCAACGTTGTCACCCTCAGATTGAATTCCTACCCACTGTTCCTGTTCTTTGAGACAATTTGGAGAGCTGCAGGTGCAGGATGTGCTGAGCAGAGGTAACAGGTCTGAGCAGGAGGAGGAAGCTGGGATGTCAGAGGCGGATGGAGCTGAACATCCCTGCAGGGGTTTGGGAGCTGCTGAGCCCATGGACACACCCAGCCCAGTCAGGAGCTGGTGCTTGCAGCCAGTGAAGGGCCAGAAAGGCCATAAAATCCTAGAATGGAATAGTTTGGTCTGGAAGGGATCTTAAAGCTCATCCCTGCCATGGGCAGGGACACCTTCCACTGTCCCAGGGTGCTCGTTCAGCCTGGCCTTGGACACTTCCAGGGATCCAGGGGCAGCCACAGCTTCTCTGGGCACCCTGTGCCAGGGCCTCCCCACCCTCACAGGGAACAATTCCTTCTCAATCTCCAATCTAAACCTCTTCTTCTGTTTAAAGCCATTCCCTGTGTCCTGTCCCTCCATCCCTTGTCCCAAGTCCCTTTCCAGCTCTCCTGGAGCCCCTTTAGGCCCTGGAAGGGGCTCTGAGGTCTCCCTGGAGCCTTCTCCTCTCCAGGTGAGCCCCCCCAGCCCTCCCAGCCTGGCTGCAGAGCAGAGGGGCTCCAGCCCTGGAGCAGCTCCCTGACCTCCTCTGGATTCTCTCCAGAAGCTCCACGTGCTGCTGATGCTGGAAGCCCCAGAGCTGCAAGCAGGACTCCAGGTGGGGTCTCACCAGAGTGGGTCAGAGTAGTTTCCATCAAAACAAAATCCACGATAGCTCTGGCACTTCCCTGCCACTCCCATGAGGTTCCAATGGCCACAACTTCCTAAGAGCAATAAAATCACTGCAAGAGGCTGCAGCCTTGGGGTTTGCAGGCAGCTGCACCCCTCCTTTGTACAGCTCTGAAGTGACACAAAGCTCATCCAAGCCAAGGCTTCCTGGTGTTCATGTAGCCAAAGTTTTCCAGCTTTCTGCTGGAGTTTTTCACCACAGAAGGATTTCACTCAGCCCTAACTCAGCACCCATGCTGCTCCTTCGTGCTCCAGCAAAAAGAATTTTCTGATTGTTTTCAGTACAACCCATCCTAGTGCCAAAAATATAAATATGAGAGTTTGCTTTATGCACATCTTGATCCTCAGAAAATGCCATGAAATATTGCTGTGCTCAGACACCAGATCCCTTTGCAGACCCCAAGCTTTGTTTGGTATTTCAGTCATGAATTGTGATCATATAATTGCATGCTCAAGTAATGAGTTACAGGGTGAGGGAGCTAAAAGCAAAATCAAAAAATGGAAGTTAAAAGTCAGATTGCTGTGGCTTCATTTAGCAAAAAACACACTGAGGTTAAATATGTGGCACCATTAAATTCTCCTAAACCCCAGTCAAATAATATTTGTTTTAAATTATTTCTTTCCTCTGAAGTGTTGAAGTCCCACTCTCCAGAAGATGCCCTGGCCAATGGCCCAGACCAAAACCCGACCATAAACTCCAAACTTTTGATAAAAACCAAGACAAAACATCAGGGAATGAAGTCACAGCTCCTTTTTTGCACTCTGAGGATGGAGATAAAGCAGATGACCCAGACAGTGAATACACAAAACATGATAAAGATCAAGAATTATTAAGGTTCTTGGATGGCAAATGACAAATTCATCCTGGGAGAAGATATTTGAGTTTTTCATTTCCCTCTGTGCTCTATCAGCCTGTCTAGAGCTGGGTGAGCACTGGGATGGTTGGGGTGGGAATGAAGGAAGTGGGCTGGGAAAGGAAACTGAGTTTTATTCTGGAAAAATAAAAACAGGTGCAGGTGTTTGAGACTTTTTGGAAAAAGAACTCCATTTTATGGAACTGCTTCTCCCTTTATTTATGACTCTAGAAATTGCCTTAAGAGCATGGAATTTGTCATGTCCAAGCAAGGACTGACACCTCTGGATCCTATTAGAAATAAACAAACAACAATACAAAGAAAACCTCATGCTTGGATTTCATCACCCATTGCAATAAAGGACTCGCATGAAAATTCAACAGCCCACAACCCTTAAATCCACACCACTGGAAAGACCCAACACAATTATTCCCTTGGCTGTGTATCATCACCTATGTACATATGAATTAGTTGTCAAATTCAGTGTGCATTTTAGATCAATCTACTTAAAGAAATAGAGCAGATCTGCATTTAATTCCCTTTCCTCAGTGAATGAAAAATATATTTTGTCCATTGCTTGTGTAACAAATTTTTGACAGCACAAAAGGCTGGAATTAGCACAAGAAAATGACTCACTTGGATTTTATTTTAATTTTTTTTTAAGAAACTGTCTCCTGTATTTTGCCTGTAACTTCTTACTCATTTAGGTTTTCTTTTTAATTTAGATTTTTTTTAAATAATCAAAGGACATGGGGAAAACCCAGCCCTCTGGATCTCAGAAGATTTTGGGATAAGTTTTGCTCTTTCAGAACAGATGACCATGGCTGGATCCTGATTTTTACTGATATTGAAGGCACTGTTTGAGAAAGGGAGGGAGTTAAAGTAACAGGGATTTTTTTGCACTTTTTGGAGCTCTTCTTGATTAGTAAATCACTGTGCAACTTCCATCTGTGCTCAAAAAATTAGACCATTTATCTCTTCAGTGTAATTACAGCAAAGCACTCACAGTGGGGAGAGACAGAGTCACACAGAGGCATCCTGAGGCTGTACCAACATCCAGGGAATGGGAACCCACAGCACCTGCCTGGCCCTAACTTGTTCCAGTTTCTTGATTAGAATTTAAAATTAAAAAAAAAAAATAAAAAAAACAAACCTACAGACTTCTAACCATGACATTTATACTGAGTAAATAAAACCTTCAGACATCTCCACACTCCAGGGGGGCTCCTAATGCTCTGGGATGGTTGGTACTTCTTTATATTTCATGTTTTTATGGGGTTCAGTCATTTATTTAATCAACACAAGGGGGGAAATGCTCTTTAATACTCACTGAGAGGAAAATAATGCACATTCAGCTCATCCATCAAACCCAGCCCTGGTTTGCGTAGGAAATTACAAACCCAGGCCCAGACAGGGCATTGAGATGGTAAAGAGGATGAGAAAGCTCAGTGAGAGCTTTTTGCAGTAAAATTGACTCTGTTCAGAGAACAGATGTGAGTCAGATCAGCAAAGCAGCCTCTGTCCCAGGGTCTCTGGTGCTGCTGGGGAGTTGCCCACAAACCTTGAGGGCAAACACCTTGGAATGTGGGCAGATCCTCCTTGCAAGGGGGTTTTGGCACCTGCAGTTTGAGCCCATCCTTTTGTAAAAAGAAACTCTGCCTCTGGAAATTTGGAAAAGGGCATAAATTCTGTGTTCTTGCAAAGCTTTGTTCCTAATTGGGACAACAGGGCTTTGGGGCAGTCTGGGGTAACTTCTGGGGCAAAGTTGGGGAGGAGGCAGCTCCCAGCACCTCCCTTTATCCATCCTCTCCCTCCTGTCAGGGTGGGAGACACCCACAGGGCAGCTCACCCCTCTCTGCACCTTTCTGCCTATCAAGACTCCCAGCAGCCAGGAAATATATTGGAAGAAATGAGCTAAAAGAAGACTTAATCTAATTTAATGCCCTAATTTTCACTGTCCCAACCCTGTGAACCACCAGCCCTCAGCTCAGACAGGTCCCACCTACTTTTGTGAGGCACAAAAGCTCAGTCTTGGTCACAGAAGTTAAACTCACACATCAGATCAATATATTTTCAACACAAACTTGTCTAAGATCCACCAGTGCACAGGGACCCCCAGCACACCCAGGAGGGAAAAGGGAAGATGTCGGGAAGCTGATGGAAAACCTCCTTGGCTTCACTGTACCTTGGTCCCTGCTGTGGGGCAGGTACAGACCCCCGGGTTTGAATTGCACTTACTTGTGTCTCCAAAAGCATTAAAGAAGAAAGAAAACATCACACAGTTAAAGGATAACCCAAAACAAAGACACTCACGTGGGTGGGTGAGGAGCTGATGAGGAGTTTTGCTGGATTAGTCAGCAGGAATAATGGTGTTTTTTTACAAACCTGCCTCGGTGTCAAAGCACACCCTGATTCACAGCACAGCCAGCAGGATTGGATTGTTAGGAAGCACATGGAGTGAGTGGAAGTTTCCCACTGTGTTTGCTCAACTATGGGTCCAGAGGAGTTGCCAAGTGCCTCATTTTTACAAAATCTGTTGCTTTAAGCTCCACCTTGACAAGGTCAGAGAGCAAAGACACAACCTGTTTTTAAGGATGTTACAGAGTTTTCCAATTTAGTCTCACTTGGACCCCATTTCCAGAATTCTTTTGAAGTCCTCCTCCCTCAAAGAGGGCTCTCCTGGTTCTCCTGCTGAACCCAGAGTGCAAACACTGGTGGAACATCAAAGCCAACAGCCCAGCACAGAATAAACACACAGAACAGAAATACAAGTGAGAACAAGACAAACCATCAAACGAGGGGAGATAGGAGAAGAGGGGGAAATGGTTCAGGAAGAAATGATGGAAAGGAATTTAGGGGAAAAAAAATGAAGGAAGGAAAGGGGGAAAGTCACAGTCAATGTATGGAACACAACAGAGTTGCTCACAAATCACAAGCATCAAATGACAATGTCAGACACCTTCCAGTCCTTCCCCTGTATGTTGGTCTGGAGGCTTTCCACAATGATGGGAATGATTTTGGGAGGAAAACAAGGGGAGAGTGAAGGCACCAGGAGAAGGGGAACGAGGGAGGTTTATAGAGCTCTAGATGAGAAATCCATTTACTGAATATCGTAACAGAGAGCAACTCACGGTGAATTTACGCTGGAGACTGACGAGCTGCGAGATACAGTACCTCGAGTTTGCTTTACAAAACTGCACATGCAAAAAACAAAACAAACAAAGAAAACAAAAAGTGAGAAAAGAAAAAGAAAAAACCAAACCAAAAGAGCAGAGAAACCATAAAAGACATCGGGAGGAGACTCATACAGGCTGTGTCCTGTCGGATGCAGGCGGCAGCGTGAGCCTGGGGAGGAGACCAGGCAAGCTCCAGGAAGTGTGGAAGCCACAGACACACCACCCTCTGGTTAACAGGGACACAACCAAAGAGTCAAAAATGGAACCAAAAGGGGAACAAAATTAAAAGGTGAACCAAAAGCCGCACGATGGTCTCAGGTTTTACGCCTCCGCCTGCCGTACTCACACCGCGAAGGTCTCCGGGAGTCACCTCTGGGAGCTCAGGGGAGCTCTGGGCAGAACCAGGTGGTGATTGTGCTGCAAATCGTTCTTCCAAGTGGGAGCAGGATGCTAATTCCTGCTCTGTGGCAGGAGGAGGAAGCTTTAGCATGGAGAACGTGGGCTGGAGGGAGGACCTTGGGCTCCAGCATCCACCTGAGCTCCAGCAGCTGGTGCCAGGCAGCTTCTCCTCATCCCTGCCTCAGATTTGGTCTTTAGAGGCACCTACCTCTCTCCTCGGACAGGGATTGGGATGTGCCTGACTCAGACTGTCCAAATACAGGTCACTGGGCCTAAAAACCTCAGCTCTGCTGCAGCTGCAGCAGGGCAGGGCCCAGGGTTGAAAGGAACTTCTTGCAGCTCAAGGAATTTTGTAGATTCTCCTCCATCCAGTGTTTATATGAACACCATTTGTGTGGGGGGTCCTAAATAAGGAAATCACTGAATTACATAGAAAAAGTGTTCATTCTGCCTTTGGCAGGGAATCTACAGAAAAACAGGATGTTAAATATCTTGATAGATTTTTGCTTGAGGTGTTATTTTCTTCAGTTATAAATGATCATTTGTATCAATCTACATCATTCAAAGAACCCTCCCCAAGACTGAAAATAAAATCCCTTCACCTCCTGAATTTGCCTGTTCAGTTGCAGCATTTTTCTCCTGCTTTCATGAGGTTTTTAATCTGTTAACAATCAAATCTAGCAAACCAGAAGGCCCAGTTAAAATCTAATGTTCTTTGGGTATGATATAAGTAGAGTTTTAAATATACATTTATGAAAATTAATGGCTTATTCTAAACAGAAATGTTGGCTCAGATAATACATATAACACAAAATCCAGAGGTTCAGAAACCTGGAATGAATATAAAACAAATTATGAAAAGCATCATAAAAGTTTTGCTTGAAGCAAATAATCTGCGGTGGAGCCAAGTGAAGTATTTTACCTAAACCTCAGGATTTATGTTTTTGTCTGGTGCCAAATGAAACAGGAGCAGGGGTTGGCATGCCCTGCTTGCTGGCCAAGAAAATGATTGTTTCCAGGCTGCTCAAGCTGGGGACCTTTTTACTCTTTGGCTGGATGCTGAACCCCTGGGATGGCAGCGAAAACCTGCAGAGAACAAGCCCCTGACTGCACAAATTCCTCCAGCATAACCAAGAAATATCTCTGGCAAAACAGGTGGAAAACTTGTGATGGAGGAGAATGCACTAGGCTGCCCTAATTTCCCTGGAAGTCAGCACCAAACCCATGCCATACCTGTGGAAATTTTGGGTTTAATTGCGGAGAGGAGATCTCAACATCCCTCAGCAGGAGCTGGAATGAACCTTTGTGTGTGTGCCTGTCTCGTTGGGGCAGAGCAGGACAGAGGCCACGCTCTGCTCCTGCCAAGTGTCCTTGTCACCCGGCCAGGGAGGGTTACACAAGTGCTGCAGCTCCCCAGGTTCACTGCTCTGCCCCCATGGCTGGATCCTGCCTTTTTGAAACCACAAATGTGACTGGATTGGCACTGGAACTGCAGGGTGTGGAACCACCAAGCCAAGCAGCCTCCTTTTCCAGGGCCAAATGAGAGAAGGAGTTGATTGTCACTGGATGCTACTTACCAGGAATGAGGGACAGAGCACAGAGAGTGGCTTTGGCTGTGGCTGAGCCCCCATGACAGCAACAGCAAGGACAGAAAGGAAAACTAACGGGGGGAATCACAGAACCTCACACACCAACAGGGGCAGGAAGAGAGGGAAGAAATCACAAGCCAGCAAGAGAGAAAGAACACCTCTCCTAATCTACACCCCCCAGCACAGCACAGCTCACGGGCTGGGTGTTCAGGCAGCTTCTTGCTGGGTCCTGTTGGGCACCCACAGCCCAACAGAGATGTGGAAGCAGACCACGGTATTCCCAAGACAAAAGGAAAACATGGAACCTCCGAGATGGAAAATGTCCTGGAGAAACAGAGCAGTTCCCCCCTCCCCTGCATACCCAGACCTGTACAAAAGGGACAGAGAAGTCAGGGTGAAGTGATTGAGGTGCCACCTCTGCCTGCTCTTGGCACTTTTCTCAAGGCTTTTCCACCTGTGGGCCTGCAATTAAAGCATCAATGCTTTGAACAACATGTGTGGGACCAGCAGAAACCAGTTAGAGACTGGGGAAGGGGAGAGAGGTCTTTGGAGGTTGCCCTGGGAAGCACCCGTAGCTCTGGAAAACAGCCGTGGGCAATTTGACTGTGCTCGGGTCTGGTGCCACGTCCAGGAGCTGTCTCTGCCACTGTCCACGTTTCATCCACCACATCTGGGAGGTTCTCCTCCCACCCAAAACTCACCCCCCATACCTGTGATTAAATTATTGCCTTGGATCTGGCTGCAACTGTAACCCATTACCTCCTGGAATTAAAAAAAACCCAAACCTCGTAAGTCACAGAGTGCAAAAAGTTTCCCTCAGTGTGACTAGCTACCTAGCAGGCTCCTACAAATTTAGGATTGCTGGGAAATGGCTATTTTAAGGCTTTTCCCAAGTAAAGGTGGGGAGAGGGCACTGGAAAATGTGGGTGCCAGGTGAGCCCCAGCTCGTGTCCCTGCGGCTGCTCTGCTGGGCAGGGTGTGCTCATGGCAGCCCCTTTTGTACGTGCCATTGGTGCATCTCTGGCTGGAATAGAAAAGGCAGAGGAGGAACCCAAACACAGGGAATTCAGGCATCAGGTCAGACAAAACCAGGAAAAAAACCCTGCTTGCACTGGGGGTCTTTGTGTGACCCACAGGCAGGAGCCTGATGGTTCTTCCCTGCACTGGCACCTTTAGGGTGGCATCACAAAGTGCTTTGCACACCCAGGGCCTTGGAATTGTCCCCTTCTTCCCCCTCCTCCGTTCTGGCTGCCAAGGAAGCTGCACCAATGGTTTGCTCTAAAGACCCCTGGCTCTGCAAAGTCACTCAGGTGCAGAGGCTGAGTGGTGGAAACGTCGTACGACACAGAGGGGCAGACTGGACAAAGCCAGGAACTCACCTCCAGAAACAACAAAGCAAGGAAAATGCTAAACAGAAAACAAACAAAAATAAAATCACAAAAAGAAGAATGAAACAATGGGCTCAAATCAAACACATATCCTGTTTTCAACCAAACATTGCAAACAATGACAGAACCAAGGTACCACCCTCGTGTTCATCCTGAGAAGCCACAAAATAAAAAAAGGCCCATTCAGGATAGAGTTCACCAGGTGAAGAAACAAACTGTGGTCACACAAATCTGCTCAGGTGAAGCCCTTTGGTGGGGCAGAGAAATGCTGGGAGCTGGATGAAGCAGGAGCTCCCAGCCAGGTGCAGGATGCTGTAAGTGTGAGGCAGCACTGCAGCGATGAGCCTGTTATTACAGGAGCTCCCCGTGACACAGCAGTGCCCATCAATCACAAACCAATTCCTGCCTCCCACAGCAGCCAATTCCAGGTGGGAAGGTGAAGGTGCCTCTTCAGAGCCTCCAGCAGGCTGACATCTTGGATAACAACCGGTTCCCTGTGCTTAGGAAATGATGTTTTGTAACCAACACAATAATGGAACATTTCTTGGAGCTCTAGGAAGGGAGGCTGGGGCGGGAGAAGCAGTGCAGCTGAACTGCAGGCACAGGAGCAGGGAAGGGATTCACATTGTACTGGCACGGGAAAAGTGCTGGAGAGGGAGGATACAACACCATGGAAAGATCTGGAAGGAGGTTTAGGGGAGAAGCACTCAGTCCTTGGAGCAGGGCTGGCCAAGGAAAGGAATAAAACAGCTCCTCCCCAGTGAACCAGCACAACAACCAACAAGACTTTTCACCAGGCTCAGCCCAGGGACAGCTCTGTCACCTCTGTGGGAGGGTTGGCAAACACTGGGAACATGAATATCATGACTAAGGAAATTCCTGGTGTGCTCTAGCCCCTGTTTTGACAGGTGCAGGTAGAGAAAATGTCCATGTTTCAGAACATTGATCCATGCGATCGATGCCTGTTGTTGTTATAGAAATCCATTTTCACACTCTGGGAAAATAAAATTGAACTATGAAATTTAAAAAGGTGTTTCTTAGGAGAAAATAAAAATGTAAAATTGATTGGGTAGAGCCACCTTTGCAGCGGGCCTTGGGGAGCTCAGTCCCAGTTTTCCCAGCCCTTGCTGACCACGCACTTAATCCTACAGAATCCTGGATTCTCAGTTCTTTGTACCCAAGTTTTACAGGGGTTTGGTTTGTGGTGATATTTCCATAAGCCAAAAATCCCATTTTTAAGAATACCCAGCACTTTTCTCCCTCAGCATGTCCAGCTGTCAATCTGATGTGACGGGACTTGCCATTGTCACGGCTTCTGCTCCACCTCCAGAGCACCGTGGAGATTAAGAGCATGAAAAATGAAATGTTGGGGCACATTTGGGTGCAAAAAGGTCCCTATATCAGTCCTCCTGCACTGGATAAAGATATCCAAGGGATAGGGGTTGCCAAGCCTCTTTGGAGTTCCTTATGGATGTACCTTCAATCCCTTCACGGGCTGTTCACTTAACAGTTGGATTTTATGATCTTTGTGGGTCCCTTCCAACCCAAATATTCTGGGATTTATGTATAAAACAAATTGCCTTGACATGGATTCATTAAATACCTCATGGATCATGAGCCACCAATCCATCCAGACATCTCTTCCCATCTCCCAAAACACCTGACTTCTCCCTTGCCTTTTCCTTTCCGTCACCATCCCTTTGGGCATCAACATTTTGACCTAAATGCTGCTTTTTTTAACCCAAACCAAAGCCCCATGAGTGTTGTAAGTGGCCCCGAGAGGCTCAACCTGGCCCTGCAGCAGAGATAAGGAGATTGGGTGACAGGGTCAGGAGATGTGGAAGCCTTGGACTTTCCACTGTGCTCTTGTGAATTTTCACACAAACGGGCCAGGTGGGAGCTGGGCAGATTCAATTTGAGGCAAAAGAAGCAGAAATCCACAATTTTGTACTCACTTTGAATTGTTATCCCTGTGCTTTTGAAAATCAGGTGAAAGCCCGGTGAAAAATCATGGAAAAAGGTGATTTTAAGCAATTTAAACCTTAGCTCCATTATAGTGAGTTGGTTTTTTCTGCTGATTTTTAAGAAATCTTCACATGCATAATGCTTTGATTAAAACAGAAGAAAATAGGCATCATCATCATCTTGCATTTTGAAATAACAGAACCAAGAAATTCAGCAAAGAACAAGAGCAATTATCCTCATTTGACTTCTTTTCAAGGCTGGACAGAAAAGAGTTGTAAGGAAAAAATGGTATTTAAAACCATCAAACAGACAGAGCATAAATAGGAACTGATTAAAGCAGTAATGACAAAATAAAATGGTAAAAAGAATAAAATAGTCAAATTAATGATATTCTTTTCCTTCACATGTAACACACTGGCTCCACTTGGCCTTTTGTCTTTGCTAAAGTGGATTAAACTCCCACTAACAAGAGATTTACACTGAAGGAACAAGCAGGGATCCGGCTGCAGTCCAGATATTTTCCAATAAAACTGAGCAGGAAATTTCTTTATTTTTTATGCCTGAGCTTCTCCAGCCCTTGGAGGTCTCCCCTGTAAAAGGGGTCTGGAAAACTTCAACAGCTCTCCGTAAAATTCATGACCAAACTTTTTGGTGCTGATGCTGAAATTCCAGGAGAGTTCAAGGAACCTTTCCAGCAAATCCTTGCAAGGTATCACAGAATGGAATCGTGGAATGGTTTGGGTTGGAAGGGACCTGAAAGATCCTCCAGTCCCACCCCCTGCCATGGGCAGGGAACCTTCCACCATCCCAGGTTGCTCCAGGTCCATCCAACACTTGGACACCTCCAGGGATGTCTCAAGCACAGGCACCTGGACAAATATTTCCACCCACACATCATTTGTGCACCTCTAGGATCTAGGAGAAGGTGGCCCCCAAGGCAATGCTTTCCAAGCATTTTGGTATCACAGAGCCTGTGCTTGTCCTCATCCAGACATCTGAAAATTCAAACTGATTTTCCTACCTACAAACCAGTTCACACACACGATTTTATTCAACCCAGCTCTTTCAAACAGCAAGGAAAGGGAATTCAAGGATATTTTCCAGCTATTTAAGGGATGACTTTGCACTTGAATTCTCGAGATTATTAAAGAATAATTAAAGAATAGTTAATTCTGTGCACATATAATTAAAAATCCAGAGTGGGATGTTAACACTTCACCTGGTGAAATCTATCCCAGGACAGCTTAAAAAAAAATCCTAAAATACAGTTACTCAAAGATGAGGCATTACAAAGCAAACCAAAGTGAAAGAATTCCTTCATTAACTCATGGTTAAATGCTCAGCACTGAAGTATTTGGTGAACCTAAAGCCCTGTGAGGAACAGAGATGGTGCAAAAGGGCTCACAGGGTGCTGTGGGATGCTCCAGCTGGACAGACACACAGTGACACTGGAAAACAGGAACCGAGGGATCCAAGCCCGAAGAACAAAAGGTGCTTACGCAGCTATGGAAATGTTGGCTGCAGACATGGGGCTCACTTCGGCCACTTCCTTGGCCTTCTGCAGGGCCAGCTTTTGGTTGGTGGCTTCTTCCATCTCCTCCTCATCCTGGGGCAGAAAACCAAGAGAAATCAGGGGTTACATCATTAACAACAACCAGAGCTCCCCAGGGCCTGTGTTGTGTGTGGCTGTCACCAGTGTGCTGTGAGGACACATGAATATATATATATGTATATATATGTATATAAGGCAGATTTTCTTTCAAGGAGCCCCAGGTTTGGTGCAAGTTAAGGTGAGAAATGCAAGGCTTGGTCTATTTATTTTTTTTACCAAGAGCACATCTCCCTCTCAAAGCTTTCTTGCCTCTCTTGGGTCTCCTCTTACCGCGGAGCACTGGGGAAGGAGACTCTGATGGAGCAGGGAGAGACCTGACCATGAATGTGACAATTCTGGGGTGCAGGGAGCCCCATCTCTCTCAGACCTGTGTGAGTAAGAACCCTCTAAAGCCAATGTCCTACAGAAATGCATGGCCAGACTCCTGAATCCTTCCTGATTTCCTGCCAGTGGGACTTTTCTGATAACAAACGATGGGTTTGGGACTGGTCCTGCTCCCATCAGTTTTACCCCAGATATTCCCACACACCTCAGATCCCTGAGGACTCAGAAGGTGAAAACAAAAAGGAACCATATTAAATGCAGAGAGGGTTCTGTTCCTGCTTCCTGCACATCCCTGGATCATAAGGATTCTTAAGCTCTGTTGACACAGAAGAGCCTGAAGATTTTAACTGATTTATTTCTTCCTATCCAGTGTAACAATCTGAAAAAACACCACAAAAATTCAAACTACAGCATTGGGATGAGGGCAAAACCCAAAGAAACAGCCTGGTTCACCTTCAATGGCCATCAAGGATAAACTTCCCTGAAACTTTCTAACCAAAATAAAGTCAAATCACGTCAGGGTAAGCACAGGGGCTCTGATGGCAATGCCAGCATTGCACAAATCCAGGGAAACCCACACTGAGAGCAGTCCCAGACTCTTCTGTCACACTTTATGGAATGCCACAGGTCTGCCTCTGCTCTCCCAGGGTAATGCTGGAATGAGTCATGATTAAAATAACGAGAGCAGACAGATCTCCCGCTTTGAAATAGGAAATTATAGAGATTTATCCACCCTGAATACCATCTGCATAAACAGCTCCTCGCTCTGACTTTGGTGGTATTTGCTTAAACTGAACTCATTTGGAAACTGTTTTCCTTTTCTTCTTTAGAAGGAAAAAAAAAAAAAGATTGAAAATCGATTAAAAAGAATCGTTACCATGTAAGTTTCTTCTTCTTTTCTTCCCTTTGCAAATATTAGCAAGTCTATAACAAGGCATGAATAAAAGACCTGCTGAGCAATTACATAAAGTCAATATTTCTCAGCTGCCAAATTCCAGTAAGATTGTCAAAGGTTTGGAAGCTTGTTGCAAACCAAGGGTGTTTGTGGTTCAGTCCTGGCCAACAACTCAGCCCCAGGTACCTGCTGGGGGTGGGAAACCAGGGAAGTGCCCCATGGATTGAGATAAAGACAGTTTCATAGAGAAGGCAAAAGCCACGGAGACAAGGAAAGAAAGGAATTAATTCCCCACTTCCCATCAGGTTTTGCCACCCCCAGGGCAGCAGAGCTCCCTCACACGGAGCAGGGCTGGGAAAGCCAAACGCTGTCACTCTGAGTGTCCCTTCCTTCCTTCTCCACAGCTTTTTGTGCTGAGCACGATGCCACTGGTCTGGAACATTCCTTGGGCCAGCTGTGTCCCCCCAAATCCCCGTGCGCCCCCAGCTTTCCCCCCAGACTCTGAAGGTGCTGCTCAGCAATAACCCAACACCCCTGAGTGGTTTCAGCACAAATCCCTGCTTTCCACACAAATCCAAGCCAGCCCCACACCAGCTCCTCTGAAGGAAATGAACTGTTCCCATCCCCATCCAGCACAAAAGTTATCCTCAAAATATGAGTCTTTAAAGAAATAAGAGCCCAAAAAGAAATCTTGTAAGGTTTTCCTTTCATCCCCCAGGTATATTCAGGTTGTTTCTTCATCTGAGGAATCTCCAGCAGCCTTAAAATCAAAGGCTCTTGATTTTTCTTTCTCTGCACCTCAAACACCAGGCACAGGTTTTAAAATCTCTTTAAAATTTGTAGCTTCTGCTCCATTCTCCCTGGTGCCTCAGTAATTCTGCTGCATTTGACAAATTAAAGTAGCAGCAGAAAATATCCATTGTCATTGTAAATGCAGCCATCCCTAACTCAGAACGAGCTCACTCCTTAGCAGATGTTTGTTTTATTATATTTCTGTAGCTCCTTCCAGGCAGCTATTGCAAATCACTGCAAAAATTAATTAATTTTTTGCCTGATACTTAAACTTCCATGTCTCACTGGAGCTTCGAGCTGTGATGGCAACATCCAACCATCCCTCAGCTCCCACTGTCACCCTCATTGCACAGGGGCAAGTGCCTGTAAAAACATCCCTGGTTTATGTTTCCTTTCTGCTTTCTAGAGCTCTAAATCTTCCTTTAAACCCATTTATCACGTGGTAAAACCCAGTGTTGGTGCCACCCATTATGATGTGCATCATTAACACTGAGTGTGCTTTAATATTTTCACCCAATTAAAGCTTTTTCCATAGGGAGCAGGAGGAGGGGAACTCATGGATGTTCAACTCTTGGTTTGGCCACTCCCTTCAGTCCATAATTTCTGGGCATTCCTCAACAATTGTATACATATTTATATAAAACTCACACATCCCTCTTACTTTCCTTTGCATGTTTTCATCCTGCTTTCTCAGGCAGTGGACAGAGATCACAAAACACTTTGTGCTTACAGATATTTAGGAAAGTAAAGCATCAGTTGTGGTGGTTTTACATTCCTGTTTAATGAGGATGAAGAAGGAGCTGCTTTGTGTCACCAGAGGTGTGGTGGGATGGTCAGCAGAGAGATTTTAAAAGCAAATTTTGTGGGCAGTTGTAGATTCCACTTCGAATAAGTGAACAGGAAGAAAAACCTGACAATATATTGACAAAAATCTAGAGGGTAGGGAACCCAGAGGGATTCGGGAGAGTTCTGAGAAATCACCAGAAATGAGGTTGGCAGAGTTTGTCAGTGGAAGGCCAGAACAGGAAGAGCAGGAGAGGGACCTGGGGAGGGAGAGGCAGAGGCTGGAGGGCAGATTTTTTATAGATTGAAAGCAAATAAGGTGATTCTTTCTTTTTTTTCCCCCCAAAATGAGTCATCCCTAAGCACTGGTGAGTTTTGTAACAGACATGGGATGATCAAGCTGACGTTAAATATAGATACAATTCTGATAACTTCTGTTACAGGTCACAAAGCCCAGCTCAGGCATCGAGAAATGGTCAAAATGCCACAATAAAGCCCAAATTATCATCCAGAAGTGGAAAAGTTGAAGTGTTCCAGTCCTGAGGCTGCAAAACTTCCTGTCTTCCCTAAACAGAGGCACTTTCAGTTGTTTATGATTTTCCCACATTCTGCTCAGCTCTGATCTCGATTGGTTTTACAGCAGAAATGTCAAGAAAGTCTCCTGGGACCAACTGACTCCTGAGTAACTTCATTGTATCTCTGGGCCATTTTTGGGTTTGCATGGTCGTATTTACTCAGCAGCAAATCCCTCATTCTCCACGTTTGTGTCTAATTGAATTAGTTTTATCTTTTTCCTCCTCTTTTGAAAGCCCCAGTGATTTTGGGGGATCATAAATATCATTAAAACAAAAAAAAAATAGTTTCTCGAGCTTTATGATTTTGCAATGCTGCTGAATCCATCAATATTTAATTATACTTTGTAAACATCTACAAAGTCAGGTTTCTAACCCTGTCAGCTGCTGAAATATTCACAAGAAAGCACTTAAAGGATTAAGAAAGAAGTAGGATGAGCTTCATTATCCAAGAATTGTGCTGGGCCTGATCCTCCCTCTTAGCACATGCAAGGGATGCTCATAAATCTGGGAGGACCTTTGCCTCCAGGCTGGAGGTTTCTGTGAGCTTTAGGAACCACAGAAGCAGCTGAGCTGCTGAAAAGGAAACAATTCCCATTTACAAAAAAGGAGAAAAAAATCCCAAAACAACAGAGAGCCATTAAATACAGCCCTGAGCAGCATTAAAAGTGAGGAGGGATGCAGAACATGGTCTTGGAAGATTTATTTTACACCTGAGAGCCACCAGGCTGTTTGTAGGGTGTGAGCTGGATATTGGTTGTCAGGAAATACAGCTGCACCAAAGCTGGAGGCTGGAGCCAGCCCTGCAGGAGCTACAAGTGGGATGTGGATTTTGACTGGGAGTGTTTGGCTGGTTTGGTCTTCAGCAGCTGCAGAAGGGTGGGAAACTTGGAGAAATTATTTGTTCCTGAAGTGTGGAGTTGCAGTGGGTACCCAAAGAAACATTAAGGGTGGAAAAGATCGAGTCCAGCACTGCCAGGTCCACCACAAAACCTCAGCACTAACCCTGAGCACCACATCTTTGTTTTTGAGCAATTTCATGGAATAGTTTGGGTTGGGAGGGACCTTCAAGCCCATCCAGTGCCACCCCTGCCATGGACAGGGACAACTTCCACTGTCCCAGGCTGCTCCAAGCCCTGTCCAACCTGGCCTTGGGCACTGCCAGGGATGGGGCATGAACTTCTCTAAAAAGAGAAACCACCCTCACCCTCTGCTGCATCAGCACACGGTCAGTGAGCTCTGCCACTGCAAGGAGTAAATAAATTCAAGCTGTAAAACACAACCAGGGAGGTGGAGTTGGTGCTTTTGCCACCAGCAGGTCACAGTGGCAGCAGCACAAAAATGAGGGGGATGATTTTATCACTCAGTGAGAACAAGGAATGTGCACAAAAAACCTCTGATTCTGCTCATAAATCCGAGTGTGCTGAGAAGTCAAAGCTATGTAATAATACTTGCAATCCTCCCTGCACAAACCTGAGGCTCTAACTTGTTCTCCATAGGGAATGCTCCAATATAAATATTCTCCAGAGGGACTATTCCAATATAAATCTGTGTACACATAAAGATCTCTGCATACAGTAAAGTTACTTCAGTGTCATCTCCATCCCTTGCCAAGACCTGGCTTTCTGCCTGTGCCTGGGTTGGTGCCTCTGATTTCTCTTACACCTGGTGAGAGGCAGGAATATTCCAACACCTTCCCTGAGCGCTCACAGCAGCCTCTGCAAATTGTTTTGCCTGGAGCTGATTGGAAAATTTTAATTCTTTCATCCATCACAAACCTCAGCAAGGTAAGGAACACAAATGTGAGACAGCAAAAGCAGCACCACAACACTTGGGTTTGCTCCTGTCTGAGCTTCCAATCAGCACAAACCTGTTAATTGCTTCTCCTCTGCTCTTGGAAACAGCAAATGCAAGATGAGCAATGCCCACTGCCCACTGGGATAAAACAAACTAAACACAAAATATTCACTGCAACGAGCCTGAAATAAAAAAAGCCTGAAGGGGGATAAACCTGCAGGTCCCTCTCTGGTAGCAGAGATGCAACAGGGGACACCTCGGGGTCCCAGCTGTGCTTTGGGTGCAGCAGCTGAGCTTTGGAACACACAGGGATCTCACACCCACCTTGGTCAGCTCCTGGGCATTTGCCAGGTTGTCGACAGCGATGGCCAGGAAGACGTTCAGCAGGGTATCTTTGGGAGCAGCTAAGGAAAAACTCTTCACACAGCACATGCAGCAACTGTTCCCTTTATCCTGCCCTTCCTTCCCCCTTGCAGGCATCAGTGTTTCATGGATTGACCCCTTCAAGCTTTGCCATCGTTCCCAACTCACCCACCCCTGCCCAGAGCTGGCTCTGCAGCCCAGCAGGTGCTGGGCACACATTTCTCCTCCCAGGACTTGTCCCTGGGGAGGGGACAGGACCACATGGGCTTCACAACACCAGAGGTGCAGTGTGGGATCCTAAAGACACCACAGCCCCTGGCTTTGCATTCTGGAAAAGCCACACCTCCACTCGAGCCCAGAAATCCAGGATTTTACCTTCATTTCCCCCTCTTGTTTACAAGGACAGCCAGGAGCTGCAGGAAATCGGTCATTTTAAAGCCAACATTTGCATATTCATATACATGGAGCTGTATAAAGGGCATGGAGTACGTGGAAAAATGAAGCTGAGGACATTGCTGCTGGGAGGAAACCATCCTGACTTATCCCACTGCAGTCCATCTGACACTTAGGCCATGCTGGCCATCCCGAGCCCCACACAGAGCTCAGCTACACCAGGGCAGCACATCCAGCCCCAGATAATGAGCTCTGCTGGGAAACAGCCCCTAAGCCCAGCCCAAACTGCACAGGGCCCAGCTAAACCAGGGCAGTGCCCACGCCAGCCTGGGCCTCTCTGCAGAGCTCTGCATTAGATCACCAACACATAACCCTGGCCTGGAATTATTTATTCATATTTTATTGTCATTTTTCCACTTAATGATTCCGGCTATTGCTGATTTTATTGTTGTTATTCCAGCTCTGAGGCTGCAAAATGGCCCCAAAACAGCCATAAATCAGCTACCTTTGCGTAGGAAAGGAGGGCAGGCAGAGCAAAACCAAGGCAAAACCACCCTCCTAAGGAGAAGATGCATTTGGCTCTTGCACATTACCTGGTGATGGGAGAGTCACTCATTCCAGAGCTGTGCAAAGCAATGTTTGCTCCTCCAAACAGGAATGCACATGGGAAGGAAGGTGATCTCATGAGTATTTACGCTCTGGAGACTCAAAAGGCTTTAGCAGCAACGTGATGTCTCTGTCTCTGTGCTTGCACTGCAGTGTCAGAGCCACATGTGGGGCTGGGAGCAGCTGCAGGTCCCCATAATCCCAGTGGAAGCACTGCAGGAATTTTAGGAAACTAATCCAGGTATTTGTAGGGAGCTCCAGGAGAGCTGGAGAGGGACTTGGGACAAGGGCTGGAGGAACAGGACACAGGGAATGGCTCCCAGTGCCAGAGGGCAGGGTCAGATGGGATAGTGGGAAGGAATTGTTCCCTGTGAGGGTGGGGAGGCCCTGGCACAGGGTGCCCCGAGAAGCTGTGGCTGCCCCAGCCCTGGCAGTGTCCAAGGCCACGTTGGACAGAGCTTGGAGCCACCTGGGACAGTGGGAGGTGTCCCTGCCCATGGCAGGGATGAGCTTTAAAGTCCCTTCTAACCCAAACCATTCTGGGATTTTCTGTTGGGTTCATGTTCCCCTGCCTTGGGCTGTGGGGTGGAAGCAGAGCCCAGAGCAGCAGTGAGGGCAGGACTGGGGGTGAGGGGAGAGACAGAAACCCCTCCTGTGAGGGCAGGAAAAGTGAGGGATGAACTCCCAGGGTGCTGTCAAGTGAGATTTGGGGAATCCATGGCCTCGGTGCCCTTCCAGTTGTTTTCCATTCCTTAGAAGGCTCTCTCAGGAGGAGCAGCTGAGGTTTCTCTACAGACAGAGAAGGCAGGAGTGGTTCAGCTGCAGTTGTCTCTCCCAGACATGGCTGTGCCCAGCAATCCTGGTGTCCCTGCAGCCTCACGCTGGCTGGGGAGCTGCAGAGCCCTGTCCCACCCTGCCATGGCAGCAGGAGCCTTCCCAAGGCAGACAGGGACCAAAGCCGGCCCAAACTACCAGCTCAGAGCCTCTCTGCTTTCCTCTCCAGAGCTTTCACCCAACATAATTCAGCCAAGACTTCAGAACCAGACGTTCCCAGCTGTAATTCCCACTGAGTCAGTGTCTCCAGAGCCTCGGCGCTTATCAAATCTGGAGCCTCTGCTTGTGGCAGCAGGAAGCAGGAGTTGGATTCATCCCTTTGGATGTTTCTGCAGCCTCACTGATGCCAAACCCTGCAGGGGATGGAGCCCTGGGGTTTGTCCAGCCAGGATCCAGCCTTTCTCCACATCAAGTACCACGGGATGGAGGTTTTACCCTTTGAGGACGACTCCTCTGGGACAGGGAGAGGTTTGTAATGTGATGCCCATCACCTGCTCCTCCCTCCATTCCAGCAGGACAGCGAGGAGTGGGTGGGAGCACCTCGATCCCAGTGAGCTCCATGGATAAAGGACAAGAGGAAGATGATGCTGGAATTATCACTCCTTCCCACACAGACTCAGAGCCCAAACAACTTTTACTTTACCAAGACATTAATTCCCCCATTTCCATGAGGATTTGTTTGAGAGTGGGGGGCTCAGGCAGCTCTGGGCTCCTGGTCCATGCTGGATGTTTGGGTTTCTTCCTCTGGGGTGCTTCCAATATGCTGGAAACACTCCCCAGCCTCCTACTCTGGGAATAAATGTCTGAGCAATAAAACTCTCCCTACCCCTGCCTCCCACACACACATGCTGCAAGTGGCTCGTGTAACACAAGCAACCACTGGAAATATAATTAATTTTTTTCTTTTTCATCAGATCAGGCTGTTTTGATCCATTTCCAAGCAGACACAGTCTGGCAGACTTGGGTGTTTCTGCCCCAAAAAAGGTCCCTCAGCCCTTTCTGCAGAGCTGGGAGATTCCCAAATTTCTCCCAAACTCCAGGCTCTGGCTCAGGCTGTGTAGCCTGGGCAGAGCCATGGCCAAGCCAGTGCCTGGAGCCAGGAATCTTCTCCTGCCTGGCTTTTAAGGGCCAGGAGAAGGGCAGCATCCTCCAGGCAGTTTCTGCTTTCTCTTCAGCCTCCTCTGCTGTTTTTCATGGATTTTTTTTCCCCTTTCTTTTTTCCTCAACAGATGCATCAATTTATCCATTAACTGGATAACGATGAACACAGGCATGGTGTAATTTCCTAGAAAATGGGCCAAATCCTGTTGTTACTCTAATCATAAAACTTTCATTAAACCGTTTCTGGTTCCACACAGACTCTCTGGAACTGGAAACGCAACATGAGACACTTCTGACTTAGAAAAACAAACTTTTCCTTGCAGTGATCCCTTGAAAAAAGCAAATGGATTCAAAGAAAGAGCCAAGTGCAGTGAGAAGCAGTAGAATCCAGCACCAACCCACCTTTGTTCATCAGGAAAAGGAACAATCACAAAGCCCTGAGCAGTTCTGGGAGGAGAAACAAGTCCCTCAGGTTTAAAATGAGTGGGTTTTGCAAGCTGACCCCAAATCAGCAGTGCCAGTTCTCCAATGAGATTTGATCCAGTGTCCCCAAACTCCTGAAAATGGCCTGAGCAAATGGCCAAGTTCACAAAGTGAAAATAAAAATAAACCCCCTCCCAGCAGGGGAACACAAGTGCTGCTCAGCATCCCAAAGAGCTCAGACTGATTCCAGCAGTTGTGATACAAGAAAATAAAATGAATGAGAAAATAAAAGCAAAACATCCAACTTAGCACATTAAGTCTCAGCACATCTGTGTGTGGAGGGGTGGCAGAGCCACACTTGGCAAATGAAAAATCCCACACTGCATGGAAAAAAATAAGATTTGTAAAGATTTTTGGAGGAAGTCCTGTAAAGTAGAGGGAGATCTTTTGGAAGTCCCAAGCTATAGCAGTAAAGCCACATTAATCTAATTTAATAATGAATTTAATGTGAATTAATCATGTTTTATGACCCTTCCAGCTCAGGATATCCTATGATCCTATGTTTCTAATCACAATTAAGTTAATTAACAACTCAGAGCGCTCTCTGTGGGGTGTTTGCTGGGCTGGGGGGTTCTCCTTGGGAAGGTGGCCCCAAGGCTCACAAGGTGCCTCACCCTCTACTCACCTGTCCTCAACCCTGCAGCATCACTGACAGTAATGACTGTTTTACCTCCTGCAGACTATTCATTCCTGGCAAACTAAACTTGGTTTTCAGATGCTCCTGGTCATGTTTAAACAGTTCCTGATAACTGAAGTCCCTGGAAAGTCACCCAGTCCAGCCCCTCTCAGGGATAAACCCCTGCCTGCTGCTTGCTCTCAGCATTCGTAACAAAGCTGCTGAACAGCCCTCACCTTCCTGAAATGCTGCTTCAAACATCAGCACAGGCAGCAGGGGCTCCCTGCTGCAGTTCCCATGGAAAACAGACACAGGAGAGGTTTAGCCCCTCGTCCTGCCCCACACACCCAGCCCCAGTTCTCCCCTCGTGTTTAAAGGCCAGCAGGTCTGTGGGTGGTGCAGGAAGGCTCTCACAAGCTCCCTGTGAAAGGGCTGATGTTCTCAGACTAAATTTCTACAGAGGTTACCCAGGCCAGGCCTCAAATTCTCCAACAGGGATGTAATTCTCTGTGGAAATTAATAGATTTGTCTTAGGTTTATAACTGCGATCACCTGAAGAATTGCAGAATCACAAAATGGTTTGGAAGGACCTTGGAGTTCATCCAGTTCCACCCCTGACATGGGCAGGGACACCTTCCAGTATCCCAGGCTGCTCCAAGCCCCGTCCAAACTGGCCTTGGACACTTCCAGGGATGGAGTAGCCACAGCTTCTCTTCAGAGAAGAGAAGCTTCTCTTCAGAGAAGTTGGAAAACTTTAGAAGTTGGTGAAAGAAACCTTCCAGGACATTCCACAGGGTTTTCTGGGTGTTGTTACTCTTTTTGTCAGCCAATTCCTCCCTCTCTGTGTGCTCACAAAAACCTGCAGCAAACTCATTGCTACCTGCAAGGACTCATGGAGAATTAAAGAGTCCCCCCTGGCACATCCTCCTTCCTTCCCAAATGCCCCAGACATGCCCCAAGGAGCTCATCCAGAGCCACCAGCCCAGGGCTGTGGGCAAAGGGGATGGACGAGGCACTGGAGATGTCTAAAGGAGGAATTCAGGAAAGCCACACTCTGGTTCACCTCAGCAGCAGGACAGCAGAAGGGAAAACAAGAGAGCTGCACTCTGCCAGGATGAGATCTGGGGAGAATGTGGATAAGGTTTCCACTCTCCACTCTGCCAGGGCAGAGGCAAATACCAAATCCATGGCAGTGGCAGCACAGCAGGTGACCCAGGTCCTTATTTCCTCCTCTTAAACATCCCCTGCTCTGTTCCTTTTAATAAAAACTCCACGACAGGGGAGAAGCCCCTTCTGAATTACAGGTGAGGAAGGGAATTAATACCCTGTTCCTCAGAAATGCTGGATCTTAGCAGCTCTGAGGTTAAAAGTCCCTCCCTCAGCTGTGCTGTCAAGCCTGATTACAGCTTAATCTCATTTCCAAATGCCAAGCCCGGAGGATTTAGAGCTCTCCCTCCCTCCCTGCTCTCCACTGACCCAGTTTTCCAGAGCCTGGTGTTTCTGGAAGGGGCCGTGCTGGCCGCCGTGAGGAGATGTCTGAGAGCCGCCACTCCAGCTCCAGCAGGGCCCAGGAATGGGATAAATCCTGTGGAGACACTTGGGTGACAGGCACAGCTCACAGTCTGCCTGCTCTGCTCTTCCCTGGCTCAGCTCCTCGCGCTGAAGGAGAGAATTCCAGCAGAGCCAAAGGGCTGGAGCGCTGCCGTGACGTCTGTGGGTGCTGATGTCCCACATCTGGTCATCCCCACTGCAGCTGGAGCAGCCCCTTTCTGCAGGAACTCTGACTTTAGCCCCAGTATTGCCCCCCATGCACCCCTCCTTTCTCCTACCCAAAGAAGGCTCCCAGGAAAAGAGGAATGCTGGGACTGTAACTGGAAGAAGGTTGGGAAATCCTCCCGGGAGCTCCCGAGAGCAGCGGCAGCGCTGGGTGTTCTTATCCCGCTTTGCAGAACAAACAAACCAGCCTGGCTGTCTCGTCTCTGCCACGGCTTCTGGGTTTTCATTTTTAGGGATGCTCTGTTTGGCTCCACACAGCTCGTGGCTGCAGCCAGCAAACACAGAATCACAGAATTAACGAGGTTGGAAAAGACATTTGAGGTGATCAAGTCCAACCTAGACCTGACACCCACTTGTCACCCAGACCATGGCACCCAGTGCCACATCCAGTCTTTTCTTAAACACCTCCAGGGATGGTGACTGCATCACCTCCCTGGGCAGCCCCTTCCAATGCCCAATCACTCTTTCGGTGAAGAACTTCCTAATGCCCAGCCTAAACTTCCCCTGGCACAGCTTCAGGCTGTGTCCTCACACCAGTGATGTTGTAGCTGGTTCATGCTGGCATTGTCACAGAGCATGGGCCACCACTGGGACAGGGACAGAGCCACCACAGCCCCTCTGCCCTCCTGGCTCTCCTCATCACACCCAGCTGCTCCATCAGGGAATTGCTTTGCTCCCTTCCCAAATCCCATCTCTCTGTCGCTGTTCCTGCATCCCTGGAGCTCTGGGACACACCACCCGCCCCCCTGGGACATTGGAGGGATGAAAGCTCCCAGCTTCTTTTCACCCTGGAGAGATTTCCGTCTCTGAGAAGAACAAAACAGACACTTCATGTACCAAGTCTTGGAACACAACTGAACAGAGCCTGAAACCTGAGATCCAGAATTAAATTTTAAGCATTATGTGGAGACAAGATAATTTTGAGCATTCGGGACAGCACAGCTGGTCAAGCTGCCCCAGACAAAGGCACCAAGAGAATGGAGCCTCATCTACACCATCATCTACTCATCTACACCAAACCCATTTCAATCCTTCCTTCCCCTCATCAAGCACAAACTGTTTGTGCAGATATTCAAGGTACAGAGGTCCTGCTCTGACCTGATTTCAATTATTTCTGCCACAACATAAATGAACTCATAATAGAACATTTTCAAGGTAAAACATAACAATTACAATGAAATTTCACTACATTAAATTAAAACTTCTTATGTTGTCATAAGAAAAGCGACACCAAGCTGGACAACTTACCTTCACATCTTACCCCAAGGAGCAAAACCATAGGAGCAATTTGGTTTTACAAGTATAAGGCTGTGAGAATTTAGGGAAAACTGGGTATTTCCAGCAGCCTGGGAAGGATACAGTTACCAAACAAGGTGAGGACGATGAAGTAGATGGAGGAGAACATTCCCGAGCGGACACCGCCCTGTGACTCTATCCCGTGGTACATCACAGCATTCCAGTCCTCCCCCGTCAGGATCTGCACACAGGAGGCGGGAGGGAAAGAGAGAGGGTCACTCCAGGGAAAGAGAGAGTGGGAACAGTCTGGGGGAGCCAGGCAGAGCGCTTCCATCCAGGAATGGCCCTGGGGAAATGGATGAGCACAAGGGGGGTCCCAGGCCCAGCATCACCTGATGGGTGTGGGAGGGGATTGTCCCGCTCTGCTCTGGGCTGGGGTGGCCTCACCTCCACTGCTGGGGTCAGATTTGGTCACCGCAATAAAAAAAGGATCCAGAGCTGTGAGAGAGTGTCCAAAGGAGGGACACAGGGATGGGGAAGGGTCTGGAGGGGCCACATGAGGAGCAGCTGAGGGCAGTGGGAATGTTCAGCTGGAGCAGAGCAGGCTGAGGGCAGAGCTCACCGGGGCTGCAGCTCCTCCCGAGGGGCAGCTCCATCTCTGCTCCCTGGGACAGGGACAGGACCCAGGGCACGGCTGGAGCTGTGCCAGGGGAGGCTCAGGCTGGAGATCAGGAAAGGTTCTTCCCCCAGAGGGTGCTGGGCACTGCCCAGGCTCCCCAGGGAATGGGCACGGCCCCGAGGCTGCCAGAGCTCCAGGGGCGTTTGGACAGCGCTGCCAGGGATGCCCAGGGTGGGGTTGGTGGGGGATCTGGGCAGGGCCAGGAGCTGGACTGGATGATCCCTGTGGGTCCCTCCAATTCAGGACATTCTGTGATTCCATGATACCTTCCCCACCCTGCTCCCTGTTTGGCCACTGCACCTCACTATTTAATACTGTGGAACCACCAGATGATGGAATAAAACAGCTGTCAAGAGCTGTTGTGAAATGTTAATGGAATAATGAATTAAGGATGGGAGAGGAACAGGAACAGGACTGCAGCAATTCCAGAGGCTGGAGTGGAAGGGACATGCCTGAGTAAAAGCTAAATCCCATCAGCTTCATGTCATATCCCAGACATCAGCATTGGACAGAGCTGAGCTCTGGTCCCATCATGCCACCACAGTTCCACATCTCCAGCCATCATCTCTGCTTCTGCCACCTTCTGCTTGTCAGGATTTCCAGAGGAATTCAGGGAGCAGGGCATGTGTAGTTAACACAGAACTCTGCTTTCCACAGTCTCTGTGCTCATGGATGTTGTACACGCTCCCAGCTCAGTGACTGCTGGAACAGGGGGATGCAACTCGTCATTTTTCCTGTCTGTAAGAATATACAGAGTTTGTCTGTGTGTTTGCACACACACAGCTGGGCATTCAGCTCACATGGACTTCCTTGGGAGCCAGGAGCTGGAGGAAAATGTGTGATGCTCTTCAAAGGGAATTTAGGCTGAGCTCAGCTGCCAGGCGGATAAAACACATCCTGGGTGTCGCATGACCCAGCCAGGGCTGCTGGAATGAAATGGGCTAATGCAGATGGCAGAAGAGTTTGCTTGAGTTGCTTCTTGCACAGAGAACCTCCAAAGGGGTTAGGGATGGGCAGGGTGTATCTGGCTGTACTCTCTTTGTCCAGCACGTTGAATGCTGTCACTGGATGGTGCTGCTCTGCTCATCTTGGCTGAGGTTATGGAAGAAAAGGTTGGAAAGAAATCCCAAGCCCATAGTGAAAAAAACATTGACCTGGGGTTTGCAGTTCAAGGAAGGAGTGGGGTGAACTAAGAGCAGAGGGTATCAAAAAGCCTCTGGGAGACCACAGTTCATCCAGGGCTGATGGGCTTTGCTGGTTTTAATTTGTAGCTCTGACATTCCAGACAAATGTCATAAACCCAGCAGCGTTTTTCTTCATCCCACCACCCCACATTACAGGGCATTTATCTCATGACTAAGAGGAAATATTCCAGCTGAGTATTCCAAAGGCAACAACAGTCCTGAAGCAAAACAACACTGACATTCCCAGCTGCTCGTATCCGGAGCCAGCTCGGGTTCAGTTCCGGCTTCCTGGCAATACCTTGAGTGTCTCTAAGCCCTTCCTTCCATGAGCACCAAAATATTATGCAAATATTAATCCCCCATGATTGGCAATATCCTGCGAGGTAAGCACTGAACCTGCCTCACATCTGGGGAGCAGCGATCTCCACGTGAAGCTGCTCCTGCAGAGGTCACAGGACACGTTTGCTTTGAGATTCTTTTTCTGTCTTAATCCAGAAATTGTCATCACCCCCCCTCCCTTCCTTTTCATCTCCTTTTGGGGTCATGACACTCAAATACATCAGCCAGACCTTGCTGGGATCTGGGGAGATTTGGATCTGGGGCCCAGCTCAAGCTCACAAGGCTGTAAATGCTGGAAGGGCTTCCATGGATTTCTGAGGGTCACCTGCAAATGGAGCAGGTGCAGCAGCCCCACTCTTTGCTGAAACACCTGAAATAATTGCTTTTAAAGAAGACAGGTAGAAAACAGCTGCAAAATTGGGCTTTTAAATCCAAGCACTGCATCTGCCAGAGCTGCAGCTCAGTGACAGCCCCAGGCAGGGGCTGGAGAACACAAAGGGCACACACAGATTTTGCTTCAGCACAGAAATATCTGGTTTATCAGTATTTTTTTCCACCTAGCAAAAACAATCTTTTGTTCTGGTTGTTCTTAATTCCACAGCTTTGATTTTTCATTTCATTTTTAATGATGCATGGATTGGTCAGTGAAGCAAAACACAAAAGAAGGAAGGACTTCCCCTTTCCTAAATTCCTAAATTCCACACATTTTGGGGGACTTCTTTGCCCTCCATAAGCAGGAAGAGATGCCCAGGAATTTCAATTCTAACACTGCCCCAGGACAAGGTATGGCTTTACCTGGAATACTGTGAGGATGGCAGCAGGAAAGGTATCGAAATTCGTGGTTGGAGTTTCATCTTGGAAATTGAACCTGGAGAGAAGGGAGAAATAAAAACCAGAGCAGGGAGGGACAAGCAGCTCCCAGGCAGTGTCAGAACACCCTTTAAAACCCCATAAACCAAGTCAGGGAGCAGCATTTGTTCCACCTGGCAATAACACCCCAGGCAAGCACAGTGGGGAACATTGCAGAAGATGCTTAGCAGAACCATCAGCACAAACTCAATTTCATTCCCAGAAAAAAATTCCGATGCTTCGAAATTCATTTTCGCCCCCAATTAAAATGAACAATCGAAATCTCAAATGATTTTGCAGAATGAACCATTCCACAAAGTTTTCACCCCCAAGTGTGTAGAAGTCCAAATTGAAATTACCCTCTTAGTAGATAATTTCTTTTTAATATTTTAAAGATAAAATTGGGATTGACTGGGGAAAAAAAGACCAAACAAAACCATTTTATTTCAGTTCTGTTATTTCAGAACTGATGCTGGAGTTGAAAGATAACACTGTGATATTTCTTATGCAAAATTCATCATACCTGGAATTTCCAATGAGAATCATCAGGTCCAACAAAACTATGTTTTCCAGCAGGAAAATGTTCCAAGTGGATAAATACAGTGGCACTGTGGATATCAGGGAAAGACTTCCCCTGTTGCCTAACACAAAATGCTGCCTCCCCAGCCCTATTTCAGCTCTGGCTGTACTGGGCACTGTGGGATGATGGAGGAGCTTTGCTTTGGGGCCATTCTTCCTCAGGAAAGAACTCAGCTCCAGCCAGAACAGCAGAACAGGAATTATCTTCCTATAAACCAGAGACCACTTCACCCAGCCCTGAAAGGAGGGAAGTGAACCCTTCCAGGCAGGACAAGGATTCCTCAGACTTACTGTCCTCCAAAGAGCTGCATCCCCAGCAGGGCAAACACCACGATGAACAGGAACAGCAGGAAAAGCAAACTGATGATGGACTTCATGGAGTTCAGCAAGGAGACCACCAGATTCCTTAGGGAATTCCAGTACCTGCGTGGGAGATCAGAGCAGCCAAGGGAGCACATGAGTGGGGAAGAGCCTTTGGTGAGAAATTGATATGAACTTATCATAGAGCAGGACAGAGGAAACAGCCTCAAGTTGCACCAGGAGAGGTTTAGGTTAGATATTAAGAAATATTCCTTCAGGGAAAGGGGGGTCAGGCACTGGAATGGGCTGCCCAGGCAGAGGGGGAGTGACCATCCCTGCAGGGATTTAAAAGCTGTGTGGATGTGGCACGGGGGGCATGGCTCAGTGGTGGCCTTGGCAGTGCTGGGGAAGTGGTTTGACTTGAAGGTCTTTTCCAACCTCACTAAGTCTATTATTCTATTATTTCTTAATATTAAATAGGAAAAAAAAAAAGACAAGGAATATCAGCAACTTTAAAATCCCTTCCCCTGTTGGAAAATACAGCTCAGGGAGTGGCAAAATCTGTTGGAGCATCCTGAGGTCATAGATGGTCACTTGGTGTGTGTGCACCCACACAGAGCAACCACGTGCAGTGACTGTTTGGATTAGATCTTCAGGAACCCTTTTCCTGGGATTTTTCCAGCTTTTGGCATCTTCTCATCTGGCACAGCAGCCAGGAGGGGTGTCAAAAGTAGGGGTGTTACCAATGAAGGTGAGGCTGGAGATGGGAACAGTGAGCCCCAGCCTCCATTACACACAGATCAGGAACAAACACCTCATTCCCACTTGGATATCTTTGCACTGTGTCTTTCCCTCCACCTGAGTATCCACCACATTTAAGTCCCCACATTTTAAACATTCCTGTAGGAATCTCTCACACACCCATCCCTGCCCAGTGATTCCTCCAGTGTGGAGCAATTCAGGCATCCAGGACCCAGCAGCTGCCTCAGAGTATGGAAACAACTGCAGGATGTTGATTCCATCATGGCAAGAGGGAATGGCTCAGCCCAGTCCTGACTGACCCATCCCAGTCACACCTGGCCAGGTGCTGGAGTTGGTCTGGTTTTACCTCCCTGGGACAGTCCTGGCACACTCAGGTATGAGGGTGCTCAGGATCAGCCCTTTCCTGGCTTTCTTGCCCTGCTTGGAACAGGCAGGGAGTGTTTATATGAGGAAAACCAACAAATTAGAAAATGCAGGATGAGCTACCAGGCTTTGACAAGTTCCTTTTGGACACACAGGAGTGTGGGACACCAGGGCTGGAGCAGGCAGCAGGAAAGGAGGGATTTAGAGCCATTTCACTGCTGAAAGTTGTGAGGCTGAGGCCATGGGGGGGAATTTTTCACTCCTTTTCTCCAGTGGCTTCTCCATTTCCACCTCCTGACACTGGGAGCTGCCATCCAGAGCCAATTCCCTGCAGCAGCACATGCTCCATCCTGCCCTGAGTGTCCTCCAGCTGCAGTCTGGGGACAGATTCCCACACTGAGCCCATTTCCACATGGGCATCCAGCAGAAGGAAGCCCATGGATTTGTCTAAGAAGCTCAGAGCTTGGAGTCAGAAAAGGAGAAACTTTATCCTTTCTTTTTGCCTTTGTTTTCCCCCTCTTCCTTCCCCCAGGGGTAGCTGAGAGCACAGAACCACCCCAGGTTTCCCTGACACAGGCAGGTCCATCCCCGGAGAAGCAGGATCTTGCATTCCTGTTGCACCCATTCCAAGAAAAATTGCATCCATAATACAGAGACAGAGGTTTCAGGGGAAACTTTTGTCTCTTGGGAGAATATTTTCAATTTTGAATAAGCTGCATCAAAGCCTATTTAGAGATGGTTCCTAAGCAAAAGGGCTGAGCTGCTCTCTTGGGAGAAGGGGGAAGGATTTGCTGTTCCCAAGGCTTTTTCCTGTTTGACACAAAGCTTCAGGCCAAACCTGCCACACACAGGGAGTTCACACCTTGCAGGTAACCCAAAATATCTGTGATGGGGAGGCTCTGCCTTGGTTTGGAATAGCTCAGCTCCAAACCCAGCTGGCACAGAGCACCAGGATACAAGGAGGAGTTGGTTTGTGCAGACACCAGATCCCGTTCAGCTCTGCCATGACAATGAGGAAAACATAGGAAGCTGTTTTGTCCTTGCCCTCCCCACTGAATTTCAGCCCCACTCAGGCTGTGTCCCCTCATCCTGCTGTCACCTTTTAACCATTTAACTCAGCCACACTCACTGGGGATATAGGAATCAAAAATAATCCCAATCAATAATCCCATTGATTACTCAAAGCAGGAGCATTGCAACTGGCTCCTGTTAAACAGAGGGAAAACAAACCAGGGCAGGGAGATTCAGACAAAAATTGCTATGACAGAGATGGAAAAAGAAGGAAACTACTGAGGGTCAGGGTGTTTTTGCAGCAGAGACTGGAATGAGAGGGGGTGGGCAGCAATCTGTGCCTGGTGCCAGCACTTTGGTGGCTCTTGTGAGTCATGCAAGGACTGAGCTGTGCGTTCAGGCACTGGCATAATGCAGGATCCCCCCGTGGGAGCTGCAGGACCTGGCTCTGGTCACGCAACGAGCACAAATTCCGTCGTGTCGGGTGAAAAATCCACTTAATTAGGTCAGGGGAACTTCAGCATCAGTGGCTTGAGAATGTCACTTGTCCTGAGAAGGGGCAGAGCCCTCGGCTTGGTTTGTTAAGTTAAATCTCTTCTCCCAAGGAACGAGCAGTAACAAGAGGAAAGAGCCTTGGGTTGTGACAGGGGAGGTTTAAGTTGGACATGAGGAAAAATTTCTTCACTGAAAGGGTTGTCAAGCCCTAGACAGGCTGTCCAGGGAGTGGTGGAGTCATAATCCCTGTAGGGATTTTAAAACCCTGCAGATGTGGCACTTGGGGACAGGGGTTAGTGTTGGCCTTGGCAGCCCTGGGGGGTGGTTGGACTCGATGGTCTTGAAGGTCTTTTCCAACCTAAATAGCTCCATGATTCATCTCTTCATCATGCTGACTACAATGGATGGTCAAAACTCACAAAAATAAAATCTTAACGTGCAAAAATGTCCAACATTTTACAAAGCACAACACACAATCAGCAACAGCAAGTCTCAGTAGCTCTGGATAAAATTAACTGATGATAATTGCTCTGAATTTGCTGCAAAACCACAAATTTTCCACACATAAAATTAGTGCAAAGATAAACCACAGTGACATTTTTGGTGCAGGTGACCACCTATTTTGCTGGACATTTACAGAACTTAATGTTTGCACCCTGTTTGTCCCACAGGAGAACAAATGACACAGAACCACACACAAACCTGGGATCTGAATAACAATTACCAGGTACAAATCAGCCCCACAGAGCTACAAAACCTGTGCCTGGTTACTTCAAATGACTGTTTTGCTCGAATGTGACTCATCTATTTAAGGTGGTTGGGGTATTTTTGGAGGGAGGTGCTGTTCCTCCTGCTGTTACTTCAAGCTAAGAAGAATTCAGAGAGTGATGGCAAAAAGGGAGAGCTGGGGAGGTAATGGTGTAAAAAAATGAGGTGGAAAACAACAGCAGGAGCACCTAAATATGTCATCAATTTCCACAGCACGATTTAGAAATCCTGCAGAAATGGCTCTAGATGGATTTCCAAATGGCACAGGAGCTGTTTGCTAATGCCAGCACACTTTAACTCAAGGCATGAGCATGAAAACAACTGCAAAGCTGTGGCAGCCTGAGTGAAAATTGCACCTCAACAGGCTCGAGACTGAAAAGCTCTGACATTCCCAGAGCAGACACAGCCCAGGCAGCAGGAACACATTTCATATTTGTGTCAACACAGGGGCTCAGCCCCGGGATTAGCACCCAGCAATCCCCAGGGAAGCTGCTTTTCCAGAGCCTAAATGCTTAAGGGATTGTCATCAGATCAGATGGGACTTGGGAAGTAAATAAGGAACTTGTGGGGTTTATCACATAATGAGATTTTTGTTCTAAACAAGCTCAAAACCAAAGGAAAGAAGGACATTCCCCTGCAGCCCATGACTGCACTGAGGGCACACAAACCTGGGTGAGGCTGGGGAAAGAAAAGGCTGTTACAATTCCTTGTGGATGCAAATACAGGCTCAGGAATTCCCAAAATTCCCAACTGCCCAGGCAAGGAAAGGGCAATTCTGCATCTGCAGTTTCCTTCAGCTCCTGTCCCCCAGTGCACACCTTGGTGGTCAGGATGGACGGAGCTTCGGTGCCAGCTACTCCAGGGGTTTGGGACAGCGTTTTTTGGGGGTTTTCAAAACTTTTTAGCAATTTAATTATTAATTTATGGTTGATAAATGTGGTAAGCACTCCTCCTGGCCATGGGGCTGGTAACACAGACGTCCTGGGGTGCTGAAAGCCTGCTGTGAGTGCAGAGGGAGCTGCACTTACTTTGTCACCTTGAAAATCCTCAGCAGCCGGAGGGCTCTCAGGACGCTGATGCCAAAGGAGGTTCCCGGCTTCACCGCAGCCCAGATGACCTCAAAAATACTCCCCACGATGACCTGCAAGGAGAGTCCACTTTACAGAGGGCAGAACTTCTGCTGAGCTCCCTGTGCTGCTCCCACAGAGGCTCAGGAAAGCTCAGGAATCAGAGCCTGGGCTGTGACGGTTTTCTTATAAAAACTTCAGGAAAATCATAAATTAGCCAAGAGCATTGGAAAACCTGATTCCAACTTTCTCCATTCCAGTCTGGGAATATCCAGAACACTGTGATTTCCTGTACACCGATAGGAACTGGTTGCTTTCTTCTCTAGCATCAAACTACCTTAAAATACCCTTTTTTGAAGAACACTATAACTTTTAATTGTATTTTTTAATACTGGCTCAACTGCAAATGCCAGCACTTCATTTTCCCACCTCACACAACCTGCAGGGGACACTGCCTCATCCTCCCCTTCCCATCACAAGGACTAAAATCTTAATTTGCAGCAGAACAGCAGCCCTGGGTAAGATCTACCAGAAACTTCTGGCAGCCGAGAGTCTTTAGGAGAGCAATTAAAGCAATAATTATTATGAGATCCTGCAAAGCCTCTGGCACACACATCCAATCATCTGCCTGGCCCTCAGCCTCAGGGTATTGAAAAAACTGTCCCAAATCAAGGTGGTTTTTGAAGTTTTGTTTTGCCTGGTTGGTTTAAGGGCAGCAGAGAATTACCCTCAAGTAATGGAAAAATCTTTTCAGAAATCCTTTATTAGGAAAAGGACAAAACAGGGATGGGTTAAGCACAGTTGGGAAGGACAATTATATCCACCCAGGTTTCTGCAGAGTTAATAGGATAAACCAGGCATTTCCCTGCCAATTGCTGCTATCACTGACATTAACCCAGCATCTCTGAGCTCCCACTGACCGTGGGCCCCGTGGGCAGAGCACACCACAAACACCAGTTTGTCACTGGTTATCACTGGAACCCAGCCAGCAGCTGCTCTGTGCTGTGGGAGGGGAGCCAGGGCTGGAAACCCCTTCCATGGTCAGAAATTTGGATGTCTTGGAAAACTCCAGCACTGCTTTCTGCTGCCCTGAGCTTCCAGCAAATATAGAAGGAGAGGGGGATACACGGCACTTGCTCATCCACTGTCTCCTGTCTGAAGAAGAAGGAGCTAAAACTTCTCTCCCACCACTGGGAATCCCTCATGAATCAGCAAAACCCTTTCCTTAGCCCCTCCACGTTGCACTGGTAATTAATTTTCCTGGTGTCTCAGGCTGGCCTCCTGGGAGCCTGCTTCACACCAGACCCCACTGGGTTGTTACTCCCAGGGCTGATGTTGCTCTGATTTGTTGTTTGACTCTTTGCATTTGAGTGGTTTCATCTCGGTGGTTTGTCAGACTAAACTGGGGACAGATCTCTGTGATGTTACAGGGCGGGCGAGGCTGCTGAATTAATTCTGGGGGCTGGAAGGTGGGTGAGGGAGGAAGAAACATAGGCAGAAGTGGGATCCCTGTGGATTCTCTGAAGGAGGAAGAATTAGAAGCAGATCAACAGCTTTTCCTCCTGGGAAACACTCGGCGAAGCTCGTTGCCAGTGCTGCACACACCACAAAGCAGAGAGACCTCGGAGGTTCATTTTTGCTTAGTGCAAGCCCCTAAATCACCTCTCCCTGACAAGTTCTTGTTGTGGAAGGAGTGTTTTGGATACAGGGATGCAAGGGAACTGGCAGCCAGCATGGGGGCAGCTCAGAGCCCACCTAATGCAGGACATCAACCCCGTGTTGGTGACAAGGCAATGACACCCCTAAAAGATAATTTGTGCTCTGGTTTCCTCTAAGGACAGTTGGGGTCTGGACATTGTCCCTTGGGCTGTGCAGCACAACACATCCCAACCCTCTGAGCCACCTCAGCTGCCAGGACACCCCGGAGAGGAGAGTCCCATGCTTGGGACAGCCTCCTGCAACACCTCGGGCTGTTGGACACGGGTGGGTGATTTCATCCCAAAGTCTGTTCACTCTGAGCTTTGCTGCTGTCACAGCCAAAACGAGAATAGGTTGGCTCCACTTGCAGCCTTGGATTCAGGAAGGTCACTCACTGAAGGTGACAATGCCTCCTCCTCCCTTGTGGGAGCAGAGGAATTTTGCTCCATGGGAGTAAAGAGTCATTCCCAGCATTTTGGCAGATAAAGAATAGAAACAACAGCCTGAATCTGAGAGCAGGGCTGGGTGATGAATACAATTACCTGACCCACTCTCCCTTTGCCCGTGGCTGTATCAAAAGCTCCATATCAGGTTTGTTACAGAAACCTCACAGACCGAGGCTCAGCCCACGCTGGAGATAAGAGAAGCCGAGTTCTCCTCTGCGAGGACAGATTACAGCCTAATAGCTTTTAATGAATAAATTAACATCCACACGCGATGTTCTTTGTTAGACGGAGTCAAATCCAGCCCCACTATTCACACCAGAGCCGCAGTTTGAGCACGAAGGGGGAACCTGGACTTCTGCACTGGAAGAATTTGAATTCTTGCCCTCTTGTCCCCTCATCGGGTGTTTACTCTTCCACCGATGTCTGAAAAGCGCTGCTCGAGGTAAAGGCTGTTCAATGGGTGGCAGGGGAGATGAACAGGAAGATGTGTGGGGTTTTTTTGTCTCTCAATCACCTCATTGAAATGGGAGAGAGAGGATCTCCCGGCAATCAGAGCACTTACGGGTGCTGATGCTGCGAACACCCCGGAGCTTGAGGAAATGAAATCCCCAGCTGTCACATCCCTTCCAAAAGGACGATAACGAGGGCAGCTTAATGCATTTCACTGCAGCTAATTTATACAGTGACTGCTCCCCCCTGGAGACACTCCCAGCACCACTGCCTATGGATTTCCGTGCTCATCCTTGAATGCCCAGCACCTGAACAACAGGAGAGACCTGTGCCTTTCACAGGGAGTCTTTCAAAGGCGAGGGGTGACAAGACACAGGCTTCCCAGTGCCAGAGGGCAGGGTTAGATCGGATATTGGGAAGGAATTATCCCCTGGGAGGGTGGGGAGGCCCTGGCACAGGGTGCCCAGAGAAGCTGTGGCTGCCCCTGGATCCCTGGAAGTGTCCAAGGCCGGGTTGGACGGGGCTTGGAGCAGCCTGGGACAGTGGAAGGTGTCCCTGCCCATCCCTGCCCATACCTGCAGCGTGTTGGAATTAGATTATCTTAAGGTCTCTTCCACCCCAAACCATTCTGTGATTCCCAGCTGAATCTTACTCACCCCAAAGTCAAAGCAGTTGAATGAAGAGTGGAAGTAATTCCTTGGCCCCAGTCCATACATCTTCAAAGACATCTCAGTAAGGAACAGTCCCAGGAAAACAAACTCTGCGAAGTCTAGAAACAGGAAAAGAGATTAAATTAATCCATGGGCCCTCGGTGGGCAGATCTCTTCACGTGGGGAACAATGGCCTTTATTCACAGCACAAAGGGACTCCTGGAAGAAAAAAATCCCTCTGCAATGGTAAACAGGACCCAGGGACAGTTTGTCACAATTATTTCTGTGTGCAGCCTCAAGAGCTGTGAAGGCAACGTTCATGTGCACTCTTGGATGGGGGCATGAGCATTAAATAATATTCTCGTTGTTCCTATAAAGGAATTTCAAAGGAAAGCTCTGGATTTAATATTTTTAAAGGTCTACTTTAATTGCAAAGACATTTTGCAATAATGTTTGGGACTTTTGTACTTGCAAGAGATGGACACTTTTGGGTGTGGGGTGTAAGTTTCTGTAACATCCTCTGAAGATAAAAATACCTTTCTACTCAACAGAAGTGCTGACTCTGAGGGCTCATATTCAGAGGTGTTGTGTCTACTGTTACCACATTTATTTTTATTATGCCTTTATAGCCCTGTAATTATGGAAGAGCCCGTTCTGTTTCCTTCTGCTTCACATATCCCAGGCTGTGAAGTTTTTGATGGGAAAATTTATCACCTATGATGAAACAAAGGGCAGAAAGAACAGAGCTGGAGACTCCAATTTCCACATCAAGTTTTTAGGACTCAAAGCTACAGCAAACACTGCCTTTGGCATTTTAAGTTTGGATCTGGAGGCCAATAAGCAACAGCAAAAGTGAAATGTTAAAAACAAAAGCTAAAAAAAAAAGAAGCAAAAAACACCTACACTTCCAAGAAAAACTGAATAGCAGAAGGCAAACCTCTCTCTCCAGAGAAAAGATGAGGAAGGGAATCAAACCTCAAAAGGTGGAGATTAATCACTTTGTTCAGTGAAGTACAGGAGGTTCTCAGAGGCTGTAGAAGCACAGATGCTACAAGAAAGTCTTCTGTAATTTCACTTTTACGATCCCAGGAATGATAAAGACAAGATGGTGCCAAACTTTAGTCAAAGGTGCACAGGGACAGGCAAGAGGCAACAGACACAGGAAAAATTTCAGCTGGATAATTTGGAACTCCAGGTGCTTTGCACACTGGGGAAGGGCAGGGGCAGCTCCATCTCTGCTCTCTGGGACAGGGACAGGACCCAGGGCACGGCTGGAGCTGTGCCAGGGGAGGCTCAGGCTGGAGATCAGGAAAGGTTTTTCCCCCAGAGGGTGCTGGGCACTGCCCAGGCTCCCCAGGGAATGGGCACGGCCCCGAGGCTGCCAGAGCTCCAGGGGCGTTTGGACAGCGCTGCCAGGGATGCCCAGGGTGGGGTTGGTGGGGGGTCTGGGCAGGGCCAGGGGCTGGACTCACTGCTCTCTGTGGGTCCCTTCCAACTCAGGATATTCCATGATTTTATCATTCTATAACCTCCTGCACTCTGCAGCTTCAGCTGAGTGTGGGGAGAGACAGGAGGGAATGAGGGTCCTTCCCAACTGCTTGGATTTCCCTCCACTCCCAGCCCTGCACATTCATTTGGAGAGAGCACAGCTGGCCCAGGTCCATTCTGTACTGCTGGGTGTCTTTGGAAATGGCTTGGAAAATGGAGCTTGAATTACCAAAAAATAAAAGGGGGGTTTAAGTTTTAAATTTTAAATGAAAGACAGCCATGGAATACCATGGGCATAAAGCTAACTGAAATGCAGGAAGCAATAATTAGATGAGAGAGGTTTTATTAACACCTTAGTGAGGATCCTGCAAGGACACTTCTGCCAACACATGCAAAAGGGGAGGAAATTTCAGGAGAGTATTAATTATACCATGGAACCTGCTCTCCTTGAAAATATCATTAAAGGAGACTCTGAAGGGCAATGTGTTCCCATTTGAGGAATAAGATGACAAAATCTGAGATCCACAGCCTTTTTTCTAGTGAAAGGCAGCTCCATCCTCTGGATCTCAGTGCTCAGGGAAGGAATGGTCACACAAAGGAGCTGCACAACTCATCTCACCTTGAGCTTGGAGCCTGTGAGGAGAAGCCTGTTCACACCTGACCGTGCTGCAACTTCTCCTTCCTTCCCAACATCAGGACTCAGTGAGGAAATCATTGTTTCCAGCACAAAGGATCCCAGAGCAGGGAATTAGCCATAGTTATGCTGGAAATCCATCTGACATCCATCTGCTCAGGTGAGACCCCACCTGCAGAGCTGTCCCAGCGCTGGGGCCCAGCACAGGAAGGACCTGGAGCTGCTGGAGAGAGCCCAGAGGAGGCCATGGAGATGCTCCAAGGGCTGGAGCCCCTCTGCTCTGGAGCCAGGCTGGGGGAGCTGGGGGGGCTCACCTGGAGAAGGGAAGGATCTGGAGGGACCTCAGAGCCCTTCCAGTCCCCAAAAGGGCTCCAAGAGAGCTGGAGAGGGACTTTGGTTTCACACTCACCAGGTGGTGCTCACTGGAATGATTTCCAGGTGAAGTCTCCCCATCCCAAGGATGGATATCCAGCCAATGCTTTGAAGCCTTGTTTAATTAGCTGACAAAACTTCAAATCATAGCGAGAGGCTGTGGATCCTACAGAAAGCAAGGCACAGCCCCCACCTGTGTCTTATCTCAGTCTGGCAGGGAGATTCTTATCCTCTTATCTCTGCCTCAGGCTCACCTGTCAGAGTCACACCTCAGGTACAGCCCAGATTCTTCCACAGAACAACAAAAATCCTCAGCAGTGTGTTTTAACTGCAATTTTCACCAACAGATCTCAGGACACTTTGCAAAGACAATTACCATCATTTCAAAAGAGTAAAAAAGGAGGAAGGAAACAAGGATTAATGGTTAGTCACCCATCCAGCAGAAGGCTGAACAAACCCCAGGTAGCACAAGCACAAGGTTTCACCATCAGTCTGACACATCCTGCAAACACACTAGCAAAACCAGGATATCATAGGAGAAAAAAGCTAGAAATGGTTTCTCTAAGCAAAACAAGAAATATTTGATTATATTAAAAAAATAAAATATAAAACCCAGGAAATGTTTAAAACTCAGAGCATCTAAAAACCAACTTCCTTCTGCTGCTCTTGAAAGAGCCGCCCTTGTCCTTTCCCAGCTGATGAATTCCAGAGCAGAGCCCAGAACTGGCAGCAAGAGCTGTGTCACAGCAGGTACCAGATGCTACAAATCACAGCCCAGTGAGGCTGGGATGCAGACAAGTGAAATCCAGACACTGAACTCCTTGGGCAGAAGGAATCAGCTCCATGAAGGGGCTGCTGGAGCGGCTGGATCCGACACAGGAATTCTTCTGAGAAGGCCCTGCCTATATAATTGAAAATGCAATTTTGTTGTTTGGACGTCCTGGTATTCAGACCTCATGTGTAATTTAATTTGCCTTAATCAAAAGCATTTTGTGATGTGATTTAAGGAGGAAAAGTTTGATACAAATACTTTTATTTAATTTCCAAGTTGCACTGTTGGCAAAGGCCGTGCAGGCATCCCTTCACCCCACACCTTTGAATTAGGTTCCTAATTAGAGTTACCAGCTCTTTTTTGTCTCTCAGCCATGGATTAATCCCATTTCTGCCCCATCTCCAAGTCCAATGCCATTAGACTGAGACCAATGTCATTAGGTGCTGAGCCTGACACTTTCCTCTCCTCATCCTCCTCTCACATTAAACCAAGCAGGAGAACCTCAGCAGGCCACAGCTTCTCCCTCTTTGACCAAGCAGCCATGAAATGTTCAGCAGACATAAATATGCTTCAGAAAGCCTTTTCCTTGCAAATGCTGCATATTGATATCCAGAGGGATCTGGGTCTTGACTTCCAAGGCAAGAACAGCACCAAAAAAAGGCCTAATTGCCCCAAACCCGTGGTTCAGCACTGGGCAGGGCACAGGCTCTCAAGGCCATAATGGGTAAAATCCTGTGTTCAAATCCTGTATTTGTCAGAAAAGAGACATTCTGGGTTTTGTTTTTAGACATAAATGAATTAAGGAGCCAGTAAGGATCCCTGCAGGATTAGCTGGAGAAAGGAGAGAGCTTTGGGATGGGCAGCCCTCAAGTGAAACCTCAGTGATCCTGTCCTGAAACCTCCTCACCACCGCCCCTAAAACCCATCCTGCAGATCCACAGAGCTCTGGTTCCAACCTTCTCCCCCAGCCTGAGCCAGAGGCAGAGGAGATCTCCCCCAGCCCCATCCCTGCTGGCCTCCTGCACTGCACCTCTGCCTCAGCTGCTTCCACATCAGGACCTGCTGCACCTTTCCAAAGGCACAGCCCTGGCTGGAACCCCTTCACTCTGCACCTCCACCGTGTCCCCAGCATGGATTTTGAGGGGCCCTCAGTTGAAAATTCATCTTTGCTGCTGCCAGACTTCAGTGATGCCACCGTAGGCTGGATAAGAGTTGGGTTCTGACAGAAATCTCTTTTTTCTCACAATATTGGCAGTGGTGGAAATGAACATGAGCAGATGAAAATAATGAGTGGCTGCATGAAATCTACTTTTTTTTTAATAGGAAACTGCAGCTAATTTAACCAAAGGTCTGTGCTTCAGTGAGCAGTGTCCATATGCAGCATGAGAGAAATCCTATTTGGCCCTGGAGTCCTTTCCATACAGCGAAGGAAAATCTCTGATTGAATTTGAGGATAATTACAGGGGCATAAAGTATGGCCTGTTATTAATCATACCACAAGAACTCAAAGAATTCCTCATCAGTTCTTTCAATAAGTCTAAAGAAATCCCAAGCCTCTTTCTAAAGCTCCTACAGTCCTTTTTCCACAGCAGTTTTAGAGATATGGAGCATCAAGCAGAGGAAGCTAATCAGAACAATTCAAAACAGGAAAGTTAAAAGAAAAGACCAAGGGAAAAATAAATCAATGCAGACCCGTAGGCTTTTACCAACTGTTCTTTAAGTAAAATTAATTTGTAATGTAATTAAACTTCTCCCCAGAGGGACAGGTATAATTGAATTAGAGGTGCCTGGGTAGAGTTGCAGGGTTTAGCAGATCCTCACAGCCTTTCCCGTGCTCCTCTCCTGCTGCTGCAGTTCACAAAAAGCCTCATCAGTTCATTCCTGAGCGTCTTCCCTGACACAACATCATTGGAATTTTTGATTTCTCTCTTGCTCTGTATCAGACCAGCCAAGTCCTGCTCCTCTGCAGTGAAGTTCCCTCATTGTGGATTAACTTTAAAGCCATTTTTAAACTCTGTCACTCTCACAGCGAAAGGATTTTGCCAAGTGTTTCCAGGAGCTGTTTAAAATCCCCTGGTTTTGTGCTATCTTGTTCTGCCTCTATCAAATGGATTTGTGCACAAATCTTGGGCAGAACGGGGCTTTCCAGGAGCAATCCTGGAGGGCTAAGCCCCCGCTGGGCTCCTTCCCAGATGTGTGTCCTGCAGTTATCCAGAAGTGAGGCAGCAGTGAGGGGACATGTCCAGTTTAACCATCATTGCAACACCTAAACCACCAGCAAAGTCCCTGAGATATCAAATACATCCTCTATCCAATGTTAAATTTGAGATTTGTAGAAAAGATGATGCTATGAAAACTCTGCCACCCACCAGGAAAGAGGGCAGAAAGCTTTAGGTCATCACCAATGCACAGCCAGGTGTGCATGCAGCACCACAAATCATCATCCTAGAACTGGGGAGGCTTTAGAGGTACAGGATACTTAGAATTTAAGAGGTTGAACTACTAGGCCTTCTCAGTGGACAATTCTCAAATGTTTTTGCTCTAAAATTACACTAAAATAGGATTCTTCCCAGAGCTTCCATTGCACTATTCCATAAGAGAGACCAGAGACAACCGTCCCCAGAACCACAGAGCACCTGCATTTTGTCTTGGAGAAAACCACCTTAAAAACCAAACCAAAACCCAAAACCCAAAACAAACAAACAAAAATCCAAACAAAAAACCCACAACAAATGAAAATTATCTGGTGTATATTAGAATTTCCATGATGACCATTCATGGAGAGATTTAGATGAGATGTTTGAAAGGAATTCTCCCCTGTGAGGGTGGGGAGGCCCTGGCACAGGCTGCCCAGAGAAGCTGTGGCTGCCCCTGGATCCCTGGCAGTGTCCAAGGCCAGGCTGGATGGGGCTTGGAGCAGCCTGGGACAGTGGGAGGTGTCCCTGCCCATGGCAGGGGGTGGAATTGGATGGGCTTTAAGGTCCCTTCCCACCCAAACCTGTCTGGGATCTCCAGTGTTTATTCTCTTTGTCACAGTGACCAATCTTGTACCACCCTAAAGACCCAATGATTAAGCCTGTAAGAGAATATCCACAAAACCTTCTCCTGTTTTTGGATAGTCTGGTCTCATCTGTGGCCCACACTGGGCTGCCCCTCACCAGTTATAATGCTGTTTCCAGCAGTGTTTCATATCCAAGAAAGACATGGAGCTCCTGGATGAAGGGTGACAAAGATGATGAGGTGACTGGAGCATCTCTGATGAGGACAAGGCTGAGAGAGCTGGGCCTGTTCGGCCTCAGAAAGAGATAATTGAGAGGAATCTTATCAAAGAATCGGCAGGGATGGACCAGGCTCTGCTCCATGGGGCCCAGCAATGGAACAAGAGGAATGGGCAGGAACTGATGCCCAGGAAGTTCCACCTGAACAGGAGGAAAAACTTTTTACTGTGAGGTGGAGAGGCTGTGGAGTCTCCCTCACTGGAGATATTCCAGACCCATCTGGACACAACCCCGTGCCCTGTGCTCTGGGATGACCCTGCTTGAGCAGGGAGGTGGCACCAGATGTCCCTCTCATGTCCCTTCCCTGCCCCATTCTGGGATTTCTTTCAGTAAATTGAAAGGATTGATTTGTGAACCCTCAGGTTTCACAGGTAAAGGGCAGAGTGATGGTGCAAAGACTGCTGGCAGGGCACCATGCTGAGAATTTAATTCCCAAGAAATCCCAATTTTTGGTGGTTTTCTGCCTTTTCCATTAAATCTAAGTCAGTGACATCCCTCACTCTTAGCTCAGTGGGACTCCACACCAAGAAATTCAAACTTGCTGCCCATGCATATCTGAAACAAATTGATATTTTTGGGTGTTGTGGACACATGCAGTGCTCCTGAAAAAGGGACCCACCTCAATCCCTGATTCCAGGCACAGCTTCAACCTTCCCTATTTTTTGTCCTCAGCTGAGGTAGGTTGGAAGCCTAATTTGTGGCATCTGTCCAAGACAAGTTTCCTACCTGAAGATGAATCTTTAATTCCAAGAGACAGAAACATCCCTTCAGCCCTCACAGAAACATTAAGCAGAAGTTGCTGGCTCGTGGATTTCTTTATGTTCCCCTGGAAAAGTCACTGCATAAGGTGCTCCCAAAGCTGAGTTTTGTAAATCTGAAACCTTTTTTGAGTTGAAAGACTTCAAGTGTGGGTTTCTTTCCTAGACATTTAGTCCTAATTCAAGAGCAAATCCTAATCCTCAACCTTCTAATTACTCTGCCAATCTAGCTTATTATTTCCTCTGTTAAACTGAGGTAATGAATAAGCAAGACTGACTCTTCTGTGTAGTCTGTCTCTCTTTTCAGTCAAAACCTTGCCAAAAAAAAAAAAAA
>VZRZ01001082.1:201345-292959 GCA_013398175.1 Climacteris rufus
AATTGACTTTTTTGTGAATTCATTTTTAAATAAAAAAAAAAAAAAAAAAAAAAAAAAAAAAAAAAAGACTTGAAAGAAGATTCTCTCCTTATTATGCATCTCTCATTATAGCTCCATTACCTGGTGGCATTAAATATTTCAAAAAAATATTAATAAGGAGTTTTTGATGTCAGAGCAGTCAGTATTCCTGACCTTTTAGGTCTATTAAAAAAAGAAACTTCAGAAGTTTGCTTTCCTTGTAATAAAGTAAGACCTGAGGATCTGAGGCAAGAAATATTTAAGTATCTAATTTATACAGAAATCAAGGAAAATTAAGTAGATAAGTATCTTTAAAGATCTAAGCCAACATTGTTAGACTGTTTGAAATATTTGAGGTTTTTTCCTTGTCTTCTGTTTGCTTTTTCCAGAAGTTTTCTTAAATTCTGATCCAGTCAAGTGCTGAACAACAGATCTGTTCCTGTCCGTTTTATAGAGTCAGGCAATGGCTCTGTCTTCCAGAAATAAACCTCATCCCATCCCTTCAGAAGGAAAAATGTGGAGTATCCCACTTTCAGTGTCCCCATATTCTTACCTGAGGAATTCCTAGGAGTTTCCCAGCTCTAGGAGTCAAAGCCCACAAACTTCATTAAAATAAACAAAAAAGCTCTGTCCCTCACCTTCCACATTTCTTAAAACCAAGCTTTGTGAGCACATTTGAGCCCTTAGGGCAAGACTGGGAGATGTAAAGGCTTTGCTGGCAAAAAGTTGCCTCAATTTCTTATTCATCAGAGGATAAAGCAATGAGCAATTAAAAAAAAATAATCATATTTCAAAAGCACTTCTAGACTATGTGAACTGACAGGTGACCACAGGAACCCAGCTAAAATAAAAGCTTTTGCACATATATAGGATAATCTTCTCTCTGGGATTATTTCTGTCACATATTTTCCCAGAAGGGCACTGTGACACCCATCCCATGTAATCACAGCCCATCGCTGAGGAGGGAACGGAACCAAAACAGGAAAGTTGCAACCTTTTAAAGACTCTGACAGTAATCACTGCACCTGGGGGGAATTAGTGTCTCATTCCATAAGCACTGACAGAGTTTTTATGTCACAGGTACCACTGGCCATTCCATGTGCTGCCATCCCAGGAATATCAGAGCTGGCAGAGCTGTGAGTGTCCCCCCAACAGGAATCATCCATGGGTGCAGATCAGCTGCAAAGTGTCAGGAATTTGCAGTTCTCTAGACAGATTAGACAGAAACCTGTCTTTTCCCAGGCAGAGAGTTATTCCCATCCTTTTGTGCATCCTGCCCTGTTCCAGGATTTACATCTGGCTGGATCTCAAGTTTGAAGTAACTTTTAGGACAACATTCCTGTCTCAAACTAATACCCTGTCCTGGTGGATTTCTTTTCTGAATTGTGTGACTCAGTGACTCAGAATATGATTTGAACTAGAAATGGGATTGTTCAGCCTGGAGAAAGGACGCTCTGGGGGGATCTAAATGTGGCATTTCAGTGCCTGAAGGAGTTGACAGGAAACATGGAGAGAGACTGTTTACGAGGGATGGAGGGACAGGACACAGGGAATGGCTTCTCACTGCCAGAGGGCAGGGTCAGATGGGATATTGGGAAGGAATTGTTCCCTGGGAGGGTGGGCAGGCCCTGGCACAGGGTGCCCAGAGAAGCTGTGGCTGCCCCTGGATCCCTGGCAGTGCCCAAGGCCAGGTTGGACGGGGCTTGGAGCAGCCTGGGACAGTGGAAGGTGTCCCTGCCCATGGCAGGGGTGGCACTGGACGAGCTTTATGATCCCACCCAAACCATTCCATGATTCCCTGACCTGTGAGTCACTAGAACCAAGCTCTGAGGGGAGATAAAACCCAGAACGTCAGGGGGACATGCAAGCAGTGCTGAGGGATCAGAAATACCGGAGCTGGCAAGAGGTGGGGTGGGGTGGCCTGGTACTCACAGAGAGCAGTGGTGAGCTTCTCGGGCTGGTCGTAGTGCACCATGGCCACACAGAGGGTGTTGAGGGCCACCACGCAGAGCACCACCCAGTAGAAGCTCTGAGCCTTCACCATGCGCCGGATGAAGAACCGGAACATCTTCTCTTTCCTCCTGAAGTAGGACGAGCTCTCGTTCTTCCCGCTCTTCAGACTGGCGCGGGCAAAAGGAGACCCTGGGACAGAAAGAAGAGTCACCACAGCACATCCTGGCAGGGAAAGGGCTGGAGGGTGTTCCTGGGCACACAGAGCCTCTCCAAGCACCAGAAACAGCTGAGCAGAAAGCTGGGAATGTTGAGAATGGGCTGAGCAAGGGCATCTCGCTTGTAATGAGGGATGGAGGCTGGCATTTTAAAACTTCATGGATCAATGCCCTGCTCCACCATCTAAACTGGGCTTCCAAACCTTTGCAGCAATCCTGATTGTCCCAATTAAACTCATCACTTTTTCCTGGTAGGCTGCAGGGACGGAAAACACCAGGGTATTTCTGCCCATGGTGGGGAGCACATCCTCTTGGATCTGGATCGCTGGCAACAGGGAAGCTGGTCCCTATGTTCCCTGCTCCAAGGACCAATTATCACTGAATTAAATGAAGTCTCCTTATTTTACTCTCCAACTTCATGTATTTCTTCAGCAGGGGGTTGAATCTGCCTCTGTGCATCAGATTTTGGGTGCAGCCACTCGTTTGTCTCAGTTCTGCCTCTATCAGCTCCATATACACTCTGGTCTGAAACCCTGGAAAAGAGTCAAATGTTTCAACAGTAGGAAGCTGATGGAAGAAATGATTTCTGATGTCAGCTCTCCCCCTGTGGTAGAGGCACTGTTCAAAGAAAAGGCAATCTCTGGCTGGTGCTGAGGCAGGAGAAATCGAATAAGGGAATAAACACGTGGACCCCTTGGGGTTCCTCTGCAGCAGCCATGGACTCTGCTGCAGGCAGGGAAAGAGGTGATTGCCCCAGCCTGTCCACTGCCTGTGCCAGAGGTTTGTGGCACAGATGGTTTGTGGCAGGATAACACATTATTGTCCTGGGATGGAGCATCCCAGCAGGCAGGGCTGAGCAGGACACACCTTGTCCTGCCTTGGACCAAGCCCTGTGACAGCAGATGACTTCCATGGGCGTTAGGGATGGTTGAATGACATGAACAAAGTGTTCTGGCTGCAGCAGCCACACCTTGGAGTGTGATCACCTCCATGTCAACACTTGGAAGTGGTGGGAATCTCACCCAGCCTCATCCTGCAACAACATCAACCACAGCACCCAGAGAAAGGATGAAGCATCCAGATGTGACAGCATCCAGTTGTGTCCAAGCCTCACAGCTCCACACAAGTGTGATGTTCCCCAGTAGAAAGTGAGCTCTCTGCTCCATTTCACATTTCTGGCCATCCACCAGCACTCCAAAAGCAGAGCTGGCACTGCCCAGGCTCTAAACAAACTCCCTGCAGAAAAGCTCCATGTGCTGTTCTGTTTGATAATCCTGCATTTGGCAGTTTGGGAAAGAAGAAATCACAGCACTCCTCCTTTGCTTTAAGACAACAAAAAGAGCTACAGGTTGAGATTGAGGCTGCTCCATATCACAGTTCAGCAGGTACAGAGCTCTCAGACATCCAAGCCACTCTATACTCCCAGATTTGCAAAGGAATAAACTGCTGCCCTTTCATTCCTCTCTGTTATCTTCCAGAAAAGAAAAGCAATAATGTTTAAATTGATGTAACATGGAAAACATCCATTCCTCCAGATTTCACTGTCTGGGAATCAAGACAGTGCCCTGTGTCTGGTGCAGCACAGAGGGTGGGAAGCTGAGTGAGGCTGCACACTCAGTGTGGAAAGAAAAGCATAAATGCTGAGAACAACTGCAGAGAACACCCTGGGAAGTGTTTACCACTACAGAGCTTTATAATGCAATTATAAAGCTCATCAAGGCACTTGTGTTTGAATTAAAGTGCAACACATTCAGCCAATGGCCAGCGAGAGACCTGGCAAAGCCTCCCCCACCCTGAGCTGCGTCTTCATGTGGCACTCAGCGATTATTTGTTAGTTCTTCCACGCTCCTTATGCTCCCATCTGAAGACATTACAGAAAACCCTCCAAAAAGCCCTTTTCTGAAAAACAGATTCCTTGTGCATAATTGCCCACGTGATCTGATTGTTTATGTTCTGCAGTTTCAGCCTCTTCACGAGCCAGCAGAAGTAGCTGCTTAATCCATTCCTTCTTTTCTGCCTGGTTCCATGAATCAAAATCAAAAACACTTTTCCCAAGTGGGTGAAGCACTCGCAGAAGGTGGAAAGCACTGCTGTTATTTTCCCTGCCATATGCTCCCGAGACAGTTCCCAGCTCTGCCTCAGATTATTCCCCAGCCCAGATGCTCCGTCATCCGTTGCCACCTGAAATGCTGAACTCCAAGATCTGTTTGCGTGGCATTGGCTGCCCAGAGCCTGGAGGGACTTGGATTTGAAGGCAAAGATCTCATAATTATTGCAACCGTGAGGAAATATTCCAGAAATGACCATTCCTTGTTATCCATGCAGGGATCCGAGAAAAAAACCAACAACAAACCAAACCAAAAATGCACACGGGCTGCTGCATTTTTGCCCTTTTTCAGCACCAAACCTCTCCTAGAAGTGTCAGCAGTTGAACCACAAACTCTGCAGCCTGGAAGGGACTGTGGCAGTTCAGTGCTGGTGTCAGGAACATGCCAAGCAATGCTCATTTCCTGCAACCAGGTCTTGGTTTAAAGGGGGGTGTGGGGGGGAAATTCCAGCAGCAGCTGGGATCCCTTAAAATGTTAATGCCAACTTTCCAAAGGGCAATTGAGGCACTCATGCTTTGCAAGCTACGGACACAGATTCTCAAATTGCTGTTTGTGCTGCTCCTCCTGTGGATTCAGGATTTGCTGCTTTGTGGGAACTGGGCTGCCAAGATATTTCTTTGGAAGATAATGAGAACATCTGCTGCTTCAGCAGCAAAACAGACTCCAACAACAGGGCCAGGGATAAGCAAAATACGCAACTGCAGAGCAGTCAGGAGATGTCTCTCCCACGGCTGAGACGGTTTTTGCTCAAACAGCTCCCTGGGATGGATGCTGTGTGCCCAGAGCCTCCTCTGCCAGCCCCAGAGCTGCCTCTGCCTCTCCACCTGGCCCTGTCTCAGGAGGGAATTAGCTCTGGGAGCTGTGGAATGAGCAGCACCTCCACAGCCTGACAGTGCCCTGCTCTCCAGAGCCAAGGATCCCAAAATCACCCCATCAGTGCCCCACAGCGCAGGATGCCCCGCTCTGCACTGGACCTCCATATCTGGCTCTCAAATTGCTTTAAGATCTTCTTCTAAGGCAAGAATGAAAGAATTAAGGCCACTGCCCAGCATTTCCCAGTGACCACTGGCACAGCAAAGGCTGCAACACCTCATGCTGGGCATTAGTGGCAGTGGGACTGCGGCTTCTTCCTCTCCTCCCTCCACCAACGAGCCTTAGCAGTGTCCTTTGATAGATCTGGGGTTTGTTAGCATGAATGAGCACGTTCCAAGCAGAATCCCGGGATGGCCAACGCAGCAGGGATTCTCCCAAGGCTTTGGCAGGGCTCTCTAAAGGGTGCAGCATGCAAGAGCTGAGCCAGGCAGCGCAGGGAGAGGGTGAAGCCACGGTGCCGTTTGCTTTGGGAAGTCGAGTGCTGCTGCAGGAGCAGTGGGAATTCATTCTCCTTCTGGAAACTGCAGCTTCTGGAGCAAAGGAGCCGCCAGGAGGAAACATGGCATGGACAGGTTTGGGTGGAGATCGGAACGTCGGGGGATGCGAAGCCAGTACTCACCAACGGAGCAAATGTCTGTGAAATGGTCCTCACCTTCTTCTGCATGAATCAGGTCGTTTTTGCTCTTCTTTATTGCGGCTCTTTTCAACACTGTGTGCAAATTAAAGAGAGAAAGCCCTGTGAGGATGCAGAGTGGATTCTCTCTCCCCCTCCCTTCACTCTCCGGGGCCAGCATTTCCTTCCCAATGCCAGCTTAAAGCTCTCCCATAAGGGTACCCTGGAGCAAACCAGACAACCTGCAGCCTTGCAGGGCCTCTGCACGCTTCAGTGCCAGGGTGGTTCATTTCTTTGACCTTCCAGCTCTTGAAGGTTTGCCAGGCACAGGTCTGCACGTTTGCACTTCATGGAGCAGATGCAGGAAGGTGGGGGGGAGTCACTGCAGCTGCTGGAGCTTTTAGCACAGCAGAAAGGCTGGGCAGGGTCACTGGATCTCTGTGAGCCCCAGTGGGTTGGGAGAGGAGTGCTTCCATCCATTAAAACCATTAATGCTGTTTGCAGTGTGCACCATCAAGCAGTCAGCATTTACACTGCTCAGTTTACCACCCAGCAGTGCCTCGAGGAGCGGAAATGCTGCGTGGAAAACGCTGCCACAAACCAGTGAGCAGCCTTGAACAGCACCCAGTGTACAATTCCTCCCCTCTGGGGGTGTTGGAATTCTTTGCAAACACATTTTTTTTCAAAAGCAGCTTTTGTGGGGGGGGGGCAAGCATCACTACAGGGTTTACTCCAACAGGGAAAGAGAGCTCTGCACTGTCCATCCAGAGCACGAGGGGTGAGGCAGGAGCAGTGAGGACGCTGCTCCCAGGACCACCTACCTGCAGAACCTTGAGAACTGGCAGAAAGAAATAACGTTGGTACAGTTTGGTGACAGCTTCAAGACATACAGTAACTAAGCACCACTTTCTATCAGCAGTAAGACACCCCACGGTGTGGTGATACAGACTGGTCCGTGGGCACACACAGCAAAGCCACTCACGCTGCAGAGACTGCCCCGGGGAGGCTCCTCCACAACATCCCCTGGCCCTACACGGCTTTCCCTGCCTTGACAGAGACGTGGATGCGCTTCTTCCTCCGTGGCTAAGGCAAGGTGAGTGCTTTTGTCACTCCAAGGGAACCCCCAGAGCGTCACCCAGGTTCGGAGAGGCTCGGAGAGGAGTGGATGCTCTGAACCTGTGATCTGGATCCATTATTGTGCACATAACCCTTTGTGCTCCTTCCTTCCCCACCCGGCTCTAGGCTGAATCCTCAGTCCCAGCAATACCAGCTCCGTGTCCTTCAGGCTGCCCCTGTCCAGGTACACTCCAGCATGTCCAGGGCCATCCTCAGCACTGGAACGCAACCAGTCCTGGGATTAAAATTTTACAACACTCTCTGGCATGAATTGAGCAGCTTTTTATCTTCTCCCCCAGAAAACTCCTACGTGTGTTTGGCAGTGAGGTTGTGCCATCTCTACAGGCACCCTGGATGCAAAGTCCCTCTGTTTTGAGGACTGGAATTTACCAGAATAGATATGGGCTGCTCCACACCAGTTGCTCCAAGGCCGGGAACACTGTCAGGCTCCTTTAGCTTTAGGATAGAAGGAGCTGTTTTATCCCTGGGTCTTTACTCCGTGCCTTGCACCCACCTCGAGTTTCTTCCACCACTCACTATTCTTCCAGACACAAATTCCACCTTGAGACTGACAGCCCTGGCTGCACCCACCACGCACACCCAGACACACACACGAGGACTGGCCAAGCACACCTCAGCCCTGACCTGCTGCAGCCCCAGCTCTTCCAGCCCCACCTCCTCCCCAGTGCAGGTCACCAGGCTGGCCAAGGCGGACCAGCAGCCGGGCACCTGATGCTCCAGGGAGGCTCGGAGCGAGGCGCAAAACCACCTGGGGGACGTTACTGGTGACCTGGGCACGTGGGGCAGTGGGGGGAAGCTGCCCCTCTGTGCCACCTAAGCCCCTGGTGATTTGCAATCCACTCACTGTTGTAGCTGCTGCCGCTGCCAGTCTCTGCCGGCGCCGTGCCTTGAGGAATCGGCCCTTCCGAGGCGGCCCTCCCTGACAGTGAATGGGAGGAGAAAAAAAAAGAGGAGGGAAAGGGAGGGGAGGGGAAAGGAGGAGACATGGGAGGACGAAAGATGGTCAGAAAAGGGAGAGGGAAGAATCTTTAACTGAGCTTTGACTGGCGGGCGCATCCTAAGGCTGGCGGGCGCATCCTAAGAGCTCTCGGGGCTGGAGGCACAGGGAGAGCGGTCCCTGTCCTGCCACGCTGGGCTCACACGTCGGAAGGTAGGATCACCACACCCTGTTATGTCTTACTGCTTACAGCTAACAGGGGTCTTAGTCTTGGTCAAATCGGTTTGGAAAGCTCGGTTTGGAGCCCTGCCTTCTCTCGGTCAGTGCGTTCGCTCTTCTGGCATCCTCCTGGCAGCCTCTCCCCCCGCCACGACCTGCGTGCACACACAGCCAGCCACCCTCGGCAGGGCGTGGGGACCGACCCCAAGGGCACATCCCCATCCCAGGGCGGTGTGTCCCACAACTGCTCCTCAGCCACCTGCAGCCTCGAGAAGACCCGGGAGAAGGGACTCTGCGGCTGGGTTTGTGCCAGGTGCATGCAGGAGGATCCTTCCTGCTCACGGAGGAAGGCCATGGCAGCGCACAGCAGGTGAACCTCTCCCGTGGCACAGGAGGAAAATGCCCAGCAAAGCCACCTACCGTCCAGAGGGGACTTCTCCTCCGCGTTCTTGTCCTCCTCGGCCAGCATGACCTCCTCTGGAAAAGGAAAACCAGACAGGTTCAGCCTCAGATTCCTCATAGCCCTGCCCTAACACCAGCTGGGGGTGCAGCAGGTGCCTGTCCCAGTGCCACCCCATCGTGTCAGCCCACTGCAGAGTCTGCAGAGGAATTCCTGCCTCAGGGACGTGTTTCTTACCCCATGTCCCTCTTGCACAGGGAGAGGATTCCAAACAAACCACTGGAAGGCTGTAGCACTTCCTCCATGATATCTCTCCTCACAACCACCCACTCCAGTTCCTCTCATCCCCAAGGCACTTCTGGAGCCCGAGGACCTTCCTTCAGACCAAGCAGGACCACAAGTCCCCACAAGCCACAGGATGGTCCCTCATGCCCAGTCACGCTGGAGACAGTTTGGGAAAGATGCTCCACACCCATTGCTGCTCTTTTGTCTCCAACAAGACCAGGATTCAGCCATGGGGAACAGAGCTCTGCTGATGGCACAGGGTGAGACCAAACTGAGTGTCAGCAGTGCCACATCACAGGAGGCTCAGTGTCACCAGAGAGCCATCACATCAAATCTTTGTCCAAATAAAACCCATAATGAGTTTTCCCCATAACATGGGGGAGTCTGCCTGGCACAGTGCAGGTTGTACCACACACTCTGGTGTTCCATTCCTCTGCAACTCATCTCCAAAATACAAACTTATGCTTTCCTAAAGTAAAAAAGTTCAGGAAACACTAAAAACCAACCTCTGAAAACTGAGTAATTTTTATCCATGTGGAAGACAACCCAATTTCCTGAGGTCTCTCAGTGCAAATGTCACCCCCCAGGGCAGTTTGCAGTGCACACCTCGCTGTGCCAAGACTTGAGACCACACTCAGAACCACAGATTTTAGTTTGCTGCTGGAAAATGATGTGAGCATTTGCTAAAGGACAACCTAAAGCAAACGAAATATTGAGTTGGCAGCTGGTAAACTCCACACTTCCTTCTATTCTTATAAATGACAAATTCACACGCCTGCCATAGAGGTAATTTGGGCTCTTACTAAAACATCTGACACTGTGTTCTCACCAAATTTTGCTTTAAAGTCTGTTTAAGCCAGTCTAGATGGAAGAGTAACTTAAGAAAAATAAATACAAACAAACCACAGGCCAAACATCAAAGTGTGTAGCTGAGAGCTGTCTAGAAGAATACCAGAGGGATCCGTTTTATATAAGCCTATATAAGCCACACAAGCCTTATATAATCTCTTTATTAATCATCTGGGAGAGACAGGGAATTATACATTAATAAGACAGCAAATTGAAAAGGCTGAAAAATAATACCAAGGACTGAGGAAGTCTGGAAACCCAAGAAAAGGAGAAGGGAATAAGAAAGTGCAAATCAGTGCACCAGAGATTGAAGGAAAGAAGAGTTGAGAGGGTTAAAAAAGTCAAGTGAGCTAAAAGCTGCACTTTAAAAAGTATTAAATCCTTCCAAAACCCCACAAGCCGTGCCTACAATTCAGGTGTTTTTCAAGGCTCCTTAAGATAGGTCAGAAAAGTGAAATGGGCTTTTTAGACAGCTCCAGAGATTTCTTTTTCAAACCAGCACCTCAAACCTAAAGGTACTTCTGAAGTCTTGCATAGGGAAAGCTGTACTGATGTTTGGGGGTTAAAATATGGATGGAATTTAATGGCAATTACCTCTGAGTATGATTGCACATACATATAAATGTATAAAACACAAGGAAGGGATGGGTTAGGCATGGAGACCCTTCCCCAAGGCTGCTGATATCAATGTATCCTCACCTACAGAATAAACCCCTTATGAGGCAACTCTGCAGACTTTTGCCCCAAATTCAGGGTCCTGAGTTGGTGCCCAAACAAATCTCCATCCACAAACATATCTCAGCTGGGCTCAGCTTTGCTGTTCCCTTAAAATAAACAACCCCAGGTTTCACCTCTGAAATTCCCTCGAGCCCAATTCTCCTCCCACAGTGTCCCCAGGTTCTCTCCCTTGATAATCACTCCTGTCTCCTCGTATCCTCGGGAAATTCAGGGGACCATATGTACCCCAGAAGGGCTTTCCATGGTTTTTAAGGCTAAAAAGGCAGCTCAGCAGGTCCCTCAGCACTGTTAGGAGGGGTTTTAAGCATCCAGCACCCTCAGCAGAGGGTCAGGAACTGCTTTGCCTTTAGCCATCACCAACACAGAGCCTGGAAGAAGATAATTAGAGCATCTGAAAAACCTCCAAACAACAGTGCCTCTACATTAGAAGGAATATTGAACAAAGAGATGGGATCAGATCAGAAACTTTGAGCCTCCAAACAAAGGCACAGGAGCTTTGCCAGGATATCAGAGCCAGGGGTGTCTCAGCAGCAAGATGAACTTTTGGTCATTAAATACTGGGTGTGACAGGGCTGGAAAGAAAGGCAAAGCAGCAGAGAAACGTGGGGTCCCTTCTCTTTCTCTTTGGCAGAGGGAGGGAGGACATTGGGGGCTCAGAAGAGCAGCAGATTACTGGAAATAGCCCACATTCAACAGGCAGCAGAGGTTAGGAAAATTGAAGAATAAATGAATTTAACTTCTACTTGGTAAATAGAAAATTTAATAAAAATGCAGCCCTTGGAAGGAGCCGTCACACTCTCCCAGGGAACTGTGATTTGTCTTTGTGGCAATTATTGTCCCTTGCCATCTCACACATTGATGGAGTATCAAGGGGCTCATGGCTCTGTTCTTCTAAAGAAAGCTGAAACATGAAGTTCATAAAGCTCTGTCTTGTCAAGGTACAGCACTGAAGTTACAGTGGGCTGGGAGAGACAGGTTAAACCATTCCCAAAGCCTGGTGCTCCAGAGGACAGAAGCACTCCAGTCCTGTGTGAAAGAGATGGACTTGGAAAGAATTAAAATGCAAAAGACATGAAACTTGATTAGCCCTGAACGGGAAGACTGTGAATCTCTAAGCAAAATGTTTTCCAAATGATGCATGTCCTTGTAAGATAAGAGAAACATCTTCAAAAGAATATTTGTGGGCTTATAAACTCTTTGCTCTGTGTGGAGAACTTGTAGTTCCCTGTTCTCCAGAAATGCAGCATTCCAGCCTTGTAGTTCCTGCATTTCTGAGGAGTTTAATGGAGAAAGCAGCAGTGGCAAAATCATTTGCATGGATTACATTGCTTGGCTTCACCACTTTTTAGTTCCTCTGAAGTCGCAGTTGCCTTTAAACTGAAGGAGGAGAGATTTAGGTGGGATATTGGGGAGGAATTCTTCCCTGGGAGGGTGGGAAGGCCCTGGCACAGGGCACTGTGGCTGCCCCATCCCTGGAAGTGTCCAAGGCCAGGTTGGACGGAGCTTCCAACCCAAACCAGTCTGGGATTCTGTGATAGCATCGCTCAAATGATAGATATTAATGAAAAACATAAAGACACTTAAGAGTGGTCAATAAACAATAACCACAATGTTGAATTAAAATAATTGTTAACCAAGGGGAGATAGGGCATAGATGAAGGAGTGATTTTAGTCACTCACACTTCCCTTGGTCCTAAAACAGCCCTTGAGGTAAAAGCTTGAGCACTACAAAGGCCAAGGGAACCTCCTGAACAGCTCCAGCAACTATTCAGAATATATTAAAAAATTGCAGAGCTAAAACAATCTAAGGATTAAGACATCATCTTATGAATCACTGTAACACAGCTTTGCACTCTTCCTGCCTTGCATCAAAATTAAATGAGAAAAACAAACAAACAAACAAACTTCTCGAGGAGGATATTAGAAATATTGGAAACCTGGTGAGTCTTCCAGGGGAAGAGAAGGGATTGGCTTGATTGGTTCTGGGTGCTCTAGAGCAGAAAAAAAGTAAGAGAAAATGAGGTAGAGGGAGATTAGAGAAAGAAAAATAATTAAAAGGACTATAAAGTGCACTCCTGAGTGCTTCCTCTCACTGCAGAAAGGCAACAGATTTCAGCTGAGGGCAGGACACAGTTTGGTCGCTTGGTTTATTTTTTAAAATCAAACCAACTGTTAACATGTGGAACTCTTTGCTCCAAGAGTCAATGAGGTCAAGGATGGCAGAAGGATTTAAAAACAATTAGATATTCACATGAATAATAACTAAATCCTCCAGAGCTCCATTCGAGCAGAATCCCAGGAGCTTTTCCTCTTTCTTTTATGCAAACAGCTCATTGCATGTCCTTGCCTGGGGCTGCTGCAAGGGGTTTCTGTCCACTTCTGTCTGGCACTGACCCCCCTGGCTGTCTCTGTCCCCACTCCAAGTCCTGGACAAGGAATTTCTGATCATTTCAGAGCTGAAATTCCCAAAACAGAGCAGGGAAATCCCCGTCCACGGCACGGTCCCAATTTTCAGTGCCTGAATCCTAAAGCCTGGATTCTCTGCTCTGCTTTGCCTTCACGCTGCATTTTGTATTCAAAGATTTTATTAACACTGCTAAGCTGATTTTAATTACTGTTATTATTCAGCTGTACTAGGAAGCTCTTTTATATTCCTATTGTATTTTCAACAATGCCTTTACAGAATATTTTTAACATTCCCTGATTCAGCTCTTTTGCGTGCACTTCCCTGTTCCACAAAACCTCCTGGATCTTGAGTTATTGGACTAAAAAATGTGCATTTTACAGCAGTTTCACTCCAGATTGGTGTGGCATTTATTCAGCCCTGGCAACAAAGAAATAGAAGAGCCAGGAATTCCCACAGGGATGCAAAGTTGGAGCAGAGGTTGACTTTACATGTTATAACTTTTCCATCCCAACTTTCTCTCAAGTTCAGCTGGTGATGGGCAGAGCAAGCCCCAAAGTGGCACAAAGCAACCCTCAGCTCTGAACGGGAATTCTCCTCTCTGTTTTACTGGTGGGAGATCAGGATTCAGAGACCAAAAACCACCAAGAGCCTTAAAAGCAAGATGGGACTAGAAAGGGAGAACCACAGTGCACTCTGCTCCAACCGCTGGCCAAACCATGAATTAATCTGAGTTTGAGGCAGCACAAGAGCTGTAAACAAATGAGAAGACAAATTATAAATGGAAAGGGAATGATTCTTCTTCTGGTGCTCCAGAATCACAGAATGAAGGGTGGCTGCCTGCGCTGCTGTTGAACAGCCACAGTGAGTAAGAGCCTGACAATACAAGTGGCCCTCAATTGTCACCCTGTGCAGTGCTACAAGAAATTACAGGTTTGAGCCGCCACACAAACTGCTGCTGTTTCTTCCTGTGTTACATTTTCAGCTGTAAAGAGCAAGGATGAAGTTCATCTGTCTAAAAGGCACCCAGGAATCTATTTTAGAAACCACCACTTCTTTTCCTCCCCATCTTTTAAAAGACCTTTTCACTTAGGTGTTTCAGCTTCTCAGAAAAGCAAGCAAGGAGGAAATTACCCCATGGTTTTCTTGATGCGGCATGAAAGAATTGCACTGTGGTTATGTCAATATATAAATATGAGCTGCTCTATAAGGCAGAAAGGTTATTGGTAATCGTTGCTGTCTGATAAAAAGGAGAAGCAAAGGATGTTATTTTCTGTTAAATGAGTGTGTCTGGGACCTTGTTAAAGTTGCTCACGCCTTGCAGTAAAGAGCAATGTTCAGTTCTAATGGTTATAAAGCAATGTTAATATGGGCAGGGGGGAGTTTCATGTAAGTGATCTTTGTAGCTCATAAAAATGCCACTCGGGTGTATTTTACCACCACAGCAAGAAAGGGCTGATAAAACAGCCGGGATAGGAAGTAAATAAAATAGAAATGACTCATGGAAGGGAACAGTTCTCCCACTGTGGAGGCTTTGGGCACTGTATCACTTTTTATATTATCCTGCATGAAGACAATTGCTTTGATCTCAGCAGTAAAGGAAGTTGGCTCAGCTCCTTTAGTTTTGCTTCACCAAACTGAGATCTTTTGCAATAACTTTGGTGCAAGTGCTTGGAAAGGATCCCAACAAACCCAACAAATCCAACAATCCCAACAAACTCAACAACCCCAACAAAACCAACAACCCCAGTAAAACCAACCACCTCAGCAAAACCAACAACCCCAACAAATCCAACAATCCCAACAAACTCAACAACCCCAACAAAACCAACAACCCCAGTAAAACCAACCACCTCAGCAAAACCAACAACCCCAACAAATCCAACAATCCCAACAAACTCAACAATCCCAACAAAACCAACAATCCCAACAAAACCAACAATCCCAACAAAACCAACAATTCCAACAAAACCAACAAGTGCTGGCTGGGCCCTCTCCAGTCTTGCGCTTCCTCGATGGCCACACCAAGGACTAATTCTGGAGCCCATCACCAGACCCCCCTTGCCCCAAAACACATCAAACCAAGGCCAGGAGGGCCCTGCCTCACCTGCTTTGAAGATCCACTCCAGGTACCCGTTGAGCTCCCGCTCGATCTGCTGCTGCCTGCGGAGCTTCAGGAACGCCCGGCGGTTTTCCACCCTCTCTCGCTCTTTGGCAAATTCGCTGTGGAAAGAGAAGAAAGGGAAAGCCCCTGTCACAGGCAGCCAGGGAGAACACAGAGCCCCCCTTTAGCCTTCCAGAGGGTGTTCAGGGAGCCTGTGGAGTCCGAGATGGGAGTAGGGAGTGGAGACCGCAGCAAGTGATGTGTTGTTGTCCAACAAGTTATTTCTCAGCTGTTTCTCTGCTTCTCTCATGCTGAAAGGGACCTGCAAACTCATGTGCACACACTTCTTGTGGCCCAGGGCCACACCACAGCCACTCATGCAATACAAATTATCATCCTCCACACTAAAAACCATCCTCCAGCTCTCTCCACAGCACAATTTCCCCTAGAAGCAAAAGATTAAGTCACAGAGATCAGCACTCTTCTGATGAAATGTGCTCTTCCATGTCAGCCTTTCTTCAATTTTCCCAGGTTTAAGATGAGTGTGACAAGCAGAAGTCAAAGGAGAACTGTGAGAGAAGATAGGTACTCTGGGGTTGAGATGTCCTGAGTTGAGGGTAAAAATGATCCCTGTATTTCCTAAAATCCCCTGGAAAGCAAGTCTCTGGATATCATCATTAGAACAGGACTGCACAGGGGAGTCAGAAAGAACAGTTCATCCAACCACCACAAAAATCACGTCCAAGTACATCCTGCTGCTCTAGCTGGAAACGATGCTGAGAAAAATGTGCAGCCACCAGCCTGAGACAACCCACACTGGGGCTGTCCCCAAGGTAATTCCTGTCACCTCTGGGAGGTTTCTGATGCCCCACATGGGGATGTAGGTGTTCATCTACCATTTATGGAGCTCTGAACCAGCCACTCCCACCCCGTTTTGAGCAGACACTGGAGTGTCTCCCACAACAGCTTTAGATGGAGAAATGTGGGATCACGAGGCTTCAGTCCTCCAGCACTTCACTCACTTGACATCTTAACTCGGCTGTGTCCTTCATACCTTCAGTTTACTATTAACTGATCAGTTAACTAATGACTTTTACTAAAATCTCACCTAATCAACCCCCACGTGCTCATCAAAAGCCAGCAAGAAGCAGGAGATGGGAGAAGGGCAGAAGAATGGTGGGGAAAGGAGCTCCAAGTGCCAGGGGCAGCTTTGCATTCACAGTCTGCACTTGGTTGTTCAAGGGTGACACTTTTGCTTCATTTGGCAGGAATGTGACCCACAGAGAAGGGACTGAGGGAGGACTTGGCTCAGCACTGCGACACACCCTGCACCAGCCTTGATGTGAGAGCTGAGCTGGAATCTTTGTTTTGGCAGCACACCCCAGTCTCCTGAGTCCCCTCTCCTGTCCCTCACCTGACAGGACAGCCCATGACCCCATCCTTGACACAGAGGAAGCCAAAACACGGCTCTGATGCGACAGCTCCTCCTTGGCATTCAGCACAGCCCTGCAGGGTGATCCAGGATCCTGCACGTGTCAGCTGGACCACCCTTCTTCCCTTTTAATGTTCTCATTTCTGCTGCAGCACCTGCTGGCTGGGGCCACAGACCTTCCCTCAGTCTGGATTTCTCCCTGGAGCAGGAGGAATGAGATCAGACAGCACAAGGTGACAATGTGCATTTCAATTTCCAGGCGTGATGTTACAGGCTCACGTCAGCACAGATTTCCCAGAGGAGGAGACAGCAACAGTGGGAAGTTTCCTGAAGGACCCCTGTGGGCAGGAAGGACAGCAGATGATCCATGGCACTGCTCCCTCATCCCTCAGGAGCAGGAAAGGGAGAGCTTTCCTTGCAAAACCTTTTATCTTCTGCCAGGTCGTGTCTGGCCTAAGGAAAGCAGAAGTTACCCAGGACTTGTCCCTTTCATCACAACTTTATGTTTCAGGATCACAAAATATTCTGAGTTAGAAGAGACCAACAAGGAAAGGTCTGTGCTTTAAATGTGTGAGAAAATGAGGGAGAAACTGTTGGAAGTTGCAAACCTACAGCAGTTCCTGGACAGCCACACAGGGATCTCCCAAGGCACCAGTGAGGGACACTGGGGAGGTTAAAACCCCCTGTGCCCTCCTGCTCCCTCGAGGTTTGGTAACCACAGAATCCCAGACTGGTTTGGGTTGGAAGGAACCTTGAAGCTCATCCAGTCCCACCCCTACCATGGGCAGGGACACCTCCCACTGTCCCAGGCTGCTCCAAGCCCCATCCAACCCGGCCTTGGACACTTCCAGGGATCCAGGGGCAGCCACAGCTTCTCTGGGCACTCTGTGCCAGGGCCTCCCCACCCTCCCAGGGAACAATTCCTTCCCAATATCCCATCTGACCCTGCCCTCTGGCAGTGTGAAGCCATTCCTCCTTGTCCTGACACTCCAGGCCCTTGTAAACAGTCTCTCTCTCCGTGTTTCTTGTTGCCTCCTTCAGGCACTGAAGGCCACAATGGGGTCACCCCAAAGCTTCTCCTCTCCAGGCTGAGCAATCCCAGCTCTCCCAGCAGAGCTGCTCCATCCCTCTGATCCCCCTGGTGCCTCCTCTGGGCTCTCTGCAGCAGCTCCAGGAGCTCCCTGTGCTGGGCCCAGGGCTGGGGCAGCTCTGCAGGGGGGTCTCACCTGAGGGGCAGAGGGGCACAATCCCCCCTTTGCTGCTGCCCACGCTGGGGCTCAGCCCAGGGCAGGGGGCTCAGGGCTGGGCAGCTCCAGCTCTCACCCAGCAGCTCCCCCAGCTCCTTCTCCCAGGGCTGCTCCCCCTGCTCATCCCAGCCTGGGCTGATCCTGGGGTTGCCCTGACCCAGGGGCAGCACCAGCACTTGGCTTTGTTCAACCCCATGAGGTTCTGTGGGCCACTCCTCAGGCTTGTCCAGGTTTTTGTCCAGGCATTGCTGTACAGGAGGGAATGTAACTTCCAGGAGAAGGCAATTCCTTGGGTCTCTGCCCGTTACATTCCTTCTGAATGCTACAGAGCTGCTGCAAAATCATTCAGGTTCAAGAGTGGAGGGTCTTGATGCAGGATCTTCCTGCTGAAAGGATGTGCCACTTTTTCTTTCTCCCGTCCCCAGGAGATGGGAGAGAGGTTTGATGAAGCTGGAGCTTGTTAAAAAGACTGTTTTCTATATGAAATGTAATAAAAAAAGCATGTGTGTCTCTTCCACTACATTCATCACCATTCAGAAACTGAAACATTCCCCATTTGCTGCAACTGGAAAACTCCCAGAATTTCCCTTTGAGAGCTCTTCAACAAATTTCAGAACACATTCAAAGAAAGGGGGGGAAATTATATCAAAATGCCATATTTCATCTAAAAATATTTCAACTGAAGCTTCCCTGCCAGCTCTAAATGAAAACACAGAAAGCCCCATGGGAATGTTTGGGAGCAGTAAATAAGTTTCCTCTTTTATTCAGCATAATTCCTTTTTATGCCGTTGACTTGCAAAAATCTCCTAAATCACCAGAAAGGAAAATCTGAGCAGAAATTTTCTGCTCCCTGACCACTGCTACCTCCAGGAGTTTCTTCAGAGCTTGTTTTCCACCCTTTGGCCAGTTCTGGGATAATGTTGGCTGTGAGGTTGGGGAGACCCTGGCACAGGGTGCCCAGAGAAGCTGTGGCTGCCCCATCCCTGGAAATGTCCAAGGCCAGGTTGGACAGGGCTTGGAGCAGCCTGGGAGAGTGCAAGGTGTCCCTGCCCACGTTGTAGCTGATTCCATAGAGGCAGCAGGAACAGCCAGGATTCAAAGGAAGTGCATTCATCATGGGAACCACATCCAGTCGAGCTCAATGTGTCACATTTTTCTTCTCGAGAGTGGCCGGTGCTTAATGTCGCTGGGAAAATGGATGATTGTTGCTTATCACCTTGGTGGGTGGAAGAGTGAAATAAATCTCGGTGTAAATATGCACTGGAACAGCCACTTCAGGGCAATTCCAGAGCACCCCCAGCCACAAAAGAGTCAGAGTCAGCCCCTGAGTAACCACCAGGGTCAGTAAACATAATAAACTAATGAAATTCTTACAAGTACTTTATCCACGCTGGCCTTAAATTAAAAATACTGTCACAGCGACCAAAGAGGAAAAAAAAATAAACAAACCACAATCTTCATCCCCTGAATCTCTGATTAACCTTCCTGTGACAGCAGAGAGCTGGGATGGAGCATCCTGATGCTGCTCCTGGTTTGGGTTCCACGGCACACGCCCAGGGCAGTGTCAGCAGCTTGTGCAAGACTAATCACATCCTCAAACCTCTGCAGCTCAGGTTTTCTGCTTCGAAATCAGCCAGAAACGCTTCCTACTCCCGGGGAAGAGGCAGCGAGATGATACAGCACCGCTGTCATCGCTACCACTAACAGTGCTGGTGATTAGCGACTCGTAATTACAACGCAGCTAATTAGCTCCTCATTGAGAAGGAGCCCACGTTCGGAACAGTGCAGGAGATCTCAGGGAATGTCAGACTTTAGCACAGAACAGCCTCCATCCCCTGGAGCTGAAGTGTTGTTCAGAAAGCAGCAGATCTTGGAAGGACTCTGCCAGCTACTCCTGGAAAGCGGCTGCGAAGAACTTTCAGAATTTTAAGTCTTAAAAATAACATTTAAAAATCCAATGAGTTTTAGGATTGGCTTCGTCTCCAGCCCAAGTACACCAGAGGAATGCATAAAGCTGAGCCTGGATGGCAGGTGACATCTAAGGAGTGATCTGGGCACCAAGTCCTGCCTGGAGAGACGCAGCCCTGGGGAGTGGAGAGGAGCCAGAGGAGGAGCCAGGTCCTCCCAGTGGGTGAGTGCTGGCAGGGGAACCAGCCAGGGCTGCAGATGTTTGAGTGAGCTCCTCACGGGCCAAAAGCAATTCTCCAGGTGGAGAAACAAAATTGGCCGAGACAGGAGGCTCCGTGTGTCAGCTTTGTTGCTGAAGGTGGAGCTGTGCCCGAGAAGAGATTTGAGAGCTGTCAGCAGCCTGGGGAGCAGCCCACGTCACTCGGGAGCAGGGAGGGACGGGCTGGAGGAGGAGATGGAAAGCAGCAGCTCCTCTGGCTGTGTGACAGAGCCAGAGCAGCAGCACTGGGACAGAACCACGGCTGGTGCTCCTCGGGGCTGCCTGGATGGGGAGGGGGAAGCGTTAAAAACTCCTCGCCTTTTACACTCAGCAAGGAGGGACCCTCAAAGGCACTTGGTGCCAGTTTTCCACTGAGCTTTCAGCAGGGAGGAATTTCCCTCCGAGGCTGCAAAGGAAGTGCAGAGATCACAAGATGCTCCTGTGGCACCCCAGACATGCAGATGATACGAGAGGTGAGATGAATGCAGCGTTACCTGCATCTGTCAGTAAACCCACATCTCCTGTGCTCTTGGCAGGCTGCAACCCCTGCTCAGGGGCTGCACATCCCTCAGGAGACCCTCCAGAGCTCCTTGGGGGCACTGCTCAGCACTGGACTGCACACATCTCAAATACTCCCAGCATCCTGGGAGCATCCACGTGCAAGCACAAGGCTGGAAGCCCATTTCCTACCACTTATTTTGGTTAATCAACTGTGAAAAGGAAATAGAGAGAGCCTTCACTTAATTTTTCCTCTCCCTCTCAGGCCTGTGTTTTTATGCTGGGTTTGCCACCTTGTCCTGGTCCAACCAAATTCCAACTGCTTGGGTGAGGCAGCTACACAAGGTAGGCAGATTCCTGCTGAGCAAACCCTGCCCATGCTCCTGCCATTCTCTAGGTCCTGGAATACTTCTGGGATTGAGTTTCCTACATGAAACACAAAACCCTGCAAAGCCCCTCCTGTCTCGCTTCACCAGGATCTGATCCAGTTCTTATTCCCAACATTTCTCCACTAACCACACCAGCACCCACGTGTTTATAGAAAAGCAGATTGCTGCTCCAGGAGCAGAATTTGTTCTGCAGGTGCAGAACTCTGTGTTTTGTCTTCCTGGGGAACAGTAAATCCTTTATAAGGGGAGGATGCAGGATGCAAGAAAAAAAGCCCAACACCTTTGTGGTTGGGACTGTTTGTGCAGCTAAGGACACAAAGCCTCAGTGGTGTTAAACATCTATTTTACCTTCTGCAAAGATGTTCTTTGAAAGGCAGAGGCACTGAGGGACTTCAAGCAGACAGAGAGGGAGAGAGGCCAGAGAGAGGAGGGAGCTGGGCAGTGGGAACAGAGAAAAGCAGGTGCTCAGTGTTCTGGATGAAGATGCAGGAAGAGCCTGGGGAGCATCCCCACCCCTCGTGGGTGCTGAGGTGGCTCCTGGCAGTGCTCAGGGAGGCAGGCAGGATGCCAGGTAGGAAGGGGGAGATCTGAAGGACAACAGCAATGCTCAGGATCAAATCACGGACAGGCAACACCATCTTTCCTCAATTCCTGAAGCATTTTCCTTCAGCAGGGTGCACTGTCACCACAGAACCATCACCTCCAGCAGCACCAGTGACCCTCTGAACTCTCTTAGAGATGAAAGGACACACCTCAGCCCACAACCCAGCTCTGAGGGCCTGAAAGGGGCTGTCAGGGGGGCAGCAGCAGGAGAACAGCAACCTGCAGGGATGATGTCCTGCAGGCCAGGCACCTCAAAGGCACCAAGCTTTGGAGTTTCTCACTAAAACTCCTGAAGGAAAGGAGGAAAGGCAGCCACAGCAGGAGCAGGAGGCAAGGGAGAAGGGGAAGGGATGGGGGAGAGCAGGGAGAGCATCATTCCCTGCAGCACATGAAGCTGGGAGGATGCTGCTGAGGTGGAAATACACTGTTAGAAGTTAAAACTTGGCCCTGGAAAGAAAAATCTGAATATATCCAGGAGGGAAGAGATAAGCAGTACATCCCTGCTGCCTGGGCATGGCCCATAGCTGGGAAGATGCAAACCCAAAGGGACAAATGTCAGCTGTGTCCACAGCTGGCACCTTGCACCCACAGGGGCTGCAAACAGAACGAAAGGAGATCAGCAAGGACATGGATTTCTTCCTCATAGCGTCAGATCTTCACCACAGTAAGGAGAAGGAAGAGTTCAGGATGAGGTTTGGTTATTCTCATGCACAGACAAATTCCTCAACTGCAGAGAAACCTGCAGGCAAAACTAAAAATAATTTGATGCCTCTGACTTACTGATCTGAAAACATGAATAGAAATGAGTGTGGTGTGTTAAATCACTGGGTTTAAATAATGGAAAATCAGGACCAGGTCACCACTGAACATAGGGAAAGCACCTTGGTTAGAAAGCCCATGTGGAACAAGAAGAAAAAGCATGGAAATGCACCTCATTTGGGGGAGAGAAAATGCCAGGGAGGTGAAAGAAAGTGCATCCATGGGGCACAGGGAGAACACAGTGAAAACTGCTGGAATGGGAAACCAAACAACAGATTCACCTGGAAAGCCATAATTGTTTTAGAATTCCTTTGACACTTCTAAGATTTGTTTTCCTGCCCATGAAGGCAGTTTGCTGAGAAGTCAGAGTTTATTAAAGAAGGAAAGCCCAGAGACACAGATGACAAAGCTCTGTGGCTCATCCCCCACCCCAGGCTGTCCCATCAGCTGTCTGGAACCACAAAAAAAACCCACTTTATATGTTTCTGTCTCACCTGGAGCTGCAGGCAGCCAAAATTCCACTGAAAAAGGTCTGAGGAGGCACATCCAGACTGAGCCCAAAATGCTCCTTAACCCATCCTAATATCCATTGCTTGGGAATGAGGACTGGCTCCATCAATCCTGCACAGAGAGAGCTCCTTCTGCTTCCTCCTCATAGCTCTAAAGAGGGGGAGAACACAGCTCTCCTCAAGCAGCTGCTAAGGGATGAAAGTATCTCTGAGAGATTGATCTCTGAGCACTGAGTCAGGCTTCAGAGTCACTTTTAGCACTGGCAGAGCAACAAAATGCTTCAAATGCAATCCAGATATGGGATATGTCCTGTATTTCTGGGAAGAGAAGAGGGACAGCACAGAGGTGAAGCCTTCAATGCATCTTCCTCCCTCCCTTCCTTTGTCTTTAGGTTCATCTTGTGCCAATTTGACTTTGATTCCCCCTAATCTGGTTTAAAATGCTGCAAGTGCACAGCTAGGCAAACCTGGCTTGAAGGAGGCACCAACAAAGAGAGAAAAATGTGTTCAAAAGCACCATTTATCTCATAGAATCAGCCTGCTGCAATTGCTGGATGAACCTCTGGCTCTTTTCCTCAAGATTCCACTCCCAGGACAAAGCAGAAGCCCCAGAAAAATCAAATTAATGTCTCCTATGTATCATTCCTATATTCCAGAGTTTGATTTCCATTGTGGTTTAAGAGAAGGGCAAATAAAGGAAGTCCAGTTCCCCTGTACTCACCAAAAACAGAAAAGGAGCAAAGGACCCACATTCAGTAGGATCAATCATTGCTCTCTGCCCCCTCCTGCAAGAAACTTTTCTGCCACGTTTCATGTTTGCAATGATGGCTTTGTTAAAAAGGGTGATGAGCAAAGAAAAGAGAAAAAAAACCTGGGGCTTCTTTCTTCTTGTTCCCCTCCCTTTCAAGCACAGCCTTGGAACAGACTGAAAGCAAGGAGAAAGCCAGCAGAATCTCATCTCTTTCCATGATGCAGCTCTTCTGCTGCAAATAATTAACAGCAGGCAAAGTCAGATCCCAGCAGGTAACAGTGGACTGGGAACAAATTTGCAGGGAAATGAATGATTGTCTCTGTAATGAGGGGAAGGAGGACAGAAGAACACTTTGCCATTGTGACAAATTAATCAGCATCGTTCTTCTCCAGCCTCTGCACGTCTTGCAGGCTGGGGGTTTATGATCTTAATCTGGCAAAAGTCCTCAGGATGGGAAAACACGGCATGGAAAGTGAGCAGAGCAAGTCCCCAGGACAGCCCAGGACAGGTTCAGGGAGGTGGGGATGGGGCTGTGCTCCCTCCCTGCTCCAACACCACAGAAACCTCAGTGACCCGAGGGACAACTGAGACACAGGGATCCCCCAGGGGCCTGGAGCACACCACAGGAACAGTGTTTGATGGGATGTTGCATCCAGCCTCCAGGCTGCTCAGAACAGGGTGAGAGAAGAATTCAAGCCCTTTTTCCCAGCCCCTTGTCCCCTGGGAGGTGCCAGCACAGCCCGGAGCTGTGTTCCCTGCCAGGCTCCTGCTGTCACTAAGATTCTGCATCCATTCCAAGCATCCCCCCGCAGTTCCTGCCCCAGGTGGTCCCACAAAACCTGAGGCAGGTGTTGCACACCCAGGACAGAGCAGTCTGGGCCATGGAACGGGGAAAACACAGCCCAGGCACTGCGGAGCCTCTCCACGCTCGGATCTCGCAGCCAGATGAGTAAACCTCAGGAACAACCATCACTCTTCACTGGCTGGGCTGGAAATACCTCAGGCTTCACCATAAATATTTGAGGACATGACAAGCAGCATTTTTCACACTCCAGAGGCGCAGACTCCCAGTATCCCAATGCATCACTCACGGAGCGTGGCCTCTCTGGCCAGAATTCCGGCTGTCTCGCCACCCTCGGCGCTCCCCCCCGCCTGAAACGGTGCCAAAAAGCCCTTAGCCCTGAAATAAGTTCAATCATGGTCCTCCCAGCAGCCCAGGATAACGTTTATCCTCTTTGCATTGTGTAATCCAAAGCATCAGAACAGTCACCAATGTGTTGTAGGGAATCATCCGGCTCATTACCAGGCAAAATTAATACCCGAGCAGTAGGAAAGTCCATAATCCCAGCAGCCTATGGAAAATGCTGTGAGCTGGGATGAGGGATGGGAGGGGAACAGCAGCAGGGTGAGAAAAACATCACTGGAAGTGGCTGCTAAGGGAGGGAACACCAGGAAGCCAAGGTGGGGATGGGTGCCCAGCTCTTAGGGGCAGAAGGCAAGAGCTTGAGGGCAAAGAAACCAGGAGAAAATCAGAAAAAGTGTAGGGCAACACTTCTCAATTCCATGGGGGTATTTTTCCCTCCTCACTGCAAACCCTGTGCAGGGTTTAATAAAAAATGTATCAGGATCATCCCAGGGCATTTTGTGGTCAGAGCTGAAGCCGTGACATCCCGAGCAGCAAATGACCCTGTGTTTAAGGAATGCAGGAAGGCAGCTGGGGTCGGCACTTCTTGACATGATTTGCAGTCAGAGAGTCCCATGGTGCCACCAGAGGCAGACAATATTTTTTTTTTTAATGTAAATGTTGTGTTCCCTGTGATGGATGCCTTTATTGCTACCTAGATCACAAAGGGTTTTCAAATAATCTAATAAAAATAACCACGCACTGCAGCCAACATGAAAAGGTGTTCCAAGAGAAATACATTATGGATACAAACTCCTAAACATTTTCACTACTGCAGTTGTTCCACTCTGACAAAATGCCATCTCAATTTCTGGGAACCAAGGTGCCCCAGCTTTCTGGAACAGGGATAACATCTCTAGAAGGGCAGGATGGATGGGTCAGCAAAACTTCACCCAGGTGTCAAATCTCCTAATTCCACGTAATTCTCCATTATTGATTTTTATCATTTATCTATTCCCTTTTTGTGTGTGTGTGTCTGTGACTGGGGAGTCACCCCAACACATTTCCCAGCACATGGATGGGAATAACACACATGTTTTCTGAATTCCAGAATTCCACAGTTCACAAGCTGAACAAAGGGAGCTCCGGGACATTAATGGTATCAAAAGGGAGGGGAATCTCCTCCTGTTTCTGCTCTCCTAGCCCTGTTCTGTCCTGAGCTCCCAAATCAGCTGTGGCACTCAGCAAAAGCTCCTGCAGAAGAAAATAATCTGTGTTTTTCTGCTCTGTTGGTTTCTGCTGGGCTGCTGAGTTTTATCAGTTCACGGAGGAATCAAGCACCGGGGAAGGAAAATGGAAAGCAGGGGGAATATAAAGTGAGAAGCAGAGAGGAAAATCCCTCACAAGGGCCACAAAACCACATCAGCACTGCTCCAGAGCAAATGGGATGCTGTGTCCTGCTGGAGAGCCCTGTTTATTCCATAAACAACCAATCAAACTCCCTGGATTTCAGGACAACCAGGAATAAGGTGTTTGCAGCAACTCCACACCCTGGATAAAGGGGAACTCTGGGCAGACATGAGCTGTGCTGGCTCATCCCCAGCTTGCAGCAGGGAGAGGAGAGGAGCAGGAGGCAGAGCCATTTGGGAAGGGGATTTAATTATTAACGGAGTCCAGGAGCACTGGCAGGGCTTTGATCAGCACCACGAGGAGGACACTCTGTACAGAGTCCCTTTAATCTGAGCTACAGAGCCAACACGCTTTTAATTACATCTTTAGCAGGTACTGAGGGCTTTGTCATCTCAGCTGTGGCCTGAGATTGGGGCTTATTTTTATATTCTGTTTTTACCAACCCTTCCACATGTCCCTGTCGCTTCCCTGCCTTTGCTTCTATTGCAGGATCCTAGAATCATGGAATCCTTAAGGCTGGAAAAGGTTTCTAAGGTCAGCAAGTCCAACCACCAATTGTGTCCTCAAGTGCCACATCCACATGTGTTTTGAACACTTCCAGGGATGCTGACTCCACCAGTTCCCTGGGCAGCCCATTCCAAAGCTCTCCAACCTTTCCTATAAATAATTTTTCGTGATATCCAACCTAAACCTTCCCTGGCACAACCTGAGGCCATTTTCTCTCGCCCTGTCCCATAATTCCAGGAGAATCAGCAGGGAGGGGAGGTTGTTTGATCTTTATTTCAAGACAGGTTTCATCTCTTGTTGCACATTGTGGGAGCAGGTGAGTCTGGGGATCCCAAGGGGGTCAATCTTTCCAGGATTTGCTCAAACAGGAAAACCCAGGAGCCAAACCCACTCAGAACAGGTATTTGCCCAATACTGACATGGGCTCACAAATTATCACAGAAAGGCAGGAAATTTATGGCAAAACTCTGCACAATTTAGTGTCAGGAGGAAGCTCAATAATTTGTTGTCATTTCAATTTTTTTCAATATGTCCCTGCCTGTACCTTGGAAAGCCACAGGAAGGGCTCTGCCCTGACTATTTTTCATTCCTGTTTATTTTGAGCTATTTTCTCTTACATATTTAAATGTCTCTGTGGGCAAAGAGGAAGCTACAAATTTCTGAAGAAGGTGAGCAGTTGCAACCATTAATATGGCAATAATTAATCCCAGAGTCCCAGACAGGATTGGGTTGGAATGGACCTTAAAGCTCATCCCATTCCACCCCCTGCCATGGGCAGGGACACCTCCCACTATCCCAGGCTGCTCCAAGCCCTGTCCAACCTGGCCTTGGACACTGCCAGGGATGGAGCAGCCACAGCTTCCCTGGGCACCCTGTGCCAGGGCCTCCCCACCCTCACAGGGAGGAATTTTTGATATCTTTTATACCTTTTTCCTTTCCTGCTCAGCAGCTCCAAGCCCCCCAGCTGAGCCCTGTGCTCCATACCTGTGCTGGGATGTTTATTCCCTTCAGCCTCTCCCCAGGAATTATTCCAGGCAGGGACATCAAACCAGTCTGTGAAACAGAAACTAAAACTCCCCTCTGAAGATTTTCTCATCCTCACCACTGACAAAGGGAAACCTGCACAGAGCTGCATTTTTCAGAGAAGATACACATTTATATAATATTCATATTTTGCCCCGAGCAACAAGAGGCTTCCAGGAGAGTCAGACAGGGGTCTCCAGCCTTTGCTCACCAAACCCCTTTGATTCCAGCACAAAGGAACAGGAGCCTGAAGGATTTTGGTTTGCTTTTAAGTCCTACAGATCATTTCAGCCAGCGTGGGCTGACCCCACTGTGGAACGAGGGAGCTGAGGCACCTAAAGAACCACACTCAGCCCTGCTGTGGGTACTCCCTGAAAATCATACATCAGAAAAACCTCTGATACAACAGGATGTTCTGTAAGTGGCTTTGATCAGTTATTGATCAGTTATAAATGGCTTAGATCAGTTATAATGACTATTCCTGTGCTGAAGGAGAAGCAAAGAGCACGACACAGCTTTATCCACAGCCCTCTCCTCAAACAGCCCTGCACTGCTGCCTCCCTGCTTCTGTCTTTCCCTTGAGGAGGAAAATAATACCAAAATAATACAATTTAGCATTAATACGTTCTTTGAAAAACACTCTTCTTTCTCCAGTAACTTCAAAAAAGAAGAGCAAAGGTGTAGCACTGAAGGGCTTTCATCACACAGCAGAAACAGCTCTTTTTTCTTCCCCTGCTGCCAAGAGCCAGAAAAAAAATCCCGATTTTAATACATCTGTATGATCTCAATCACCTGCATGCTCTAAGAAGAAACTCAGTGCAAAATGAGATGCCAAAGTCTAAGAGCTTTATGGCCCTTGAGTCTGTTAATTCCAGATCACATCTCCCCAAATGCTGGGCACGTTCCAGCTTCAGGCTTGGCAGTTTGATTCCTGCCATGGTCCAAACCCAAAAGTCAGCTGCAACAAACACCAAAGCCTTGGCTGACCCCTGGGGTTTGAACATCGAGAGATCAGCATGGCCCCAAAATCCAGACATGGGCTTCAAGAGGTAGAGATTAAACACACAAAACAAGCAAACAGAAAAATCAAACCCAAGAAAACAAAGCATCACAACCAAAAAAGAAAAAAAAATAAATAAACAAATAAAGCAAAAGCTGAGATGTTTTAACTGCCTGGAGTTCAAGCTTCCCCTTTCCCCCGGCTGCACAGTTACACCAAATGCATTGTCAACACTTCCATGTCCCACTCCAGCATTTTACTGGCACCAGCAGGTTCCTGATGGGTTTTCAAGGCAACACAAAAGTGTTGGCTGCACTGACCCAAATCAATATAATTACAGAGTTCATCTAACTCTTGGATCTGGATTCAGATTAAGATTTTTTTACCAGCCTGTCTCCATCCTAGGGCTGTACATTATAGAAATATTCCCCTGCAAGGAAAGGAAAGGGTAGGATATGTGGGAAGGGGACCATGCACAGTGTGATGTGTCACCCATATCTCTCTGATGTCCCCCCCCAGCGCTAAAATCAACACCTCTTCCCTTCTCACACCCAGGTGAGGACAAAAAGTCATTGCCTTACCCTGATAAGACGCCCAGCACCAAGTTGAGCATGAAGAAAGAGCCAATGATGATGAGAGGGATGAAGTAAAGCCAGTTCCAGGTATTTCCTGCAGCATCATTTGTCTGGAAATGAAAAAAAAAGGAAGAGACAAACACAAGTATTATTTCACCTGAGAAACAAAACAGAACCCAGAACCTGCAGGGCAGAGGACAGGGGAGATTCCCCTCGGAATTGCATAGGATTGTCCACCACTGATGCCCTGGTTAATTCTGGTGTGTTCACCAGTTGAAATTCCAGCAAAGGAACTGATTGTCCAACCATCCACACCAGGATTTGTCCTCAGCTCCATGAAAAGATCCCTCTGATGTCTCTGTCACTGATCTGGTGAGGGGATCAGGTGCACCCCCAGCAAGGTCACAGGTGACTCCAGGTTGGGTGGGATGTGGATCTGCTGGAGCACAGGAGGCTCTGCAGAGGGATCTGCCCAGGCTGGATCCATGGGGACCACACCAATGGGCTGAGGGTCAACAAGAGCTGCCCAGGGCAGTGGTGAATGCCCATCCATGCAGGGATTTAAAAGCCGTGTGGATGTGGGGACAGGGTCAGTGCTGGGGGAACGGTTGGACTCGATGACCTTAAAGACCCTTTCCAACCTAAACAATTCCATGGTTCCTTGAGTTCCACAGCTTCAGGCTGACCCTGCTGCAGGACCAAAACGCAGTTTTAGGTGGCCTAACTCTGTGCAGGGTTTCTGCACCAGCCCCTCCCTCCCCACCAACCCTACCTCCCCGTGTGCTGAGCATCAGCACCTCATTTATATCTGAACTGAGCCAGCCCAGGAGGGAACCACAGCCTGCCCTAAAGCTGGGCTGCAATCAAGGCCGGGCATGGCTCCCTGCCCAGATTCTGTCCTCACACAGACAAGGAGTCTGCAAGAAACCCCGGGCATCTTCCAGAGATTGCAATTCCACATCTGCTTACTCAGCACTTCGGGTTCTGACATCCAAACCCAGCCGAGGCTCCCTGAGCAAGCAGCAGTGGAGATGAAGGGGAGGGAAGCGTGGTTTACTTTATGACAAAGTTTCTGCATTCATCAAGCACGAGGGAGCTCTTTGGGGAACTGCTGAAAAGGAAAATACCACATGGCCATTGACAGAAACCCAGTGCTGAGGAAAATGCAAATTCCTCTCTTGTGAGGGAAGAATGCAGCAATCTGGGAATCTGATGTTGGATGTAATGGCAGGAAAATGGGGAGCAAAAAGAAAAGACCTAAACGCATTCTCCTCCTTTTCCTTCTTCTGCAGAAGGTAAAGAAAAACAGGAGCACTGACCACACCTCCCTGCCCACAGAGCTCTCAAACGCCAACTGGCAAAAGCTGCATTAATTTTAATTGATATTCATGCCTTTTACTTGCTATCTGTGATGCTTTTTGGTCACTGTTCCCAATCATATTTGCAAGATTAATTTTGCTTGCAGGAGTATTTGCAGAAGGAAGCACTTTAAATGTGCTTTATTTCAGCCATGCCTGTGCTTGGTGCCACCTCGGCAGTCTCTGTAGAAGAAGAAGTCACCCAATGAACAGGCAAACCCCACAGTGTCACAGCATTTCTTATAGGTGATAACATTTATAGCACTGCTGCAAGTAAGTACTCCCTGGGATTTTTTAATAGGGTGCATGTCTGCACAAATCCTTCCTCCAGGAACAGGCTCTGGATCAAACACATGACAAACATCTCTCCAAATAGCAAATATCTTCAGGAATATCTGTGTCAGTTGATCAGTGACTCAGATGAGCGGAATGGGGACTAACCAACCTCACCACAAACTCCCTTCTGCTACAGGCAAAACCAGCACGTGAGGGACAAATGGATCTCAGGAGAAACAGGCTGGGAAAATGAGAGCAGGGAAAGCTCTGAGCAGCCCAGTCCCCCAACAGGGTTTTGAAGGCCTTTGGAATGCCTGTCATCCCACCTCACTTCTTCATTCCCTGTTTTGTCTTTCCATCCCTCTCTCTCTTTGCTTTTAGCTCTGTCCCTTCCCTGTTCTCCTGCCCTGCATCTCTACAGATGGGCTTGGAGGAAACAAGGAAACTCATCCCCAGTGCTTCTTCCCCAACACACGAGGGAAGAAAGAGCCAATGATGATGAGAGGGATGAAATAAAGCCAGTTCCAGGTATTTCCCTGCAGCACCATTTGTCTGGAAACAGAGAAAAGGAGAAGTGGGGATGTGCCTGGGACAGCCCCGGGCTGCTCTCCTGAGATTACAAGAGCCATGCAAGTTTTTGTATGAGGGGCTGTCCTTTAAGTCTCATCTTGTCAACCAAATGTCTCGTTGGAGCAAAGGGAGCCCATTCAGGCAGGACTCAATCCTTGTGGATCCCTCCCAGCTCAGGATATTCCATGGTTCTGTGAGGCTGGAAATGTTGTCAGCCAGGCAAGGGGGGCTGCAGAGCCCATGGGGAGGAGCTGGAGGAAGGAACAGATGGGAGAAGGGAAAACCACATAAACATGCAAAGGGAGTGCAGCAGGTTCACTGCTGCCAAATGATCATTTATCATTTATTTATCCATTTGAAGCCCAAACTTGGCGACAGATCCACAATTCCATGCCATGATCAAAGCCCTTAAAAATGAAATGTGCTGAAATACAGCTAATTAACCACCTTTCCCTGAGCACTGGCTAGATTACCTTATGCTCAGGGCAGGGCCAGGCCTCCCTCTGTTTGCTCTGCCTCACTCACAAGGATCCAGGACAAACTAAACTTTGGAAAAAGTGACAAAAACCAGGCAAAATTTTGTACAAACTTCTCCCAAGAATGCAGAGCCATCATGGATGTGCAACATCTTTCTCAGTGCTCCCCATCAAGCTTGAACCCAATCACAATGTACAGCACTGACTCTGACACAGGGAGATGCTTTAATGACTCAAACCTCTTTGTTGCCAGGAAAACCAAACTCCTCTTCCCCAGGGAAAGCTCCCAGAGCCCCACAGGCAGCTCTGTCTGCCCTGAGCTCTCCATCCACCTGGGTTTGGGCTGTGCCCTGCTCCAGGCTCACTCATGCAGGAAGAGCCAAGAGAACAAATCAATGTTTGTGTTCCAGCTACAACATTTCATTGCCTGTGTGTCAGTGCCGCTTGAGCCCACAGGTCCAACCCAACAGGGAGGCAGGAGAAAAGAAACACTCCACGAGATGTGCCAGAATTACAACCAGAAATTCAGGAAGGGCTCACGGGGAGCTCTCACATTGCTCCTGAGCCTTTTGGTTACAAACAGCCACAGGGCTCTCCACAAGCACCCCCTGAGCTGTGCCCATACCAGCTGAAGCCTGGCCCCAGGAATGCCCTGGGCATGGAAAGATCCACACCCCTTAATTTAATAAGGTTCCCACAGCAAGGTGCTGCACAGAGGGAAACTGAGGCATCTAAAGCACACCTTCAGGGCTGCAGTGGAAACCCAGAGATCTCTACCTCGAGCATCTAAAGCCCGCACAAAATCTTGAGCCCCTGGAGTTCTCTCTCTAAAAAGCCTGAGCTCTGCTCAGCCCCCAGCTGCTCCCATCCCCTGACCTGGCACTGGTACCAGGATGCACCCAACGTGCTCCAAGTCTAAACCTAAATCCCAAGAGCATCCCTGCAGCCTCTTCCAGGGGACTCTGCTCCCTCAGCCACCCTGGAGCCTCTGCCCCTGCTCAGCAGGAGCACCCAGGGCACAGCTGGGTGTCACAGAACAACAAATGTTCACTCATACATTGGCTTTAAGCACCCAACGCTCTCTCCCCCTCCATGCACACTGCTGGCATTCCCAAGCAGTGACAGCACAGCCACCTCTCGAGGTACAGAGATCTGAGGGTGAACACTGTCAGCTGTGACAAATTCAGAAGCCAAAGGCTTCAGTCCTGCAGGGAGATTAGTGCCCTGAGCTCGGGGTGTACTCCAGCACAGCACAAGATACTTCCCACCACCAAGCCTTTTGTGACTTGTCCAACACCAGGGCAAGGCCAGGATTAATCCTCACTTTGTCTCTCAGGCACGCAGAGCTGTTCAGGCACTGCTTCCTCGTGTTCACACAGTGGCAGCTGTGTCTGGCTGCTAATTCATTTAAAGATATGTTTTGAAACAATCGACTTGAAAGCAGCCAACTGCTGCCTGCAGAGCTGCAGAGCCCAGGAATGCTTTTGAATCACCTTTCAGCTCCTTTCCTGCAGCCCTGGCCATGGCCCACGTTCCCAGGTCATGGGGGAGGCAGAGCCTGGCTGCTCCAAGGGGAGTTTCCTCATCCCTGGAAGTGTCCCAGGCCAGGTTGGACAGGGCTTGGAGCCACCTGGGACAGTGGAAGGTGTCCCTGCCCATGGCAGAGGGTGGAATGAGGTGATCTTTAAGGTCCCTTCCCACCCAAACTGGTGTGGGATTCACATGTTGGAGGAGCTGCTTGTTGCTGCAGGACCAGCAGCAGCTCTGCTCCAGCCCCATCCCATCCCCAGGAGACGTCCAAAAAAGCCTTGTCTGCTCCAACATCCTTCCCCCATCCCTTCCCGGGGTCTCCAGGGTCCCTGCCTGCCTTTGGCTCCTTGCTCCCCATCCCCAGGGAGCCTCAGAGCCCACCAGATCATCCCCAGATCCCACTGCTGATTCCAAACAGGGCTGGTCAAAGGGAGCAGGAGCTGCTTTGGGAGGGGAAGGAACTTCACTTAAAGAACCTTTAATGTGAAAGACAAACAACTAAGGGACTACCACGTAAATGTTTCCAGTGTGAGGGTTAACAGTGAGGGATTTAATTTGACACATACAGCCAAGCACCACAGACCATTTGCTTTTACCATGTTTTTAGTCAAAATACAAATTATAGTACACCTAGAATTTACTCACTTTAATCTAATCAATGGCACAGCCTGGCTTATTTGGGGCAATTAAAGGGTAATATCACTTAGATAAGAGCTTTTGCAGTGAGGAGAACTCTCAGCTGTCTTTGAGAGATGAACTCTCTTTACCCTCCATCTGATTTTTCACAACTCACTCCTCACTATTTGTGATAATTAGCGATGCTATTTACGGGTGATTTATTTATATCGGTTCCTATTCTTACATGTAAGTGAAAACAGAAATTAGTAAGAATAAAATAAAAAAATATGACAAGCATGTACCAGAGCACATGGAACCCTGCCTTACAATGAAAACAGAAAGAGAATAATAATAATAATAATTTTTTTAAAGGGTTTCATCTTTTAAGTCTTTCTGACCCAGAAACACCACCAGGCCCTGCACTGAGGAGGTCTCTGCTGCAAACCCCAGCCTCACAAAAGGTGAAATTGGGCCACAGCCAGGTGAAAGTTGAGCTGCTCCCACACTGCCCAACAGACCAGCGAGGGAAATCCCAATCCCAAGTCCTGACCCCATGTGCTGCTTCACACAAAACACCAGAATCTGCAAAAAGCCTTCTCCTTCTCTCCCCAGTCCCCATTTAAATACGATTTTGGCTCGAGGACAGCCCAGTTACTCTGGTTACTGGCTCTCAGATGTCACAGTCCATTTGCAGGGAGCATCTGGTGCTCAGCCCTGCGGGACTCGGCAGCCGGGGCCGGGCGAGCGCTGCCCGCGGACCCTCCCGAGCCAAACTCAGCTGCACAGGCACCTTCCCGTGGATGCTGCGGGGTTGTACCGCCCGTGGGAGGGAGCTGGCAGAGCCTGGTGTGCTCTGTGGGAAGGGCAAAACTGAAATGGGCTGAATAATTAAATCAGTGCTCAGTCCAAACCATGGTGTAAGTACAGCGAGGTGAGGTTGGGTTGGGGTCCAGGTGCCACCTGGAGCATCCTCCCACCTGGGGTCAGTGGGGTCAGGTGGCTCAGAGCGGGTGCCACTGGACGGAAAGAGGGGGAATTAGAGTGGAAGAGCCCCCAACAAGCTGTAGGGAACTGGGAGCCAGGCTCAAACACCATTTGTTATGATTTATCTGATTCTGTGAGGAAAACTCCTTAGCTGGAGGTTTCCATGTCTGGACGTGGGATGGACAGGCTCTCAGGAGGTCCTAAGCTCCATAGGAGGTCCAGCCAACAAGCTGAGACTGGAGATCTGCTCTCCTCCAAGAGAACATCATAACTGCGCCTCCTGTGCCTTTGTAGTGGGTCCCAAGTGGGTTTGGGACACCAGGAAAGATCCCATGGCAGGGGAAGTGTTTCCTGGAGGCCTTTGGGATGGGGTCAGCAGTTGTAGGAAAAGCCTTCAGAGAGCCCCATGGCCTCTGCACTCCCCCTCACATCAAAGTCCTGACAAAGACTGGACTCCTGGGAAGACTCCAAACTCCTGGCACATTTACTCAAATCCATGTTCCTGGGAAGATCCTCTCTCTTCGAGGTCTGTGAGCTGTTCCACTCTTCCTTTTCACCTTTACATAGCCCTAGATAACCACCCCTTTAGGATTCACATTTTCCACCTTTCATTTTCCACCTTTCATTTCCCATGCCCAGAATAACCAAGTCCCCAAGAAGAGTGGAAAGGAGCTATAATTCCCTCAAACACACCAATCCAGAGCTGGGCTTCCAGAGGAAAGCATCCAAATGCATAAAATCAACCCAAATACCAGAAGACTCTGTGTAAAATCCTCAAAGCTGGCAGCATTTTAATTTTGTACAATAGCAGTAGCCTTGTAGGAACATGTTTTAACTGCAGTTGTTGCAAGCAATAATAATGTTAATTCAGCAGAGTTTAAATAGAAGCAAATCCTTCCCTTTGTTTCTCCCCTTCTCCAGAGCTGGGGAGACTAAAACAGCGAAACCACTGCTGCTTTATGCCTTGATCCAAAGGCTTATGGCACCAATATATCAATACATAAATATGCTAACAGGGTTTCTTGATAAAAAATTCATTCTTTCCCCAGCTAGTGTGAACTCACTCAGCTGCTTTATTCATGAGCCTGCCTGGCACTGGGAAAGCTCTTCCACTGTCAAAAATAACAGGCTGGCCAAGGGACTTTACCTCTTTTTTGAATGTTTTTATTTTGATTTTGCAGTGTCTCCTCCCTTTCTTTTATTTTTAAACAGCTGTGGTTTTGAATTATGGATGTAAACTCGGTGCAGGCTGCTCCTGTTGGGGACAGGTGATGCACGTTCAGGGTGAGGAAGGTCAGAGCTCTGCTGAAGGTATCAAGAGGAAGCTTTCCCCAGCAAGGACCTGACCAGCCCCTGTCTGAGCCCCAGTTGGGGCAGTTATCTGGAAGATAAGGAAGATTTAAGGGCAGGTTGGGCAGAGCTCTGAGCACTCTGGTCCCTGTCCACAGCTGGATGGTTGGAACAAGGTCTTTAAGGTCCCTTCCCACCCAAACCATTCTGTGATTCTATGAAGATGCATTTTATACATTTTACTATAAATCCAAAAGGCACAGAGCTTGTGAGACCAATTCAGTTTCACCTAAATGTGACTGAAGCTGAGCTGCTACAGGGGCAGCCAATTCATCCAGCAGAACTCCAGGATACTCCGTGATTGCCACCAGCACCACCAGGGCCTCAGTCACCCATCTTCAGGTTTCTTTTCCCTGAGCACACAACACTTGTGTTTTCTGGGAAGGGGCACAAGGAGAGCACAAGGAGAGCACAAGGAGAGCACTCCTGGGGTTGGGTTGTGCAGTGTGAGGAAGCACCTTGAAAAACAGGCTCTGCTGTGAGGTTTGAATTTCTCATCAAGCCCGAGTGCTTCACGTGTGGTTTATCGCCTGAGAAAACCCCTGTGTGAGTCAAACTGCCCTTGGAATAAACTCAGTGCTCTCTGGATGTGTTTTTCTTATTCTGCAAAGGCTTCAGGTAGCCGCTGTCTTTCAATAAAGAGCCCAAACTGTCCCTAAATGTGCTCCTAAAGTCATGAGGAGGGAGAAATATCCACACGTGTGAATGTATAGAACACTGACACAGATTTAGAGCTCTGCTCAGTTTGGCTGCTCATGGACACACAAGATATTTAAATAGAGATGCATTCAGAGCAACACAGGGTTTTGCTGGTCTAGTGAGTAGATGAAAATACACTTTTCCTCCCACTCAGCAATCCCTGGGGCCTGCAGCCCCTGGATCAGCAAGGCAGAGCCAGTCACAAAGACCAATTCCCAGAGCACCAAAGCAAGCCAATACTCCATCACCTTCTGGCCTTGAGCAGAGGAAATCGTGGGGCAAGGCCCAAAATCATTGCAAATAACAACAACGCTAAGAATAACATACAGGTTTCCTCATTATCTTCAATGCAGATCGAGATTCTTCCTGATTTTCATTGTAAATAACCACAGAAAAATGTTCCCAAGAAGTTTTCAATAGCAGAAAGGTGGTTGAATGAATTAAAGCCTTGATTCCATTGTATGAAATCACACAATGGGATATTACACACCTGCATTGCCCAGCAGAGGACTGGGAATGAGCAGAGTATCCATCTATTTAGGTTAGGCCACCCTCTCATTCTTATCTTCTAACGAGACACCTCCAGCAGTTCAGTTTTCCTTCATTATGAGCAAAAAATATCCTTGTGGATACATCTCAGAATTAGCTGGAGCTGAGAGCTCTGAGCTCAGTCCCACAGAATGTGGAGCCTGGGCAAAGCCCCCAGGCCAAGCAGCCCTTTTGTCAAAGCCAGCCCTACTCAGAACAAGAGTCCAAAGGTATTTTATCCCTCCCATTTTCCTGCTTCAGACAAAACAGAACAAAACCCAGTTGCTCATGATCTCAGTCCCATCTAAGGATGTTTCACAAGGTTTTATGAAGACATTTTAAATAGAAAAGCACTGACTGTTATAGGAAAGAAAAAAAAATTTCTGAACCACAAGCCCTGCCAAGTTGTTCCAAATTTGAGTGAAAACTGCCTGTGAAATTCCACATTTAAGTGTGAAAATATTTACTACAGTGTATGTTCATTAAGTCTGTAAAAAATTATGAGACCAGCTCAAAACTGCTCCTCTCTGTATTCCAACAGTCTTCATTGGCAGGGAACAACCTGGGAACAGGGATGAACAGCAAAAGTTTTGCCACAGACCACATTAATAAACAAACCAACCCTAAAAGGGGCAGGTACACCCAGGGTTTTGTTGGGATGAGCTGCTTCCCACAGTTTCTGGGTGATTTTCCTTCTGCTGGGAATTCACAGAGAGTTTGCTGGATTTTAGAATCCTGGAATGGTTTGGGTTGGAGGGGACCTTAGAGCTCATCTTGTTCCAACCCCCCTGCCAAGGGCAGGGACACCTTCCACTCTCCCAGGTTGCTCGTAACCCTGTCCAGCCTGGCCTTGGACACTTCCAGGGATGTGGTGCAAAAACACAAAAAAAGAATAAAAATGTTGCTGAAATTAAAAAACAGGATTAAAAATTTCCTACTTGAAAGTCTCTGTGGTGCCAGGAACTTTATCTGTTGGAGGAAAAACAACAGGTTGCCTGAGAGGTGGTGGCTGCCCCATCCCTGGAAGTGTCCAAGGCCAGGCTGGATGGGGCTTGGAGTGACCTGGGACAGTGGAAGGTGTCCCTGCCCTTGGCAGGGGGGTGGGAACAAGATGAGCTTTAAGGTCCCTTCCAACCCAAATCATTCCAGTATTCCATAAAAAGAAGCAAAGAGGCTGAAATGTCACCAGTGCTGACCCTGAAGGCAAAGGAGAATGATGCCCATGGCCACCTTCAACCTGCACCTGGTTGTAGCCCCCTCATGCCCCCCAACAGACTGACCACAGGTGACTGTCCAGCTCACTGTCCTCCCTCTTCTCTGCTGGTGACACAACACAAACCCAGCCCTGGCAACTCCCCTCTGTGCTGCCCCTAAACCCAGCACCCCTGAGCTGCCTTGCACCCACCCTGAGCATCCAGCTCATCCCACAACACCTGCACCCAACATTGCCCCATTCCAGCTCCTGTCCATCCCCTGCTCCCAGAGCACGTGGTCTGCAGACTGAAGAGCAAAAACCTCATCCCAGAGCCCCCACACCACCCCTCTGTGGGAACACAACCACATGGATCTGGGGCTGCCGTGGGAACTGCAAAATCAAATGAAACCTTCACTTTTGTTTTTCTTAGAAACGCTCTGTCACTGCAGCCCCAGATGTAGCGGGGATGGCAGAGGACTGGCACATTCTGAAAGCACCCAGCTGCCTTTTTCATCCTGGGTGGGAAAGCAATTGTCAGGCACGTTCAGAGCTGTTTGTACCCTTGGTGCTTTCATGCTGTCGAGCTGCAAGTGGATTTCTTCAGCTGGAGTTTTTTCTTGGCAAGCCCCCATGATTACGCTGCTGTTTGGAGAGGTTTCATTTCTTTTCAGAGAGCAATTGCTCCCTTGAAGAGACTCTTGAAGTTTGTCTGATATATGTCACTCTCCTGCTGTATATCTGAAATGTCACCTATTAAACCTGGAGGTGGCCACCCCACAGTCATTTTGAATAAATCTTCCCTGAGACATTAAATAAACCGCAGAAGATTCAGGGAGGCACTTAAACTCTTGCTCAGCTTTACACATTTGCTCAAGTGCTGCTCTGAGCAGGGTAATTTGCTGGGCCAGGGTTGAAATGTCTCAATCCTCTCAGCCTTGGAGGGAATGTCCATGTGGGCCCAGGGTCAGGCAGGCTGTGTTCCCAGATGGATGGAGACCCAGGCATGGGCAGGAACGTGCAGCACTCCTGCCTTGGCATCAAAATATTCCAAAGCCATTTTAGCCTCAAGCACACTCCGCATTTCCTATTACAGCATCTTTGGATTTCAGCAAAACCTTCCAGATGAGGAAGCTTGAAAAGCCTGCCACACCGTAACACTGCATCCCTAAAAGACCTGGGAATTCGGCCCTTTGGCAAACGGGCCCTGCAGCCCTCCAGAATGCAGGAGGAAACATGAATAATGGATATCAGCCAAGGAGGAATTTAGGCTGGTGTAGGATTGTTGTACTGACAGCTCATCAACTCACACAGGATCCATCAGTTGTACAGATTCCTCCTTTACCATGTGCTTTTCCCTCTCAAGGGCCAGCAGAAGCTTGTGCTGCTTGTTCAGTGCTCACAAGAGATTTTTCCTACAAATCTGGTGATGAACACACCATTTTATTACACTGCTGGATCATGTACACCCGACCAGCTCTCGTTAGCAGCAAGTTTGTTACTCCAAAGTCTGGTGTGGGGCTTCTCCTTGGGGAAATGGGAATTGAGAATTCCACTCCATCTGCTGCTCAAGAGCCCGAGGCTCAGGACAGTTTGGACATAGGGAGGGGTTTAAGGTATGGAGAAGTCTGGATATTTTTACACCACTGGCAGCTCCACATGGGTGGTAGGTGAGTCTGTTTGCACAAGAATTTCTGAAACTTGAGAGCTGAGATGTCTGTCAAACACCAGTGATCATCTAAGTAAATGAACTTTGACCTAAAAGACTAATTTTTCTATATAATAGTAAACCTCCCTAATACTCAAAAAACCATGTTGTAACAACATAAAGGGATGGAAGAAGCTTAAACCCAGCAGGAAACATGAAATCCATATATTTGGATTTCTCTACAAATTTCTCTATGGATTTCCTCTATCAGCAGTTGGAAGAAGGTCCATGTGTCAGCAGAAGGGGTGTGAGGGGGACATGGGGGACACACAGACCACCTGTGGGCTCTCTCTGTTGGGAGGGGTTTCACACCTCCAGAACTTCCAGTGTGGTTTTGTGCTCAAGTCAAGTTTGGCTGAGCTGTTTTGGGCTTTTTGTGCAAGGACTTGGCCACCCCTCAGTGTGTCCCTGCCTTTTAGCACCAGTTCTACAAAAGCACCATCCACAGCTGAGGTTTTTTCTTTCATCCCCACCCCCCAGCTTTTTGCTCTCAAACCAATCCTGCACTCAGAGCCGCTGCCAGGCTCTTGGCTGCCTGCTCCAAACCCTGCCATCACTGCCCTACTTTCCTGCAGATGATTGGTGATACTGAGACACAAAATCAACAAAATCAACATTAACCCCACAGCCGCAGCGAGAGGCTGGGAATTATCATTTATGTGCCCGTCTAAGATGGCTGGTTCTTATTAGCAAATGAAAATCACCCTAACTCGATAGTGAATGCAATTGAGCCCTAACAACATTAGGAGATTTTTCTCTTCTTTATGAAGCTGTGGGGAGAAAGAGAGCACAGTGAGATCTTGGCACAGCACAGGAGCTCAGCTCCCTTCTCCATCACGGGTGCACAACAGCAGCATGTGACACGTGCCCTGCTGGCTCCATCCCCGGCATCTCCCTGGGCCCCCAGCACTTCTCCAGGAGCAAATGCACAGTGACAAGAAAAGTTCAGCACTGCTGAGCATCAGGTCCCAAGGGTAACCTCTCCCTAAGCCAGGGCTGTAGGAAATTTTGCACTAAATCTGTGAGCCAGCTGCGAGGCAGATGTTGTGTGCTCTTGGCTCCAAGGTGCTCTAAAAAGCTGAGAGATCAGAACAGGCTCTTGGCTGCAGACAAAACCGTGGTGGCACATTTCTTCACACACCTGTAGGCACTGCTGGTTTCAGCATTCATTTTTCATCTGTTTGCTCCTCACTTCCCACAGCATTGCATTGCTGGATTCCCCAGAGGGTGCTGGGCACTGCCCAGGCTCCCCAGGGAATGGGCACGGCCCCGAGGCTGCCAGAGCTCCAGGGGCGTTTGGACAGCGCTGCCAGGGATGCCCAGGGTGGGGTTGGTGGAGGGTCTGGGCAGGGCCAGGGGTTGGACTGGATGATCCTGGGGACCTTTCCCACTCAGGCTATTCCGTGATTCCATGATCTCCAACAGGGCCATGTCCACCTCTGTGAAGACCCAGCTCAATCCTGGGCTGTGTCCCAGCGGAAGCAGAGCACCCTTGTTCTCATCCTGCTCTTGTGCAGCTCTAATGCCAAGCCTGGCACAGCCCCCCGCTCTATTTTGCCAGTACTGGTCCCTTCAGCCCTGGGTCCTGCCACCCCACATTGACCTGGAGCAAATCTTCATTCTTGGACATGATGGAGAATGCAGTGGCAACAAAGGAACCATCTCAGAAATGTGCTGTGTGATTCAGAGTGGCAAAACAAAACCTTTCTTTGTGCTTATTTTCCCTGTTAATATAAGGTAAGGAAAGCACTTCAGCCAACTTCTGCTTTTCCTGCCTGCTCACATTTTGCTGGCTGAAAAGCTTTGCTCCTCAATATTGATTCCAAACAAGGAGAGCTGATTGTGCACAGAGGGTGAGCACAGGAGACTGAACCCACCCTAAACCCCCTCAGCCACTGCTGCCAGCCCCAGGACACACAAATACCCCTGCAAACAAAGCATTTATTCTCATCCATCTCGGTATCCAGCAATTATGGGTCTGTGATTTGGTGGACTGGCTTCAGATCACTTCTAACAGAGAGCAGACAAACAGCCCATTAGCGGTACGAGGAGAGCAGAGAAATCCCAGTGCCACCTGCAGAGATCCACAGGCTCTGCTGGTGCATTTGCTGCTCCACCAAACCAGCTGTGACCATCCCCATTAGGAAAGCCATGTGCAAAACCCCACAGGAAACCACAATCTGAGCAAAGGGCCAGCAAAAAGTCACATAAGTCACCTTTAACTGACAGATTGCAGATGTGCATGAAAGTGTGGAGGTTCTTGAGGCCAGGAGGAATCTCACAAGCAGCCAGGGAGCAGAGGAACTTTCATCCGAGTCTGAGATGAGGGATTCTGCTTTATGTTATTTATTTCCCTTCTATTTTCTGTATCACGTTCAAACTGCACCCTCACACCACCTCCCTGGGGGGTTTTGCTCAGGAAATCATCTCATGGTTCAGGTGACCAGTGCTGATCACACCCAGACTCCTCCTGAGGAGCATCACCCTTGATTCCCCAGCTCAGAGCTGTGACTGATGAAGACAAAGTGAAAAAGGTTCGATCTCCATAAATAAATCTTTCACTGGCACAGGTTGCTCAGGGAAGCTGTGGCTGCCCATCCCTGGAAGTGTCCAAGGCCAGGCAGAATAGGACATGGAGCAACCTGGGGCAGTGGAATGAGATGAACTTTAAGGTCCCTTCCAACCCAAATCATTCCATAATTCTATGAAATGCCTCAGAAAGACACATGTGAGCTTTCCAAGTAACTGGGACAAACATTCTCTCTTCCTCCCCAACTCATCCACCATCCCACCAACAAATCCATCTCTGGGCTGGGATGGAAATGAAACAATTATATCCCAACCTTTCATTTCTGTATCTTTATAGGAATAAAGAAATTCAAAGACACAGGGGAATGAAAAATACCAAGTGAATCATAAGCTATTATAGTTCAGTGAGGGTAGAGTTCTAGTTGTGATCCAATTTAAGGTAGATTTATATTTTGTTTGAACTGTTCATTTCTGCTTACAAGCATATTAGGTTAGGCCAGGTCCACCCTGAAACATCCACTGGACAGTAATATTTGTCAGTAGAAAATAGAAGAAACATGAAAATCTCTTGCCATTAAGATCAAAGGAGAGCGAGGGTGCACTTTGACATTTCTCTTTTCCTGCACGGAGTCCCTGTTTTGCAAAGCAAATTCCACCATGGAGCTTTGAACTCCTGGAGAGGAAAGACAAAATGTGAAACCCCAGCTCACTGAAAGTCAACACCGAGGCTTCTGGCAGCTCCAGATGAATCAGGTTTGACCCACGGTTTTCTGTCAGAGAACTTGGACCACAAACACAATCCTCAGCTCCTTGGAAATTCCTGGTGCAGCCATGTCAAAGGCACAACTACACCTCACAGAGGGGAACAGAGCAGATCAAACCATGCTGGCTGTGAAGGACCACAGCAAGGAGCTCAAACACCTTCCCAACCCACTGGCTGCATCACGGGAAGCACTGAGCTCCAAACTCATCACAGCTGCACTGCCAGGTCCACACCAGCTCCCTCAGGAAAGCTCCCAGTGTCTCCTCTTCGTAAGAAATGCTAAGACCTAACAGAGCTAAAGAATTATTTCAGTTGGGGGATTCATGGGCAGGCACAAAACCTCTCAGGTTTTCTCACTTTGCGAAACAAAGGGAGCTTCCCATGGCAACCAATAAAGTGTTTGATGTGGACAAGAAGGTTCTTGCATGGGCAAAACTGGGAATTACTGCATGGAAAAGGAAAGGAGAGTTGTACTATCGCCTCTTTAAAAGGTGTTCCACCTCCACAGAGCCCATAGTAGCAATAAGCAATAGATGAATCACTGCCATTCACAAACACTGAGCACATAAACAAGTGGATCTAAAATGATCTAAGAATTATCTTAATTTGAAAACCAGATCTGGAGGGAAAACAGGACTCAGGAGGACTCAGATTGCAGGGTAACACATCTTCTCTTGCTGGGCAATGGCATTATTTCCTCCCACCTCTGTGTTTGTCCCCAGTACAAAGATTTCTTTACCCAAAAGATGCCCCAGCACCATTCTGGATGCAGAATGGCTGCATTGACCCAATTATTGCTGAACTGGTCCACACTGAGGGGAGACACAACTCCTGCTGCTGGCCCAGCCTGGCACTGGACTGGTCCCAGCTGCACAAGTCAGGGCATGTGGCCCTTGAGCAGCATTGCCACCCACAGTGAGCTGCTGCTGGAGTGGATTCTTCCCTAATTTCATGGTCCAGAAAATGCTCTGCCCATGCTTCAGGGATCTCTGATCTGTCTGCACTGGATTAGATTGAAAACCTGGTCACAACACTGGACTCCCACCCTGAGGAAAACAGTTTAGTTACTCTATTTTAATACACTCCCAGATGATGCTGAAGCCTTGAATGAGCAGGAGGAAAATGTGCTCCCTTTGCTGGAGAAAAGGTTTTTCTTCATCATCAGCTTTCCTAAATCACCTGTAGCTCCTTGGACACTTTTGAGCAGAAACAGGGCCAGAGCTGACAAACCTGCAGCTCACAGGAGAGCTTGTTTGGAGTCATTGTTCTTTTGTGCTTTTGTGCTGCTGATGCAGGAAGGCCTCTTCCCCAGCTTATTATTAAAGCATTTCACCCAATTGATGATTCAGCCTTTTTGCTTCAAGCATAAATCACCTCCTAGATAAAGTCTTGCTAGGAAGCTTTCATGGGCCCCAATTAAAAGGAAAAGTCTCTGAAAGTATAAACAGTGGATCAGCAAGGAAAAAACGGGCTGAGATTTGTGAACTTGCTTTCTCCTTGCCCTCCTAATTCCTCAATTTATCACAGGACCAGAAGTGAATATTTACAAGGTGGATTTCTTACTGCAAAGCCAGTACTAAAGCCTTTGATGCTGTGTCTCTAAATCTGTAGGAAAGCTGTATCTGGAACACCTATAAAGTCACATCAATCCCTTGGGAATGACTGAATAATCCTTTTCACCACCTGCTCACCTTGGACAGACCTGAGCCAAACCATCAAACTCCAGGCCAGGATCCCTCTTTCCTGAACATCTCTTGACACCAAACTCTTCTCATTGCCTGATGCCACCACAATCATCCTTTTCAGCCTCAAGTGTGCTTTGAGGACAGAGCAAACCCTCCCAAGAGTTCAATTAATGCAGAACTGGTAAATCATGTCTCACCCTGTGACTGATCCCTGCCATCACCACTGCACACTAAAAACCCTGACTCCCCTGAACACCCCACAGCCAAAGTACAGCAGGAGCAGGGGGGTGATAACAAAGCCCTGTTGATGCAGGACAATCAATCAACCACTGTTTTTCAGGAGGAAATGAATGGCCCATTAAGGAAGAAATCATAACCTCAGCCTTCCTGTAATGGGTCTGAGTCCCAGACTGCCTGGCATCAGAGGGAATTCAGCCCCAGCAGGGCTGTCTGTCCAACAGCAGCAAGGGAGGGGGTTTGTACAAGCAAGGGGACAAATCTACCCCGACCAGAGCCAACATGTGGCAGTGGGCACACAGGGAAGGGGTGAAGGAAGGGCTCAGCTGAGCCTGAGAACAGCAGCTTTTGTAGAATCACAGATTTAGGCTGGAAGGGACCTTAAAGCTCATCTTCTTCCAACCCCTGGGCCAAGGGACTTCCTGCCCCTTCCAAGCCATGGGCAGGGACACGTCCCACTATCCCAGGCTGCTCCAAGCCCCATCCAGCCTGGCCTTGGACGCTGCCAGGGATGGGGCAGCCACAGCTTCTCTGGGCACCCTGTGCCAGGGCCTCCCCACCCTCCAAGGGAACAATTCCTTCCCAATCTCACATCTAACTCTGCCCTCTGGCAGTTTGAAGTCACTCCCCTGTGTCCTGTCCCTCCAGTTCCTGAGTCCCTCTCCAGCTCTCCTGGAGCCCCTTCAGATCCTGGAAGGAGCTGTGAGCCCCCACACAACCTTCTCTTCTCCAGGCTGAACAGTCCCAGCCTGTCTCCACAGGGGAGGTCCTCTAATCCCCTTATCAACTTTGTGGCCTCCTCTGGACTTGCTCCAACATTTCCATGCCCTCCAGAACTGTGGAGGCACCAGAACTGTGTGGTTTTTGCTGCCTTTGTTAGTTAGCAGAAGATAAAGCTCCAGTCTTTTTTCTTACTCATGCTTAATCACAGTTTCCATAGACCACATCTTGCCTCTCGTGGCCCCACAGCCTTTTGCAAATCTTAATTAAGCAAAACATTAAAAGTAGGTTCACAGCTCAGCTCTGATGAGTACCCTGCACCAGGGGAATGCTGCTCTCCTTGAGGAGTCCAGAGGCTGGTGCTGGCAGGGAAACCAGCTCCACCACTGCAAAATCTTCCTGAAAAAAAGAACATTCTCCTCAACAGTGGAGAACAAAATGGTGAATCAAAGCTCCCTGGACAAGGAATAACCTCTGACATCCCCCACTGTCTAAACCTAAACACATCTTCATTTACTCCATCCTTCAGTTCTGGGTACAAGAGGAAACATCTTCCAGTTTCTTCCCAGTCTGGGTGCAGTAGGGATCAGGCTGGGTCAGGCAGTGTCGGTGTGCAGTTGCTGAACTGACTGGAGCTGCATGGATGGGTTTTATCTACAGAGGAGGGGCCAGGATGAGGGAGGTGATTCTCCCCCTCTACTCTGCCCTTGTGGGACCCTACGTGGGGTCCTGCATCCAGGTCTGGGGTCCTCAGCATAAGAAGGATGTGGAGCTGCAGGTCCAGAGGAGGCCAGGGAGATGCTCTGAGGAATGAAGCACCTCTGCTCTGAAGAAGAGAAGGCTCTGAGCAGACCTTAGAGGCCCTTCCAGTGCCTAAAGAGGCTCCAGGAGAGCTGGAGAGGGACTTTTGGTACGGGCAGAGAGAGACAGGACAATGTTTTTAATCTGACAGTATGTTTAGATTAGATATTAGGAAGGAATTCTTCCCTGTGAGGGTGGGGAGGCCCTGGCACAGGGTGCCCAGAGAAGCTGTGGCTGCCCCATCCCTGGAAGTGTCCAAGGCCAGGCTGGACGGGGCTTGGAGCAGCCTGGGACAGTGGGAGGTGTCCCTTTGCAGGGGGTGGAATGGGATGAGCTTTAAGGTCCCTTCCAACCCAGACCATTCCAGGGTTCTGTGACTGCCCTGCTGTTACCTGTGCACAGCCTGACCACTGCAACCACAAACACCCTGTGGAGACTTTTCAGTCACTGCTGCAGCATGGTTTGGGCTTTTATCTCCTCTTTCAAAGTGATGAACTTGGAGTAGTTACAGGAGACACCAAAACAAAAACCAAGCAGCCAGAAAACAACACATGACTGAAGCTGTGGAAAAGTTGAGGACTGCATAGAGAGGACCTTCTCCACCCACAGCTTCTCAACCTGAAAAAGCACAGTCAGGTCCTCAGCAAGCAGAGCAGCACAGGGAGGAGGTGACAGGGGAGAGGGGACAGAGATGTCTCCTGGCAGGAGTTACATCAACAGGTTCTGCTGAGAGGTCCCATGGCATAAAACACCCCACTCAGCAGAACATCCAGAGACCCTGAGATCTGTCAGATGTGAACCCACCAAGCATCAAACCCTAAGCTGGGGTCTCAGACATGATACAATAAATACAACTGCAGCTCATCCAGTCTGTTCCCAGTTAGATTAATGGGTATCTGGAATGAGACAACAATCGTTTCAAAGCAACCCCCAAAATCAATACCCCCATAGTAAGCTTGGGGTTTTGCATGTGGTACAAGAGGCAGGTTGGGAGAAGATGATCTCATGCACCACATATTGATTAATCAATTCCAGCCAGGATGCTAATGGGCTTCTCTTACAACACTTGGCACCAGAAGGAAGGAGCAGGAATGCTGAATGAGAAAGGGAGAAATTGGTTGTGTGAGGAAGCTTCAGAATGAGGGGAGAAAGGTAGTGGGAAAATGGGCCCTTCTTGAGATGGCTTTAAGTGGTCAGAGACTGGGAATAAATGGAGGAACTGAGCAAGGAAGGGAGAAGGTAATAAATCAGATCTGTTGGCTCCAAACACAGCACAATTGCACCTGGCAATTTACTGTGGCTGAGGATAATCCTTTCCTGTTGCTACAAAAATCCTCACAGGAAGGACTGAAAGAGCCCAGCGTGGGTCTGGAGTGTGTAATGAAGCAGACTGAACACAGCATCATCCCTCCAGCCAGGGAAAGGGGCTGAGGGCACTGTTAATGCCTAACTTAGGGATTTTTCCATGTAAACCACAGCCTCAAATGAGAGCATCGCACTGACAGACAGCAGAGTCTGGGTGAGATTGTTCTACTCCTTGTAAAACTGGAACTCTTGTCCTACTCCTTGTAAAACTGGGCAGAGTAAATCTGGGCAGCCAAGAGGTTTTGACAATCGTGGTCCTGCCTTGCAGGAGGCACAGCCAGCCAAGAGCCAAGCAGGGAAATTCAGCCTGGTGCATCTTCTCTGCAGCCCACAGAGTCATGCCAGGGGCAAAGGTGAGTGATAGGGCTTTGTAAAATTGTGCTGGATTAACCAAAACCAGTGATGGATCTCAGTGCTGGTGCTGCTCACTGAGGTGAATCACAAGTTTGATCAACAAGGGCTACACCCAGTCAGGAGAGAAAACCCCCAGGTATGAAATATTAAGAAATTGCTGGGTTTGCCACCCTGTGTTGTACAATTATAATCTGATTTTCAATGGGGCATTGTGAGAACTTGCTCCTACTCCCAGCTGTCCTAGGGTACAGGAACACCTTGGGGTGACACCAATTCCTACACTGACAACACCACACTGACACAACACAGCACAATGCAGGTGAACAAACCTGCAGCCTCAAACCACCACAGATCCAACCAGAAACAGACCCTCAAGAAAAATAGAACAATCCTCCTGAAAACCAAGGGATTGATGCCATTTTGGGACTACCTAAAAACAGAAGCCAGATGAAATTAGGAGAATAAAAAGTGGTCCCACTCTCAAAAAAAAAAGTGGATATATTTATTGAAGGGCCTTCAGGTACATTTAGGGCAGACAGAGCCCCCCCTCCAGGGGCTAAACCCAAAAATGAACGATGGGTCATGGGTTTTGATACTTTTATAAATTTGGCCCATTTGCATATTGGGGGATTAATCTTCCAATTACAGCTCCAGGTAATGAAGTCATTTAGCCCAAGTTTGCTCCCCCCCAATCCACTTTGGTTTACATTTCTTGGGGCCTGAGACAGTGAGGTGTCCTTGGATTCCAGGCCTGGAGAGGAATTGTTTTGTCTGACCAAAATGGGAAAATACAGCAGCTAACACTCTATATGGAGGTTAGAGTTACACGCTAAAGAATTGCAGGATTACAAATCTATGAAAAATATAAAGGCTAAAATCCTAAGGCATCAGGATCACGAAGGGAAAACCACACAAAGGAATTACTTTTTCCTCCAGAACCATCTTTGCCAAGCCAGCCCCTCCAGCCCCAGCAGAGCACTCACGTTGTAGAGGATGTCGGTCCAGCCCTCCATGGTGATGCACTGGAAGACAGTGAGCACAGCAAAGAGGATGTTGTCAAAGTTGGTGATGCCATAGTTGGGCCCTTGCCAGTACTCCCTGCACGTGGTGCCGCTCTCACACTGCCTGGCAGGAGGCTCCTCCCCGCAGGGAAAATCTCCCACCTCGTCCCCTGTGGAGAGGGAAGAGAAGTCACTGAGTGAAACCATCCTGAAAAGTGAAACCATCCTGAAAAGTGAAACCATCCTGAAAAGTGAAACCATCCTCCAAAGTCACTGCCTGGTGCTGCTGCATCCTCCTGCAGGAATTTAATTCACTTTTTAGGTTTCTTTGTGCCTCAATGGACATGGAAAAATCGTTGTGCCCATGGAATCATTTCCAAACTGCTGGGTTCTGATTGTTTAGTGGAGGGTGGAGCAGAGCCATCCCTGAAGTGCCCAAAATTCATAGTTTGCCCTCTCATATCATGGAATCACAGAATTGTTAAGGTTGGAAAAGACTTCTAAGATCATCAAGTGCAACTGTTAACTCAGCATCACAAAGTTCACCACTAAACCATGTCCCCAAGTGCCACATCCACACATTTTTCAACACTTTCCAGGATGCTGACTCCACCACTTCCCTGGACACCCTGTGCCCTTGCCTGACCACCCTTGCAGTGAGGACATTCCCCCTAATCTCCAGCCTAAACCTCCCCTAGCACAACCTGAGTCCATTTCCTCTCATCCTGCCACTTGTTACCCGTCAGAAGAGACTGCAGGTAATTCTGAGCTCGTGACAGTTCACCTGAAAAGCCTGACACGGTGTAAGAGCAGCACATGAAAAAACCATCACCACCACCCAAAAAACACCACAACAACAACAGCAAAACAAACAAAAACTAAAACTAAAGAAAAAAACCCACTGTGGTTAAGCAAGGGTTTGGGAACGACACACCCTTCAAACACCGTCAAAGTGCTAAATATTGGCACTATAACATTACAGCAAAAGGGCACATTCTGCATCAGTGCCTTCAGCAAGGCCTGGCTGTGGGGAGCCCAAAATTGCCCAGGTACAGATGTTGGAGCACAGCTGCATGAGGAGCCTCTGGTTTCATCACAAAGCAGCACTGCAGGTGCACTGAGGACTCCAGGCCCTCCAAAAGCACCACATTTTTGCTCCCAATGGAGCAAAAGACAGGGAAAGAATCCATCAGGGATGGTGCTCCCCTGCTGAGTTTCATTCCAGAGCCAGAGAAGGCCAAGGTGGGTGAATCTGTCAGGGAAGGACCACAAGGGATGGCCAGGAGGGTGCCCAGCATCTCCCAGGGGCACCTGTGAAGCCTGAAACGTTGCAGCCCTCCAGAGCAGCTTAGAAAACTCCAGTGCTGGTTTTTTAGAGTAAACAAATATCCTAAGTAATATCCCTATTTAGAGAGCTGCAATTGGGGAAGTATTAAAAGGTTTTTTTAAGTGACACGTTATGGTAATGGAGCAGCAAACGGCACAAAATCCAATTCACCAGGGGGAAAGCCAGAGCAGCACTAGCAAGAATTAGGAATAATCATTCCACGGAGCAAAGCCTGCAGGAGGAAAACAAGATTGTCACAGTGGAGCAGGATATAAGTGTGTGTAGATAAATATATATATGTATGTGACACACTTTCCTGTTGACTCAACACCTTGATGCAGGGCAAACCTCCAGCTCCCATATGGGTCACCACAGGCTCTCACAAGGGCTTGGTGAGAGAAGAAAATGCCAAATCTGGCTCCTGCAGACCATTTGTGAATGTGCATTAAACAGGGATCCAGTTTCATCTCGGTTTGGCCTCTTGCTGCCAGGCAATGCTCTGAAAATGCAATGCTCATCTACCACAAAGGGGTGGGAGGGGCATTTTTTCCTTTTTAAAACAGTGACCAGAACTGGCCCTTACTTCCCACGGCTGGAGAAGGCAGAGAAAAGGGGAATCTCAAGGAAAAATGGGAAATAAATGTGATGCCCTTCTCTCCTGGAGCAGTTTCAGGGTATTTGGGCTGGGTCAGGTGCTTACAAGTAATCCTGTGTCAGCAGAACAGGGCAGCAAGGAGGCTGCAGGGAGGGGAAACGTGACTGGAACATGAACTGCCATTGGGTTTTACCCATTTTTCATTAAATAAAGACACATTTCCACCAGCTGAGAGGGGGAAAGGCCTTGAATCACCCTTTGGCCATAATTTGGTGGCCAGCATCCCTTTGTGCTGCATTTATCACTGACCTACCCAGGCTGTTGGCTCAGCAGAGCAACACTCGGTGCTGACACCTCTGCTTGGCTCCCTTCACAATGCACAGTTGGTACCTCTCGTGTGGCTCCTGATTCCAGGAAAAATCCCAGGGGTTTGCTCACTTTGGGGATTTGGAACAGAAAGAAGCACGAGCAGCTTCTCCTCCTCCTGTTTTCTCCCCCCTGACAGAGGCTTCTCTTTAATGAGTTCACATTTCCACACTCAGGCTGGTTTGGAGCCCGTGGTCTCTGCCTGGGCTCCTTAATGCACCTCTTGGAGATGATGAGCACTTAGGTTTTAAAAGGCTTTGTGGCTGCCCTGCTCCCAGGGGATGCAGTGCCAGGAAGCCTCACCTCACTCTCCTTTCCAGAAACCCCATTTCCCGCCTGGCAGCTGGAATCGACCCCGTAACTCACCCACAAACCAGCTCAGCAGCCCTGGAGTGAGCAAAACCACCTCCTGACTGCCCAGGGAGGGGTGTGGGAGCTGAGCCACATCTCCCATGGATGTGGCAGCTGCTGCCTTGCAGAGAAGTGCAGCACACACAGCAGAGCTGCACTCCCAGCTCCGGGCTGGAATCCACCCAGCCAGCAAGAGGCGCTTACACACGACATTACCCCTGACAAAAACCTGTCCTCAGCCCCCAGGCCTGGCACAGAGGTCTCCTGGTCATCACTGATGGCAGAGATTACCCTGCAGGGCGCACACACGACTTTGGGGGTGATGTTTCCCTTTTGCACTAACTGGGTTCTAGGGCAGGGGAACAAATCCTCATTTTTTATCCCACTGGCTCGTGTCAGGCCATGAGGGAGAGCCTCGGGCTCAGCCTGCAGCTGCCTCCTGCACACAAAGGATGCACAAGCATCCCCCACCTCGCCTGCAATTTAACAGACCTGAAAATGCTCCTAGAAAACACCAACTGCTCACAACTCCTTCCTGCCCCCACCTCAGCACGAACTCTGCTGCTTCCCCCACACCAACCCTGTCACTGCCATCCCTGTCCCCCTTGTCATCACTGCCACAGCCCCAGAGACCACACCACCCACAGAGAGACCTTTCTCTCCTACAAATCCAGCCCCAAAACTCATTTCCTCCAGGAATTGCTGTGATTTTCTCCCGAGTCATAACTCCCAACTGTCCTTCATGACCTGTGTTGTGTTTGTCTAACATTCCACAGGAACGTGAGCAAGAATTCCCTCTGCTTTGTGTAAACCCAGTGTATTAAACTATTTCAATTAAAAAGCACTGTGAAGGATGCCCAGAGATCTGGCAGGGATGCTGTTTTATTACTGTTGGAGTGCATGTAAATAAATCAATATTAAGACCTATTAGTGGTAATCACTGAAAATACAAGGCTGTGTTTTAAAGACAGACAATTGCACCTTAAAATGCAGAGAGACAAGAGACAAGAACAATGTTTTTATGTGTGTAATCAGCCCAGATAACAAACATATATTAACACTACTATAAAGGAGCAGGGTGGAATGAGCCCAAACAATTCCATGCTTCCACGATTTGACACGGCAGCTGGTCCCAGCAAAGGATCTCTGGGAATCATCCTTCTCCACCTCTGTCTCTGGGGTTTATCACTCAGTGACAGGCAGACACATCAGTTACTCTTCAGTGCCCAGTCTCCCCTGCCCTTCTCTGAAGGTCATTTTTATCCTTTCTCCATCAAACTATTCCTTGAACTCCATCTATTGTCCTTTTATTTTTTGGGTTGCTCCCAGTCTTTCCAGTCTTTTACTATTCCACACCAAAAGTTTCTCATAATCATGCAACTTTTCTCAGAAACCTTCCACGGAAACTCAACCTACCTAAAGCTAAACCCAATGAAAATGTAAACAGACACCAAGGATGGAACACCAGGAATTTGGTTCTGTGCTTCTGCTGTGAAAAAATTCTTTCAGGACAGAAGGCCCTAAGCACCTTCCTTTCACTCTTGGGCAGACTGAGAGCAGCCCAGAGGCATCACAGAGAGGAGAATCTGTCCCAGTCCATGTAGGCTGGGTACAAAATCCTGTTAATTCAGAGTATGTGGGTAAAGAGTGGCAGTGAGTGTGGAAGAGGTGAAAGGAAAAGCAACATAAAAGAAGGATAGAAAGATCCCGAGGAGATGAAGGATCCCTGGCAATGCAGCAGGAGGGGAGGGAAGCCCAGAGCTCACCTGTCTCGTTGGAAAAGCAGGTTTTGTGGAACTTGCCCATGTAAAACTCCAGCCCAATGATGGCAAACATCACGATGGCGAAGAAGAGGAGCAGCCCAATCTGCAGCAGGGGCACCATGGCCTTCATGATGGACTTGAGGACAACCTGCAGGCCTGTGGGGACACAAAAACACCTCATCAGGGAGGGAAGGCAAACAGGGCCTCGGGGTGCAGGGAAGGGAGGAGAGAGGGGCTGCCCAGGGACAATTTGGAATTGGCAATACCAAGCAGTGTTGCTTTTCCCATCCTGCTTCCATAGTGTCCTCACGAGCAAGAAGGACAATTGGGGGGCATCTTTTTCTGATGTCTTTTCTTCAGGTGACAGATCCAGTGGTTTGTTAGGCTTCAGAGGCACTAAAAGGATTTTTCCTGAAGCTGGTGGAGTTCTAAGACCCAACCAGGTCCTTGGGGCAATTGTGGTGCAAATTTGATCCCTGTCTAGGACACTTTAGGGCCAAGCAAGCCAGTCTGGTGTAGAGCAAGTGGAAGAAAAGCTCATTCCCTCCTCCACAGACATGCTGGAAGAGTCAGCTTTATCCCACCAAATTCAGACAGTGTTTGGATGAGTAGTAATTAAGAAATTGGTGCTAAATATTGTTATTACTGTAGCTGACTGTGTTGAATAGGAAGTAAGACCACAGCAGCAACTTAATCCTCAGCTAATACAATTACTTAGCTGCACCAGGGTCTCTTACAAATATGTTCCAAAACAAATTCTAATTTGTGCATATACACACAAAGCTGAACTGTTTCTTTGGAAGGAAGATTATGGAGTTACTTGGAAAGATCAGGCAGGATCTGTACTGCAGTGAAAACCTGTCCTGAGAAACTCAGAGTGAGGGCAAAGAGAGCATTCCCCAGCACCTGATATTATCACTTAGTTTGAAACTGGAAGAGGGAAGGAAAACCAGGGGGGATGGTTGTGGTCCTCCTGCCCCAGGGAGTCTGGGTGTGCTGGAGCTGCCTCTCCCACCCCATCTCCCAGAACAGCCACGGTGCTGTGCCGGGCACACCCTGCTCTGGACAAACAAACCCTGTCCCCAGCGCTGTCCATCCACAGCTTTTTCACCAGCCCTGGAACTCATTTTCAATTAAACCCAGGGGAGATAAGGGGAGGGAGGCTGGAGATGGAGGGGGCAGATAACGTCCTGCAGATGCACACAACAAAAAACCTGCAGTGGTGAGCAGCAGCTCCCTTGGAGGCCTGTCCTAAGGGGTGGGGGATGAAGGATCATCCTTGTCTTGCCACCTTGTACAGCACCGGTGAGATCAGGATGGGCTCACACATTAAAAACAAAGCATCAAGGTCTGTTGGATGGAAAGCATACTGAGGGTGTAGAAGGAAAGAATATTCCATGTTTGTGCATAGTTGCACCTTGAGGTTGTAGATTTTGTATAGGAAAAAAAAGAAAAAAAACCACAAAATACTCAGCTTTCACCACATCACTAAAAACCTGAGAGCTAATATTGTGAGGAAATGTGCTGGTCCAGGACACATCCCCAGGTGGGAGAACACATCCTCCTGGGGGGAACACGTCCCACACCAGGGCAGGGACAGCTCTGAGGGGCCACTTTACTTTTCTGACATCCTCACACTGTCACTGCCACACCTTGCACAGGCAAGAAGTCCAGGAAAAAACAGCCAGCAGCATCACCTTATCAGAGACCCTGCTAACAAATGACAGCTTTCCCAAGGCCAGCCAAGGACCTCTCCCGTGTGGGAACTCAGATTGAAGCCCTGCCCATGAATGGATGCTGATTTCAGGAAATTTTGGGGCTGTTATTACCCCAACCCACTCCCCAGGAGGACAGGGCTGCCAAGGGGTTAATGCAGAGAATACCAGAGCATCCCACAGTGCTGCAGCTCCTTTCACCAGCTCTTGCTGGAGGGTAAAAATCTCTCTATCCCACATCCAGAAATGAAAGAGGCTCCTGAGAGCGATCCCCTGCTGGGGGCAGAGCAGATGTGACATTGACAAATAAAAAGGCAGAAAGCCAAGGTGTGGGCACTGGGATGGTTTCAGGGCATCAGTGAGGCTTGATGCAGCTCCTCAGTGGAGCATTCAGACTCTTCAATTTAACACATAAAATATATCAAGTTGAATAGGAAAGGCCAAATCCCACCTGCTCTTTCCCTCCATTTATTCCTCCTCATTTAAAGGGCAAAATCCCTGGCACGAGATGCTCAGCTGATCAAAACCATCAGAAGCTCAGGGCTGGTGGCCTGAAAGCTGCAAAATTTGGGTCACCACACCCCAGAGAATTAATTGAACCCGAAAGGCAAAGGGGTCCTAGGGCCAATCCCCACCCCTCACCTGCAGATTTGGGAGCGCAGCGCTGAAATCAGCACAAAACGGGATGAGAGGAAATCAGACCCTGGCAAGGGCAGGAGCCACCCACCCCGAGGAAGCAGGGGAAGAAAATATTGCTCAGAAAAGCCTGGAAGAGCCCAAAGCTACAGAGCAGCGTGGGCAGTGACACGACATTGCCACGACACTCACTTGGGATTCCCGACACGAGTTTCAGGGGTCGCAGCACCCGGACAGCTCGCAGGGTCCGCAGGTCAAAATCAGTCCCAGCAGTTGCCAGAATCCTACAGTGAAAAGGCAAAAAAAAATGGAGATGAAATGCAAATTCCTCTTCCCAAAGCATGGCTGAGGGTTCTGTAAAACCAGCAAATGTTGGAGCTGCTCTGAACTCGATAGCTGCGATCACATCGCAGGTTGTGTTCACTGAAACCCATTAATTCCCACAACCTCCAGGGCTGCTGAGCCCGGCTCAGGCTGTAGGAAAACCCACAATCTCTGCCTGTTTATGAGGCCATTGGACATCATTAGGCCACTAAAGAGCTGCACCCTGTGCCACAGGAAATCACACACCAAAAGGAGACAGAGAAAGGGAATGAAATCCCTCCGTTATGCTGGAAATTACCTGCCAGAGCTTCTTCCTATAATAAATTCACAAATCCCTCAAGCACTGATATCTGGTGTTCCCCAATATCTGAAGCAGTTTCTGGTCATAGTTTACTCTCTGTGTGCAAAATTAATTTTTGTTCAGAGCGTCTTCTTTGAGGACAACATGCAGAGAGCAGCATTCAAGTCTGATACACCATGAAATACAGCCCCCAGACCAGAATGAGTCTTAAAAACGTGATGCTCTGCACAGAAAATGAAATGGCTTCACTGTTTTAGGGCACAGGAAAGGAAGAAATATTGTCCAAGTGTCCACAATGATGGAAACTCCTTCAGCCAAGACTGTAGCACACAGTGCCCCACAGAGAGCACAGCACAACCTTCATCAATTCCTGCAGCATTTCCTGAGATGCTTCAGCAAAAACATCCTTCATTTGAGCCAGTGCTCATCTAAAGGTGAGATTTAATGATCTTAGAGGTCTTTTCCAGCCTAAACAACCGATGCTAACACAAGCCAACCACGCAGGTTGAGCAACCCCCTCTCACCCGCTGCCCATCCACTGCACCACTCACAGTGACCATGAGCAATTGGTTTTATTTTGTCCTCTCTGTCCCAAGGTGGAAGTGACTGAGCCACCAGTGGGGTCTGCAAGCCCCCAGCCACCCTCAGCCACCCAGGACCAAACACACAAAGTGCCACCACTTTGTCCCCAGCACAGCTGAAAGCGCTGCCCGTGGGGACCCAACCTTGGCCATCATCTTGGCCAACCCTTCAGCAGCAACAGGGGCTTACAAACCTGGGTGAAAATTGGGATTCCAGCACTGCCACAGGCCATGGGCTGGGAGGGAAGAGGCTGCTGGGCTCAGGCAATGAAACCCAGGCAGTTCCCTGGAGATATTAAACTCCCAAGGACAGCAAGAGTCCCATGCTGGAGCACAGAGATGCTGTGAGGGGTGCAGAGCACCCAGATTGTGCAGCCAGGGTTCATCTGCACCCACCCAGGAGCCCTTTTTCCTCAGTTTCTTAATACCAAGCTGCTGAGCATTCAGCACTGATCAGCCACCATAAAACCAAATACAAGAAAATGCAGAGTTTTCCAAAACCAGCCGTATAATTTTACTCAGAACTATGCAGGATGTCTGCAAGCTCAGCACTGGAGGATGTGGCTGCCTAGGGAGCACTCCCAGCACAGCTACAGTCAGATAAAAACCCTGTCCTTGACTTACTGACTGACTTAGCCCTGCTGCCAAGCCTGGGCCAGGGAAGAGCAGGATCAGCATTGCTGGGCGGAAAGGGCCAGACTCCATCAGCAGGAGGTGCTGGAGATCAGGAAAAAAACCTGCTGAGAGGTTGGATGGCAGGAGGTAAAAGCAAGCCAGGACCTGAGGAGCTGAGTATTTATTCTATAGGACACCTGTTCCCACATTTTCACGACCTTAAAATTCCCATTACATCAGCTCCATCAATGCAGTTTGAGCACAAGCAACAGGAGACAATTTAAACCAAGAACCAGCCCATGCAGAGACTTCTAATTTAATCTTCTGCACCCATGCCAATGATTTCATTCCTCTTCTCCCTTCCCTCCATCCTCACAGCTTAATTGCTCACTTATAAACCTGTGCAGTGTGGGAATAACCTGCTCCAGAGATAATCTTAAACATCCACCTTGGATGTTGCTCCCAGCAGCACAGTCTCCAGTGAGCCCGGATGGATTTGTGCTGTCACCAGGCACAGCCCTGGCTTCGTACAACTGAGAGAAAGGGTCCTTCATACCCTTGTTTTGTTTCTAAATTCAAAGGGAAAAGGGGAGGGAATGGGGGACACCATGGCACCAGTAAATGTGCTAATGGACTGAAGTCTTCATTCCAGAGTTTTCTTCCTAACAGGCTTGATATTACAATCAGCCTATTCCAACTGTGGCAACACACACACAGTTCCCAGTCAAAAAACCTGGATTTGATTGTTTAAGCCATGAATTGCCACATCACTGGCACTGTCAGCCCCCAGTTACCCTGCACAGGACACCCTACAGCCACCACCATCTCCCAGGGCTGGAGAGCTGGTCCATGGATTCCCTCACACCACTGTCAGATCATGCAAACTCTTCAGCAGAGCTGAGCTGTCACTGCTCCGTCTGCCTGTGAATGCACCACTCTTGGAAAACAAAACATCCCTGCCCAGATGTTGCCTGGAGAGGTAGAAACAGCTGCATGCTGAACAAAGCCACTTTTGTTGGAAAAAGTCATAGAATCACAGAACTGAGTTTCTCCAGGTAACCTGTGTCAGGGCCTCCCCGCCCTCCCAGGGAACAATTCCTTCTCAATATCCCATCCAACCCTGCCCTCTGGAAGCCATTCCCTGTGTCTTGTCCCTCCATCCCTTGTCCCCAGTCCCTCTCCAGCTCTCCTGGAGCCCCTTTAGGCACTGGCAGGGGCTCTGAGCTCTCCCTGGAGCCTTCTCCTCTCCAGGTGAGCACCTCCAGCTCTCCCAGCCTGGCTCAGAGCAGAGGGGCTCCAGCCCTCAGAGCATCTTGGACTCTGGACAGCATCCTCTGGACTCTCTCCACACAAACAGAAGACTGAAGGGATGAGATGGCAGCTCTGGGTCTAAACACCCCCATTTGAACACTGAGATAACTGAGGCAGACAGTGAGGCAGCCCAGGCTGGGCATCCAGCACTTTTCCTGCTCCAGTCAAAGCGGGAAGGGCTGGATGCTGCAGCCTCCTGGCCCTCTGTGCTCACACCCACGGCTCTGCAGCCCCAGCCAGGCTGTGCCAGCAGTGGAACCAGGGCAGAGGAAGCCCTGGGGCTTTTAAAAACTGTTGTGGTGTCAGCATCCACCTCAGGAACCCTCGGGATCTTAGGAAGGACCCACGGGCAGCAGCTGGAGCACAACAAAGCAGCTCAGAAGGGAAAGCTGTGCCAGAGTGGGGGTGGTGCCTTCTCCCCCTACAAAACCAAACCTCATTTACAGCTGCTCAGCAGTGCAGTCCCCTGAACTGCCTGGAAAAACATCCCAGTGAGGGGCAGACCTTAATTAACATCATTTGTGTCATTTGCCAAAATACCACCTCTCTGTTTTACTTTATCCCAGCTCCCTCTCAAAGCTCATAGAAAGCACTGTGAGTTAGGTCAGGACAAGTGGGAAATTTTCATTAAAAATAAGAGAAATAGAGAGATCAAAGGAGCCAGCTGACAATCCCATCCCAACAATCCTGGAGGAGCCTCCCTGGCTGCACAGCCAACAGCTGAGAACAAAGCAGAGGTGATGGGCAAGCTAGTGCCAGAAGGGGAAATCCGCTGGGAAAGGTAAAAAAATGTGAAAAAAAGAAGATGTAGGTAATAAATGGCTTGATCTGCAGCCATTTTTATGTCTTAGGGGGTTGCACAGAAACACAAAGATTTGTTTGTTGCCTTTGATAGCACTTCCAAGTGTTTAAGTGCAACAAAATAAATTCCTCCATTAAAGTTGTCTTTTTTACGATGGCCAAACACCAAACCTTCCTTGCTAAAACGCTGCTGTGGAGGACCTGGGCACACACCCTGCCAGCCCTGGGGGCTCAGGACCATGGCACTCATTCCTGATTTTCACCATCACGTGGTTAAATGCTGCTTTTCTCTCTCCCTCTCCTCCACTAATGAGTTCTGACTGACATATCTTCCCAGAGACAGCCCAGATGTGTGATAAATGCTTGATAACATTCATTCCAGCAAAGCCTGGAATAAATTATAAAAGCAGCTTGTTCCTCTGGGTATAAAAGAAAGCAAAGAACGAAGGGAAAGTTCCTTCCCTGAATGTTTTGATAACATAAATAATTAGCAATCCATTCCTTTAAGGACATGGGAGCTCAGGATTGATTTGTTCTGGTTCAGCAAGACCCACACTGTCAGACACAGGTAATGAACATCCTTATTGGAGCCCTGGCCAAAGAAAATGCCTTGGAATTCCTTCAGCTTTAGCCCCAGAGCTCCAAATCCTGAGGACTGGAGTGGGGAAAAGCTAATCCTGCTCCTCAGGATCCTCCCCACCTTGTCTGAGAGCCATTAACACTTCCCAAGGGATCTCACCACTGGATAATGCTGGTGCCACTGCTGAGGAAGACTCACTGGCATAACTTGTGGGTATTTTTAATGTAACCTTGCTAATTTTTACAAACTCTAGCCCTAGAAATAAGTGGGAACAGTAATTTTTCCAGAGACCTTATCCCACACACAAGTTCCAAATCAATCCTTTCAGCAGGTTTAGGAGAAAGATCAAATACTCCCCAGACAGCTTCCCTCAAAAAAGGATAAAACCAGCAGCTGGTTTATGAAAAGAAATAACGATTTTCACTTCTGACCCACAGATTCAACACTACCTAATGCAGATGCCTTGGCAGCACCAACCCCACAATCTCTGAGAGAGAGAAAAAACTCCAATAAATCACCCCCTTTCCAAAACCTGACTTTGAGCACATGGTTAGCAAGCCTCAGAGACCCAGGAATCCAGTGGGGAAAACAAATAAAATAAATATCCTCATGGAGATTGGCTCAGTAGTTTAAAGATGTCCCCCCATCTGTGGGTCACCTGCAGGCTGACCCTCACCTCTCCCCATCCCCATTGCCCACCACTCCTCCTGTTGTCTCCTCTGATACCCAGGAGCTGGAGAAGACATTGAGAAAGAAATATTACATCCTTCTGGCACTGACTTCCACCAGAGCATCAGCAGCAGACAGGCAGCACCATGGAGGTGCCACAATCTCTGTCCCCTTGTGCCACCAGAGCACCCCTGGCCCCGTTTCCCCATAGGCTCTGAGCAGAGCAGATAACAAAGGTTTGGAGTGGGTGAAGCCCGTGACCAAGGCTCCCAGGGACAAAGCACAGCACTGAAGCCTGCAGGAGGTGCAGGGAGGGTCGCAGGGAGGGTCAGTCTGCTCGGAGGCCCCTCAGCTGCAGAGCTCACCAGAAGCAGCCGTTCTCCCCTTGCTGACAGCAGGCTGGGGACGCTGCTCAGTGCCACCCTGGGGATGGGGTCTGGCTGATTTCCCCACCCAGGACCTGAGGGCAGCACAGGTACCCAGCCAAGGGGTTCTGTTGCTGTCACTGTGCTCAGCTGGCCCGTGCCTGGCCTGCAGTGACAGCGCTGCCAGTGCCGCCGCCCAGAGCGGGCACACGCGGTGACTGCAGCGCTTGGACAGGTGCCCCTTCCCACTGCGTTTGATTTCATGGTGTGTGAGCTTTATCTCGACCACCAAAGGCACAGAGCTGACACCAGGCCTGAGCTGATAAGTCGATCTGACGTGCTAATTGCACCGTTTAATTTATGGCAGTGCCAGGTTCTGCTGTTGGCTCCGTCACTCCCCGCTGGTGACTCCCCCACCAGCTGCCCAGAGTCCCTCCCACACAAAAGGGCCCAGCTTGGCAGCTCTCTGCCTCTCCTTTGGATCTCCAACACCAAGCCTAAGCATCCAAGCACACCCCTGCATATTCCATCTAATCCTACTCCTAACTTGCACATCGACAGCACAAGGTACCACATCCCATCCTTTCCTTACCAACAGCCTGTGCAGAGCAGCTCAGGCTGATCCCCTTGCTCAGATGAACATGTTTGTCCCAGCATGGACTCTATCCATCAAAACAGCCTCACTGTGCTGAAGGATAAGCCTCTCTTTAGCTCCAACAGGAAGGGAACAGAGGGAAGAATAAAATACACCAGGGAAATAACAATATTTGACAGCACAGGGCTTCAGAGGCAGAGACTCAGAGGGGATCTCATCAATCCATACAAACATCTCCAGGGGCTGTCAGAGGAAGGTGCCAGACCCTGCTCAGTGGTGCCAGTGACAGGACGAGGAGCAGTGGCCATGAACTAAAACACAAAAAGTTCCACCTCAACACGAAGGAGAATTTTCCATGGAGGGTGGCAGAGCCCTGGAGCAGCTGCCCAGGGAGGGTGTGGAGTGTCCCTCTCTGAAGACATTCCCAACCCACCTGGACACGTTCCTGCCTCAGCAGGGTGGTTGGACTGGGTGATCTCCAGAGGTCCCCTTCAACCCCACCTATTCTGGAATTCCATGATTTCTTAGTCTCACCCCAAACTGGGGCATTTCTGAGCCTTCTGTACCAGCATTAAATTCACCACCAGCTTTCAGCACAGGGAGCTGCCCAGATGTGAACACAAACTCCCTCCTCCTCCTCCTCTCTGCATGGCAGAAATGCTCCACAGCCCTGGGAGGAGACAAAGCAAAAAGGGAGCAGAATCCCGTCCCCAAACCACCTGCAACCTACTTTTGTGACTGTAATTCCTGAGGCAGGCTCCAGGGAGAAGACAGGGAGAGAAGCATCTGGAGACAGACACTCCTCTGCTACAGCCAGACACAGCAGCCAGGCAGGCAGGGACACTCAAATCCACCAAATGAGGCTTTTTTGCGAGCTGAGGGCTTGGGTTCTGCCCAGGATGGAGGAAGATGTTCTGATTATGAGGCAATTGCTCAAGTAAGTCCTTGCTGCTGCTAAGCAGGAGAGACATGGACATGCCCCACTGCAGAGTGGAAATCCAGGCTCACTTGCTATCAGCACTGACAGCTGGCAGGGAAATGCACATGTCCAAAAACATTCCAAGGAGCTCACGCTGGGAAAACTGAGCACAGAGGAGTTAAAACCATCCTGCTCTTCACTGGGGCTGGAAAGTAGGTCACACCTTGAGCCTCACTCCATTAACATCACAAAGGAGAGATGCTGCCTTCTGTCCTTGGACATGGACATCCAGAATGTTGTTCCAGAGGTTCCTGAGGGCAGGAGGTGGGAGCAGAAAGCACTTTCCTGGAGATACCTGGTGGCACCCGTCCCACCCCGTGGTCAAGCTCTGGAGGGTTTTGCCACAGTAGTAAACAGGATTCTTAAAGAGGAGAGGGGAATTTCAGGATCAGCAAAATGTTTCAAGCATTTTTACTTTAGGGGATGCAAATGAGAGAGCAACAAAACAACATTTGGGATTGTTTCATTTGTCAAGTTCCAAAATGAAGCATTCCCAGCTTTAAATACATTTTCCTTTTTAGTGGAAGCAATTCATGTCAAGCCTGCAAATGGATTTGCCTTGATTCAAAGCTGCCGTTTTCCTGAAAAATACAAACTCCCAAAAACCCTGTGTGAGTGAAAACCATCACCCAAACCAAACACTGCCCTTGAGTACCGTGCCAGAAATCCCGGAGGAGCAGGACTGTGCTCTCCACAAGCTGGAAGCACAAAGCAAAGGGCACAGGCCAGCTGGTGGGTGGATGGGGGATGTGTTTTCCTGCCAGGTGGGCTAACAGGGCAGCACAGACACTGCAGGAGGAGAGAGCTCTGAGTCACTACAACACATCCCAACCTCCTTCCCTACAGGACCCACGAAGGAGAAACTCCTTGCCAGGCTGCCCTGGGAGCTGTGACGAAGTCTGTGTTATTTGGAACCAGAGCCACCTCACCCTCTGCACTTGGCCAGCCCCCAGAAGGAGTTGTTCCTGAGCTGAGCAGAAAATGTCACCGCTATCAAATCACATCAGTGTTTAAAAAGCAAAACAAAACTGTTTGGAAGAAGAGCTCAGCCTTCCCCACTGGTGCTGCTGGAGCTGTCGGGAGAGGGATGGGGAGCAGCAGCCAGAGAGGGGAAGGAAAAACATCTGCCAGTGCTGGGCACATCAGGCAGGAGGGAAAGGAGACCTCTTGTTAGGCCACCCTTTTCTGGACCTCTGTGCTGGAGGTTTTTTCCCCACCCAGTCACCAGCTGAACCAAGCACTGGATTCTGGAGTGCTGGGAGAGATGTCCCAGTCCAACCACCCCACCCCAAACCACTGCTAGAGGTGGCAGATAATGAGCAAAGATACACACTCCTGGAAAATGATAACCAAAAACATCCATTAAATAAACGGGAAGAGAGAGTGGAGAGGGAGGTGATTGCTGCTGCCTCATTTGCACTGTTCTGTGCTCACTCCCCTGCACCCGGCCAGCTCAGCCTCAGGCACAGCCAGAGGGAAGAGAAGTGGCAAATATGGAACATCAGCATCACCCACACCTGGGTGTGCTCATGAACTTCACCAATCAGAGACCCAAACCCATCCATGAACTCACCCCAGGCAGAGAACTTCACCAGATGACAAATGTGCCTGGGCTTTTTCCTACATCACAAAATATCCACAAACCAGGGGTTCCTGCTGCCACCAGCACCCCATGGCACCTCTGCTCCTGCCTGCAGTCAGTGTGCTCACCCAGCACAAGCCTGTGGGAGACATGTGACATCCATGGAGTGACAGGGGACACCACAGGAAGGGATGTGGGACACCCAGGGAATGACATGGGGCACCCAGGGAGTGACATGGGACACCCAGGGAGGGATGTGGGACACCCAGGGAGTGACATGGAGCACCAGGGAATGACATGGGATACCCAAGGAGGGACATGCAGCTCGTGCTGCTGTGATGCTGTTGAGGAACAGCACCCAGGTCATACAACCCAACACACCAAGGAAGCACCAGATGTGGTTTGGGGGTGTCCAAGCACCCACAGTCCTCTGGCACCTCCAGGACCCTCCCTCCATGCAGGGGAAGCCTGTCACTGTTCCTGCTCTCTCAGCTGGGAAGTTGTGCCAGGGACAAGCAGCCTCCTGCCTCCCCCACGCCTGGGACCCGGTGATTTTACAGTGTGGGCACTGTGCTCATGACCACCAGCAGATGACACAGGGAGCATTCAGCTCACAGAACCACTTCAGCCATGGATAAAAACCAACACTGAGCTCCAGAGGGGCTGGGGCAGGACCAGGATTTGTTGTTACTCTCCCTGTGGATGTTGAATGGCTCTGACTGCTGCTCAGGGCCAGGGGCTCCAAGGTACCACCTCGTTACTCCCTGAGGGGCAGAGCCAAGCCCTTCACCCCTCCTTCCCCCTGTGCCTTCCCAGCAACAGCCTGAATTGAGGGAGGTGATGCTGAAGCCGAGTTCAAGGCAAGAAAACTGCACCCCATCCATTTCCAGCAATGTCCCTACAGGAAATTCCTCTAACAGAGCAATTCCTGGAGTAAGACAAAGCCTGGGATGTGACCAGGTAGCTCCACAAGTGGGCACAGTCTTTTCTCTTTGGAGGGGCTGGCAGGGAGTTGGTTCAGAGCCACAGGACCCTTCATCTCAGGGGTGAGTGGTCTCTGGAGGAGGTTCAGCCCATGAATGCCCTGAGCAGGCAGAGATTTCATCTTCCTCAAGCATCTCCTGCCTCAGAGAACCCAAATCCCAGCATTTTTCCACCTGCAGCAGGTGCCCCTTGCTCAGACATCCCCTGTTGCCAGCCCCCAAATCAACAGGGCTGGACTAAAAGTCTTGAGCTCATAAAAAAACAATATTAGGACTCTCTATTTGCCTTGTGATCCCTCAGCTTTTGGAGGCAGCTGGGGTCAGGTTTGCAAGCCTTAGTCTACAGCCACAAAAATTACAGATTTCAAACAAAAGCTGAAACTCTCCTCTTTAATCCACAAGGATTAAAATAAGGCATCAGATATCATAATCTGACTTGCAATATACTATTTCTTTTTTTAATACACACCTTATTGTCCCTCAAGGGACATAATTATTCTTCTTTCTTCGTTTTGTTGTTTTATTTTTGGCCAGAACTATCACACCAAACATGCAATGTTGTTCTAAGGAAAACACAGTTTGCCAAGACATCTAAAATATTGTGTATTCCCTCCATCTGCTTCTCCTAAATAAACCCAGGGCCTTATCTAATATAATGAGTAGCTGTTGGCAATAATTGCATAGCCATCTGTACCGTGCTTTAAACCTGTTGCAAGCTGGGCTGTGGACAGGGAAAAGTCAGAATTTATTCCTTCAGTATCCAAAACAGAAATTGTAACTTCCCCTTCTTCTGTTTTTCAGGATAATTTAGCCATGACAGCTCCCATGCACGGTGCTTGGGGAACAGTATTTCATGAATGAGGCAAATAAATCCCATTTTCCCCCTGTTTTGTGTAGATAGAACTCAAGTCTGCAGCTGACAAGGTTCCAGGGCAGTTCCAGGAGGGTGCTGCCTCCAGGAGCTGGATCTGCAACCACCACAGGAGACCCTTCAGCACTGACCACACCCCACCACAGGCCCTGCTGGGGATGACCATCCTAGAGGAGACTTCCCAGAAAATTTAATTTAATGCTTAATTTAAAAGCCTCTTCTGTCTGCATTCAGCTGCCAGAATCACGGCCTGTAAGCACCCAAATATTCTGGGGAGCTCAGATAATCACAGACAGAGGATATCCTGAGCTGGAAGGGACCCACCAGGATCATCCAGTCCAGCTCCTGGCCCTGCACAATCCCACCCAGAGCCCAAGACCCCTGTCCAGATGGGTGATGAGGTGAGTTATTTCACCCTCCCCACTCAAACTGACCCTGTACCAATTCAAAACTAATTTTGTTTTGTTATTTTTTGAACCTTGTTCTTCCCCTGTTGGATTGGAGCCATCACACCACTCCCCAATGGCAAAGCTGGGGAAGGAGGAATCCAGCTGCAGTTTGCAGGACCAGGCTGCCAGATGTGCAGCAAGAGGAGGATGTTTGACTGAATTTACCCTCTGTAGGACATGACAAAGTGTCTGTAAGAGAGCAGTAGTGCTCCACGACTTTGCACAAAACCAAAGTCCTTGGATGAAGAGAACTGGAGGAACAACAACTCTGTCCCAATGAAATCTCATTAATTCAATGCACCCAGGAGCACATGGGCCAGAATTCAGATATTCAGAGAACACAGCACAGCTCCTGTGTGCCCAAAGGCCACGCTGAATGACCACAAGGATGACTTCAACCCCAACACAGCACATGCCCATGATCACACTCACCCTGGGCATGGGTTTGCCTGCCCTGCTTTCATCCTCCTCCACCCCACTCTTTCCCCACGTTACCCATCCCTTCTCAGCCACCACAGCACAACAATCCCCTTCCCAAAGCCAACAAGAGCTCACAGACTCTCCCTAGAATCACAGAATGACAAAATGGCTCAAGCTGGAAGGGACCACTGGAGGTCATCAATCAAAATCTGAAAGAGGAGAAATTTAGAGAGAGATCAGGAAGAAATTCTTGCCTGTGATGCTGGAGAGGCCCTGGCACAGGTTGCCGAGGAAGGCTGTGGCTGTCCCATCCCTGGAAGTGTCCAAGGCCAGACTGGATAAGGCTTTGAGCAACCTGGGATAGTGCAAATCCCTGCTCACAGAAGGGGGTTGGAACTGGATGAGTTTTAAGGTCCCTTCCAACCCAAACCAGTCCATGATGCAGTCCCACCTCCCTGTCTAGCAGGGTGCCCTGGAGCAGTCACTCAGGACTGAGTCCAGATGGGATTTGGGTATCTCCAGGAAAGGAGGCTCCAAACCTCTTTGGGCTCCTGTTCCAGGGAAGGAGAGGAGGAATTCAAGGGGGCAGATGGGAGCTCAGGGGCCAGAGCGATGCCACTGGCACAGGGAAGTGACATCTTTATAGCAGGAGAGGGGAATGTGCTTAAATTAATTGGCTGTTCAGATAACAGAGGCTCCCGCTCTCCGCTGGGCAGTTACAGACACTGGAATTGCTGCAGATAAAAGTCTGGCAGCATTTTCATCATAAACTCCACAGTTCTGGGCTGTAGAATCCAGCAGTTAAATAATCCATTTTGGGGGCAGAACCCTGCCATCCCAGCTCCCAGCACAGCAGCAAATGTTTGTGTTTTCCACACTTTCAGAGCAGTCCCTGTGGGCCCATCGGGCAGTTATGGAGTGGAGATGGAATTTGCACTTTTCCAGGGTTTCAGAGCCCAGGGAGGGAGGTTTGTCCACGTGCTGCAGCCACCTGAGCCACAGGAACACAGCAGCACCCAGCAGGGATAACCCCAGGTGTGCTGCTGCTGCCGAGTTGCTGCATCAACTTTTCCTCATATTGCAATTTCAGACCTGAATTTATGGAGCAGGAGAGAAAGATCCAAGGGGAATTTCTTAGACAGATGCAGGAGAGGAACAGCCCATGGCCCACAGCAGCTTTCTGACAAGGGAGCACAGGAGAATATCGCGCTGAGGGCTTTGGGATGTCGGCCAACAGCATCAGATGCTTTTTGTTGATGCAGCCCATTGCTGTGAAATGGTCCAGAAAACCCCCCCAGCTCTTCAGCAGCGGAGTTAAGTGTTGTGTGAGGAGCTAAACCAGCCCAGGCTTAACTCCACAGCCAACAGAGGAGAGCACAAGCAGGAAAAAAGAAACCCAAAGCAGCGCTGGCAATCCCTGCTGCCCTCAATGTGTGAGCTGGGTGCAGCAGGGAGGGCTTTAAGACCTGATGAGTTTAATCATCAATAAGAAAAGTCCAATGTTCCACTCCATGCTGCTGTTTCCTCTCTAAAATACATCTCTCTTGCTTAAGCTGTGATTTTTAGGGAGGAGATGCTGCGTGTTTGGCTGGGTTTAAATCTTAGGGGCTGGGAGCACCCAGCTCCAGTCTCTGCCCATTCAGTCCCCTCCTGCCCACAACAACCCTGCCCACAAACCCATAAAGAAAACCACAAACCAGAGAGGCAGCCCTGGGGCTGCAGCCACCCGTGGCAGGCAGGGCAGGAGCTGGGAGCCCTTTCCAGCCCATTGCCATTACGTTAATTGGGATTTGCACAGAGCAGACCAGCGTCTAGACAGTGCTGAGCTGCGAGCGGGGAAGGTGCGGGAGGACTCAGCGCGGTTTCCAGAGTAAGCGTTTCTGACATTTGCTTTGTCATCCCTTCCCTGCGCCCGGATCCCGAGCTGCTCCCTCCTCCCACAGCCCTGGGAACGGCAGCAGGAGGAGGCAGCTCCAGGGTTGGGCACTGGAGGGTCTGAGCTTTGTCCCCCTGGTCCCACAGCAAAGCAGGAACAGCTCCATTTGGTAATTCCTGCATCCAGTGCTGACCATCCTCAGGCTCACACTGTCCTGTAAGGACACAGAGGGAGAACCCCAGTGAAATCTTAGGACTGAGCTTAATCAGAGCAACATAGAATCCCTCAGAAAACTGCCAGTGGAAAAAAAAAAAAAAAAAAACCACAAAAGCAGACTGGATTTGTTGAGAGATTAAATAATCCAGGGAGCAACAGCACAAACTGGTGGTAAATCCCTGCCCATGGGTGGGTGGAAGCTGTGGGTATTTTAGTCCCAAGTCTTTTGTTGGGAGGTTTAAAAAATAAATTAATCAAGTGAAATCAAAGGCCTGGCCTTGCCTGGAGGGAGCTGGATGGGGACAGGGCCTGCGCTTGGCGTCTCTCACAAAACCTCGCTCCAGGTTCACAGAATTATTTCCCTGTTATCTTTGCTGTCAATGCCCTGGCTGTATATAGATTTCCACAGAAGGGCCCTGTTATTTTGGAGTAAAAGGGACCTGTTGTATTGTTTGAAACGCACTTGTTCCAACTCTGAGGACTTTCCATCTGTTTTCCCCCAGGCACTGGGGGGGACCAGGATGCTGAGGGACGGCTGGGCATGGGATGCACCCACAGCACTGCACTCTGAGAAGACACCTAAAAAACTCAAGTCCTAAATAAATTCAGCTCCTTCCATCAGTGCTCCAGATTCTATTGGAGCCTTCAGCAACCTGTTCTGCTTTGTTCCTGCTCCAAGTCTGCATCCCACAGTTTCCTTGGAGCAATCCATAGATCAGGCCAGATGCCCCTGCAGCACCCAGAGCCCAGCACGGGGGCATTGCCATCCTGTCCCAGGCTCTGAGTGCCTCCTCAGTGAGGGGAAACAGGCCAAAGGAGCACAGAAAACTGCACTGCTCAACCCCTGTGTTAGGAGCTGCCCTGGCAAAATGCAAATAGAATCCCAGAATGGTTTGGGTTGGAAGGAACCACAAAACTCATCTGGTTCCATGGGCAGGGACTCCTTCCACTGTCCCAGGCTGCTCCAAGCCACATCCAGCCTGGCCTGGGACACTTCCAGGGATCCAGGGGCAGCCACAGCTTCTCTGGGCACCCTGTGCCAGGGCCTCCTCACTCTCACAGGCAGGAATTTCTTCCCAGTATTCCACCCGAGTTTCCCCTCTTTCGTAGAATGCGTTGGGTTGGAAGGAACCTTAAACCTCATCTCATTCCAACCCCTTCCCAAGGGCAGGGACACCTTCCAGGCCACTCAGACCAGTGACATCTCTGTGGCAATAACTCCAGCAAACCAAGAAGTGTTGCTTGTTCTTAGAAGAAGCACTCAAAGAAGGCTGGAGAAAGCCTTTTTTTCCCACCAAAAATGTTTGTTTTCAGGGAAACATCAATTTCAGTTTTCCAGTGGGAAATAACAAAACATTTGGGTTTCGCTTTAAGTTCAAATATGACTTCAGATTTTATTTTTATTTGGTTGCTTTTAACTGCAGCAATATTGTAAAGCTGGCTGAAAGCAGCATTTCCACTTAAAATCAGGTTGAAACCTCCCAGGGGGAACCTCTACCTTTTAAAACAAAAATTTTCGGAACTGGGATCTTTCCTCCAGTATTTCTCAGTAGGGAAAAATGCAGATTTCTGGGCAACCATCCTTCAAACCTGGAGGGAAAAGCTGTCACCCCGAGTTGGCTCATCAGCCCTTCCCATTGGGATGGGGTTTAGGGCCTGAACATTTGGGATGGAGACAGCTTGGCTGATGTCCCACGGGCCCAGTTCACCCTCAGAGCCACAAGGAGAGGTGGGGACAGCAGGACCGTCCCGAGGCAGCCAGGAGCCCACAGCCACCATTCCCAGCTCCCTTTCTCCTGGCTCAGGGAATCCCACTCACCTTTCAGCTGCTGCCAGCTCCCATGACTGATGGCACTTTGATATTTACCCGAGCGTGCTGCTTGTCACAGCAACCCTCAGCACATCACACTTTTGGCAGGCAAGGGAACTCCTTCAGTTCCTTGCAGCAGTGGATTTCTGGTGGCCCTTTTGTTTTTACATCCCCCCAGAGCCTGGCACGGGGTGGAAGTAAGGAAAAGCTCAGCCAGACACAAACACTGAGAAAGGGAAGAGGCTCCAGGCAGGGTTTGCACCCTGGAACCAAGGAGAAGGTGGGGACGGAATCAATGGGGTCCAGCAGGATCGTCCTCAGAGGGAGCAAGCTTGGCAAGACACATCCTGCTCCTGCAGGACAGGTCCTGGGGCTGTGCAGGATGCACATCTCCAGTGAAGTTTCCAGCAAATGAGGAAAGTCAGGCAGTGGCAGGGGGAGAGAAGGAGAGGAGCAGAGAGGGAGTCTGGAGGGTGCCAAGCAACATCAATGCCGTGGTTGGCTCTGCCAAGAGCACAGGATGGAGCTGGAGGGATGAAGTTGACACCCAGGGTTTGCAGATGACAAAAGTTACAGCCTGGACTAGAATCAGGATTTGGCTTTTATCTCAAACCCTGCCTTTCTTCAGGAGGGAGAGGGTGGGAAAAAAACCCCACATTTTAGCCTCAAATTTCCCCAAATCCGCTCTGGAGTTGCTCAGATGGAATCAGCAGTTTTGAGGGACACAGCCACCCCCTTTCCATTAACTCAGCTGCAGTTTCCTGGCCATGGGACACCCGGTGCTGTCCCACCCTGCCCCATGCAGCCTATTCCCCCTTCCAGAAGGGATGATGAATCCTGGTGTATCCTGGACATTGTTATCCCAGCCCTCAGCAACTCCTCACATCCTCTTATTCCAGCCAAAAATCACATCAAATGGCCCTGCCAGAATCGATGTCTCCCCGTCCTCAACATCTCCTGGACTCTTGAGTGCAACTCCTGCCAAAGACCAAACCCATGAACCCAAAATGAGGGGAAAACTGAAGGCACCAAACTCATTAAATTAATGAGTGCCCTGGAGCAGGATTTGTAACTCCTTTCCATGGCAATAAGAAGCTGAATCTGCACACACAGCTACATCAAACCCGTGGAAGTCACAGCTAAGTACAGGAGTTAAACTTGCAGCTCTTCCCTTTCCCTGTCCCACTTGCAGGAGGGAAGATTTTTTTCCCCCTTTTTTCGTTTTCCTGTCTCCTCTTTTCTCCCTTGTTACACGAATGAGGCAGCAGAATTTTAATGGCTTTTATGTTCTGCAAAAGATCACAGCAAACAGGACTGCTCTGACCTTTGCAGGGCTCTGTAATTCCAGCAGCTCTGCAGAACCTCTCCCCTTCCCAGGGAGAGGCGACAGAAAGGAGGAACACCTTGTTGCTCAGAGTCAAACAGACACAGGGCTCTCCTGGTGGGAGAGGAGTATGGAGCTGCCTCCCACAGCATCAGCCCCCGGAGGGATCAGCCCAGGGGGACAGGACTGTGTGCAGCAGGCTCACACCAGCCCCTGCCATGCATCCCTTAGCAGTGAGACCAGGCTGGGGAGAAGCAGGGCACAGCACCCCAGGAAGGTCCCAGGGACACAGTTTTGTGTTTCAAAGGGGAAGAAGGCAATGGAAAAGCATTTGGGCGCTAAAGGGGAGAGGGCTGTCAGCTCTGCCCGGACAACAGAGTCCTTTGGCTTCTCCAGCTGGGAAATGGAGGTGCAGTGAAGTCCTGAGCCTTACACAGAACCACTGAGACCAATCCCAACCCCGGGCTTTTCCCTGAAGTCTAAAGCAGGCACTGTCCCCTGGCTGGGATGGGGACAGGGAGCTCTGCCTTCTCTTTTCCTTCTCTAACCCAGGGCTTTGCCTCCTGCCTGTGCTCTCTGGCATCCCTACACCTCTGCAGGGACGGCAGGGACAGCTGAACATTCCACGACAGGCAGGGACACACAGCAGCCAGGCCAGCCCTGTGCTGTGCTCCAGCTCCACAGCCCCATTCCCCTCAGACAGGACCATCTCCAAACACAATCCCACCCACAGGCTGCTGCATCTCCCTCCAAGCTCCTTAAAAACACAAAGTATTCCCCACCCCCCACTCCTTCCTCTTCCCCAATCATCCTCTTTCCCACAGATTTCACCTGAAATCCCCTCAAACCAACTCCTCCCTGCTGTGGAGAGAAAACAGCCCTGCCTGCCACAGGCAAGCAATAACCCAGGAAATTTTAATCCCTGCCTGTGATTGTACAGAGGAACACGGAGTGAGATAAAAGGCTCACCAGCCCAGGCATTATTATATTAGAAAGGTAATTATCTCTTCTGCCACCTGACTTTGTGCTTTCTTAATATAATGAAGTTTCCAGCTTGTGTTTGCAGCCACAGGAGCAGCCACCACAGCCTTGCTGGGAACATAAGGGAGAATTGTCTGCTCCGAGGTGAGAGCCAGCACGGCCAGGCTGGGAGCAGAAGGAAGAAGAAAGGAAGAGGAGAGGAAATCAGAGCTCCTGGCAGCTGCTGGTGCCTGTGTCCCACCATAGACCCTCAGGTTTCAGCACCCCAAACCACAGCAGCACACACCCAAATTCACATTTGTTTCAAGGCACCTGCCCCATGGATCCTGGTCTTTTGGGCTGTTTCCAAACCATCAGGAAGGCTAGGAAATGTTAAAATAAAAATGTATTTTTACCTTTTGATCCTACTGAATAATGCAGTAAGGAGAGTGCTCAGCCCATCAGAGAAGCCTGGAACGGCTTGGGCGGAAGGGACCTTAAATCCCATCTCATTCCACCCCCTGCCATGGGCAGGGACACCTTCCACTATCCCAGGATGTCCAAAGTACCATCCAACCTGGCCTGGAACACCCCCAGGGATCCAGGGGCAGCCACAGCTTCTCTGGGCACCCTGTGCCAGGGCCTCCCCACCCTCACAGGGAACAATTCCTTCCCAATATCCCATCTGACCCTGCCCTCTGGCACTGGGAAGCCATTCCCTGTGTCCTGTCCCTCCATCCCTTCTCTCAAGTCCCGCTCCAGCTCTCCTGGAGCCCCTTTAGGCACTGGGAGGGGCTCTGAGGTCTCCCCAGAGCCCACACTCCCCACCTCAATGACAGATTGTCTTCCACCACAATATCCAGCCTCTCCACAGGGTGCAAGGTCAGCAAATGCTCATCCCCAGCTCAGCCTGTGTTCTCCTGCAGCCCAGAGCATTGACTCATTTGTAGCTTCCATCTCCTCCCCGGGCTGGGAAGATGAAGTCAAATTCCACCTTCCAAATTCCAGCTGCCTCGTGCCACGCTTGCCAGTCAATAAATCGCTCCCACCCTCACCCTGCGGTTTCCAGAGCAGCTCTGAGAAGATCAGGCCCGAGCACTTGTGGCAATGGCCCCTCTCATCTGTCACACAGCTTGCTCTGAAACACGAGCAGCCCTTAACCTGCTTTTACTTATTTATCTCAACAGGAAAGGAGAGAGAAAAACATCCCCGGCCAGCCTGTGTCAGCAATTAGGAGCATGAAATATCTGGCAGGAACAGCTTTATAATGAGAGCTCTACCCTGTCCTTCTCCTCTCTCCTTGCCAAGAAGGAGCCGGGGCCGCGCTGGCTCCAGGCTCCCACCAGGAGCACAGGGAGAGGAGGCAGCACGGGACCCCAGAGGAATTCTGTCCCAAGGGATCTCTTCTGCCTCACCTGAAGCCTCCTGCCCCTCCAAGCTGCTGTTTCAATCCTCAGGCACACTCTCCCCATGCCCTAAGGCATCAGCACCCGAGCTACTCAGAGTTCCCCCCCTGCCCTCAGTCTGCACACTCCAGCCTGACACCAGGCACCACATTCCCCCTAAAAACACAGTCATGGCCACAAAGAACTAGACAAAGCCCCTCAGGCACCTGCACACATCTCCCATCAGTGCCCAGGTAAGACCAGCCTTTCTTTCCATACACCCAGCTGTTGCCCTGAGTTTTGCAGTTCTAGATGTTTTCATTCTTCTGTAACTGTTTCTCAAACATTCCCTGCAAACATGACCATGTTTTTGTAATGGTAGTTTATTATTTACATTCCTTTCTCCTGGGTGCAGAAGTCTGATGGATATTTCCTTTGACCAGTGTGATTGAGGGGCAGCGAGTTGTCCCTCCAATCCACTGTGGTTTCTAAGACACACATAAAATAAAGTCTGGCCCAGGTCAGGCCCAGTTTTTTTTTTGCTCTCTTTTAGCAGGTGTCCATGTCCTTCTTTTTGTGTCCTATTGCGACACCCAGCTATTCCCAGCCTGCTGCACTCAGCTACCTCCATTCCCTCTTTTAACTCTGAGATCCCAACCTGCCCTTTCTGCAGTACTCTGCCCTCACATGCTCACAGGCTGGAATACATAAACTGAGCCTAACATCTGTTCCTTAATGAAATTAGCCCCTGTTAACCAGAACCCACTGTGTTCTCCAATGACAACAAAAAAAATAATAACTAAATATGGTATAACCCTCCAAATGCACAATCCCAGAATCAGTTAGGATGGAAGAGACCTCTAAGACTGAGTCCAGCTGTTAGCAGAAGGGGACAGCTCTGCAGCACTGTTCAGTCTGTATTGATATCTACAGGTCAGCCCAGCACCCACAGCTCTGGGGTCCCAGGACTGTGGTGGCCAGAGACACCCCCTGTTACTCCAGTGAATTGGAGAGACCCTGCACTGGCTGGTCCTGGCCCCAAGGGACCTCTTTTCCCCTAGAATGGCTCCAGAAAGACAACAATTATCGTGCTACCAAAGGTTTGAAGGGCCTCAGGCACAAGAAACCGCCCGAGCTCAGAGCCAACGCTGCACTGGGGCTCCTCGGGGCAGGGACTGTCGCTCCCTGAACACAGGATTTATTTCAGCCTTAAAGATCCTCAAAGCTGACAAAATTCAAGTTCAGCCTTTAGGCTCCCTCTGTGGACATCCCCCAAAGCCCACACACCAGGAGGGGTGTGAAGGATCATGGAAAGGGCTGGATGAGGTGTCCAACCCAACCCACCCTGGATGAGGGCTGTCCATGGCCCAGCCCAGGCATTTCCACCAGGAGCCATGTGCTGGCCCTTCCCCTGCAAGCTGTAGGTGCCAAATTCCTTACAAATTCGATTACCCCCATTTAAGCAGTTTCCTTTGCTCCAAAGCTTCCAGCCCCGGCTATAAATGGCATTTAACGAGGAGCTGCTGGTGCCTGCTCCTATTTCACTTCCAAGCAGCACAAACCAAAAGGGCTCTGGCTTTGGCAGGGACCTGCTCTCCAGGAGCAGCCAAGTCTCCCTCCCGGCCTCCCCCCTCTCTCCTGACCACCACAAGGAGGTTGAGGACATGGAAGGGTGATCCCCATGGCTCTGTTATCAGGTAGGGATCAGGAAGAGGCAGGAAGCCACCTGAGGGGTGATGCCAGTTCTTGTAGTCACTGGCATTTCTCAGATTGCCCTAAAGATGCAATTTCTCTGCTTCATCTGGGAGAAACCCTTAAAAAATCCCTTTTGTCCCCACACAGCCCAGGTTCACACACACCCCACCAAACCCTACAGAAGCAACGAGACCCCTTGCAAAGCCAGCAGGGGAAAGGCTTTCATGTCCTCAAACCCGGCACATCAAGTCAGGACATCACACACTTCTCCTCACAGCAGGTTGGCAAACGGCTGCCAGGATCTCAGGGAGCTTTTTCATCTTTAAAAGGCATAAAAGAGAACAAAAGGCAGAAATCCACGCACAGCACACACAGATCCAACGGGGCTAATGAGAACTGCAGCTCCTGGGCTGGTAAGGCAGCAGAGCATCACTGAAATCCCTCTGCAATTTGATATCCCAATGTTTTGGGAGCTGCTGGACTCACGTGCAGCCTCTGGGGCCTGGGGCTGAGCTGCGAAGAAACTCCATGGACTGTGGGAGGGAGCCAGGGAACTGCAGAGGGTGAGGGGAATGGGCCAGGGCACAGCTGGGGAATGTTCTGTACAGCTACATGAGCACCCTGAGGGCAAAACCCCCGTGGCCAGGGCTGGGTGACACAATGGGGGCTCATCCCCAGCACAGGAAGGATGTGGAGCTGCTGGAGAGAGTCCAGAGGAGGCCACGGAGATGCTCCAAGGGCTGGAGCCCCTCTGCTCTGCAGCCAGGCTGGGAGAGCTGGGGGGGCTCACCTGGAGAGGAGAAGGCTCCAGGGAGAGCTCAGAGCCCCTTCCAGTGCCCAGAGGGGCTCCAGGAGAGCGGGAGAGGGACTTGGGACAAGGGCTGGAGTGACAGGACACAGGGAATGGCTTCCCACTGCCAGAGGGCAGGGTTAGATAGGATATTGGGAAGGAATTGTTCCCTGTGAGGGTGGGGAGGCCCTGGCACAGGGTGCCCAGAGAAGCTGTGGCTGCCCCTGGATCCCTGGCAGTGCCCAAGGCCAGGGTGGATGGGGTTTGGAGCAGCCTGGGATTGTGGAAGGTGTCCCTTTGCAGGGAGGTGAAACTGGATGGGCTTTAAGGTCCTTCCAACCCAAACCAGTCTGTGATAAACACAAAACCTGCACAGCCCTGTAACTGTAGCATCTTTGGAGATCTTGGCCATCTTTGGCATTTCTATGGTAAGTGGATTTCAATTAAAGCCATCACAAAGAGACAGCGCCTCTCTTCCCACTGAGATCGCAGCAGCAGATCAGAAGGAGCAGAAAATTCATTTTTAAACTCTCCACCTCAGATGGTGGAGAGCACCCTCCTCTTACACTGAGGGGAAAAACAAATTAATTGATACAGGTCAAACCAGAGCAAGGCTCTCAATTATCCCCCAGTAATTACCTTCATCAAAATTTAAACACACAAAAAGCCAACTTGGTAAGGTTTGGCCTCAAGATTTGTTACACAAGAAACTCATCTTCTACAGCTGCCCAGGAGAAATTTAAGTCAGCTCCCAATAATATCCAAGTGCCCAGAGAGGTCTCATTTATACAAAAAAATCATTCAGGACACACATAAAAATAAGCTGCCAGCACACACACGTGCAAATTCCCAGCTTGTATAAACATTATCACTTGAGAAAAATAAAAACACTTTATAATATTTTACAGCATCTTCCATCCACACACAGAATATCCTTTACAAAAGCACTGGTGTGCAGCCTAAATAACACAAGATTCCCATTCAACACCCTCTGAGGATGAGAAATATGATTTTCATTCTCATTCTAAACACTGGGAATGGAAGAAAGCTGAGCAAACTCCTTCTGGAAAATACTTTATCAAAGGAAAATGCATGTGGAGTGAAACCAAAAGTGCTGGTTAATTTGAGCTGAATACAGTAAATGGCCTCAGCCAGGAAAAATGAGGAGCTGAAGGAGTAATCAAACATTTCCTTTCGGTGTTTGCTCAATTAGGTGGTTCAAAATTGTGTTTTAACTTCGGTAATTCTCCATGAGTCAGCACAAATGAGCTTTAAAAGTTATATATAAAGCCAGAAAAATGGAGCAACAGCTGATTTTCACATCTTGTGAGGAAAAATAATGAGAGAAGTACCTGGGTCCACTGAGCAGGCTGAGCTGATTTTCCTCCATTTGTTCAGTAGAAGTGGAAAATACCAAATCAAGCTCTAAAAACCAGGATCAGAGGGATGCCTGGAAGTCCCTGGAGTGTTCAGTCCATCCATGGACCCCACGGGGATGGATATCCTGGATTAGGAGCTGCCTTCCCTCAGGTGGCAGAGCCTCCCCAGGGCCACAGCAGCAGGAGCAGCCTGCAAAGCCCCCCCTGCATCCCCAGTGCTCTGCACCAGAGCTGCCAGCACAGCTCCATCTCTCCCAAATCCCACTGTAGCAGAGCTGCCAGCACATCTCCATCTCTCCCACATCCCAGGGCTTTCCCCACGCAGGCAGCAACTCCATCCTGGTGGTTCTGCCCTTCCCAGTGCCAGGCAGAGCTGCAAAGGCTCAGAGAAAGGAGTTCCAGAGGTTACCAGCCACCCCTCATCTGTCCCTTTCCACTTGTTCTCCACGGAGCTGCTTCCTCTCACCTGGTCAGTTCATCAGGAGTTAATGCTTTAATGGGGAAAATGTGTGTTCAGAGCAAGCCTTCAGCTGCTTGGGGTGATGGGTTTGGAGCACCCTTCCCTAACAATTAGGGAAATAATTATTTAAATTATTTTAAATTACATTAAATTAAAAATAACCTCCCAATTAGGTTCAGCTCTGTTTGCTGACCCTCAGGTCAGCTATTTTAATGTCAGAGTAAAAGATGGCATTGGGAAGAGGGGGGCTAAAGCCAGAACCACACCAGAGAAGGACACAGCATCAATGCCACCCCTCTTTTCCTAGGATTTCCAGGTTGGCATGCTGCTACAGGGCACAGGAGGCCACAAACCCCACCCCAGTGAGCACCTCTGGAGAAGTGGGCTCAGTGTCTGCTCCTGGAACTGCTTCACTCGGTGCAGATGAAGCTGTGCTGGGCGGGCAGGGGGCCAAGGGCAGCCTGGAGGGACCCTCCCCATTCCCTGCCCCAGCAGCTCCTCTCATGCTGGGGAGCAGAAGAGCAGAGGGGATTTAGAGCTCCCAGCAGCCTGAGGATCAGAGTGCTCTTTAAAAATGCAACACTGCCCTAAAACCCAGCAGGGCTCAGCTCTGAAGTTTGCTCTGCTGACTCCAGAAGCTCCGAGCAGGACGCTGCAGGAAGCTCCTGGGTGAGAGGTGCCCCTTCCCCTGGAGCTGTTCCCTCTGACACAAATCCCCTCAGGCCATCAGGGGGGTTATCAAAGCAGTTTTGGTTCCCCCCTGCAGCAGGACACCCCCATTCCTGGCTGCTTAAACACCAAACCAAATCAGGGCAGGAAGAGCCTTAAACAGGACAAGATGTTCTTATCTTGTTCCTCCAAGACACAAACCCCTCAGCTCTCCATCCTGGCACCCAAACCAGGAACTCATCTCCGAGCTGATGCCCAGACTGGGTTGTTCTGCTCCATCCTTTCTCCCCCTGGAGACCCTCGGGAGGTGCGCCCTGCATTAGCACACAACTGATGCATTCTCCCACTTCAGGTGGGCATGTCCACGCTGGGAGTGCTGCTTTTGGGCTGCTGTGTCCTGGGAAAGGCACATCCCAGGGGTTTCCTGCCTGCTGGAAGCTCTGATTATGCAAAGGGCAGACTGTGCTGCCACACAGCTCACGGGCTCTGCTGCTGCCCTTGGCGGTCCAGTTCCCTCTGGTGCATCCAGAACTCCCCATGGAGGGTTTTACACACCCTCAGTGCCTGCACAGGAGCTCAGGACTCTGTTCAGACCACAGTTAAACTGTCAAACTCCTGTATTTTTCATGGTGTGGAACAACTCTTGAATTTCTGTTGGCAGTGGAGGAGTAGCAGGGCTGCTGGGAGAGGGAATGTTTCCTGTAAGGCCCTCTGGGAAAACAGAGCAGCTTTCAGGAATTCATCTGCCATTTGGTGATTGCTTTAAGGCAAAAAAAACCCAAAAAACAAACAAAAAAAATTAAAATTATGTGTGTTTTCTTGCAGCTGTATCATTTGTTCCACCCCTGCCAAAACACCTGCTCCCCCCACACTGCTTAAACAGCCCCCACTGCTCAGCTCCAGCCCTGGAAACTCCTGCTTTCAGCTCAGGATGTTGCCAGGCTTGGGTTTTATAGTTCAGGCAAAACAGGATCAAAATAATGATTTTATCCTTAATCAAAACAGGATTAATAAGGATCAAATAAGAATTCCTCAAAGCTCGTCCTGCCTCCAGGTCTCTTTGCATCCCATCACCACCCCAAGAGAGGCTCCCCCCAGCCCCAGCACTCCACGGAGGCAGAGAGCATTTGGGATTTATTCCAGAGAATCATTAAGATTGGAAAAGCCCTATAAGATCATCGAGTCCTTGTGCTGCAGCACTGCCAAGGCCACCACTGCCCCATGTCCCCAAGTGCCACATCCATTATTAAATCCCTGCAGGGATGGGAACTCCACCACTGCCCTGGGCAGCTGTGCCAGGGTTGGAGAACCCTTTTGGTGAGGACTTTCCCTGCTATCCAACCGAAACCTCCCCTGGTGCAGGCTGAGGCCATTTCCTCTCATCTCATCCCTCATTCCTGGGAGAAGAGCTGAATCCCCACGTGGCCCTGAGCTCCTCTCAGGGAGGTGCAGAGATCCCACACATTCCTCCATGTGCACGGGTGCCTTTGCTCCCTGAGGAAGGAGCTGGGGTGTGGAATGGCTTCAAGGTCTGCTGTCTCAATAACGACACGAAAAAAGGACACAGACACCTCCTGAGAGCAAAGGAACAAGTGCCGGGCAGACCCCGCCCATCTTTATTTTATATGTGTCTTATAAACCACTGTGGATTGGAGGAGACAAGGGGCCTCCCCTCAATCACACTGGTCAAAGGAAATGTCCATCAAACTTCTGTGCCCAGGAGAAAGGAATGTAAATAATAAGATATCATTACGATAACATGGCTGTGTTTACAGAGAATGTGTGAGAACTAGTTACAGAAGAATGAAAACGTCCAGAACTGCAAAACTCAGGGCAACAGTCTGCTGCCCACAGAGGGGCCACCTGCCTGTCCCTGCCCTGTGAGGGGCTCCAGCACATCCCCAGCCTGTCCTCCAGGACAGAGGCAGGAAGGCAGCAGAGCCACCCCTGGGGCTGTGCAGCTCCTGCTGGGATTCCCCAGCTTGGCTCCCAGCAGAGGCAGAGCTGGGCTCCCGATGGCTGCAGCTGGGCCAGGGTGTTCACACTGCCAGGCCAGCATCCAAAACCCTCTCTGGAATTCGGGATCACAGGCAGGAAGGGAATTCAGCAAGCACAGAAGCTCCACTGACCCTGCAACTGGTTCCACGTGCAAAGCCCCAAACCTGGCTCCCACTTGGATCCTCTGCTCCTGAGCAAAGCTGCAGCTCCTCGGAGCATCCCCGGGCAGAGGGAAACTGGGGGAAGCTTTGCTGCTCCCCACAAGCCTCCTGCTCCCCTTTCCTCACATTCCCATCACCACAATGGGCAGCACCAGCCTGCAAACCTCCAGGCACGTGGAATCCTGGCATGGGTTGGGTGGGAAGAGACCTTAAAACTCATTTCACCCCCTGCCCTGGGCAGGGACACCTTCCACTGTCCCAGGTTGCTCCAAGCTCCGTCCAACCTGGCCTTGGGCACTTCCAGGGCTGGGGCAGACACAGCTTCTCTGGGCACTCTGTGCCAGGGCCTCCCCACCCTCCCAGGGAACAATTCCTTCCCAATATCCCATCTGACCCTGCCCTCTGGCAGTTTGAAGCCATTCCCTGTGTCCTGTCCTCCCATCCCTTGTCCCAAGTCCTTCTCCAGCTCTCCTGGAGCCCCTTTAGGCACTGGAAAAACATCACAAGGAGCTGCACCAGGACATTTATTTTCAAGGTTGCCCAGAGCACGAGAAAGGAAAATATTGATTGGAACTGGCTGCAGATTTTCTGGAAGAACAGTTTTCTGACAGCAAACGACAATTTGATCATATCAAAACTTTCTGCTGGAAGGGGTCAAACTTATCAAACACTCATTTAGGAAAACATTCACAATCTGTCTTATTGGGTTAAACACATTTGTTCTTATTTTGAAAACATGTTTATTCTCATTTTATCAAGATTCATGCCAGAAATAAACTCCAAAAACAAAGTTGAAATATTTTTATCCCCACCTAAACAAGCCACTGTCCTTGGGAAATTCTTATTTCAGCTTCCCAAACATAGATTTTGACACTGCAAAATACTTCAGGAATGGTGGAAACTCCAGGTTCTGCCCTGATTTTGAACCAATGCAAATACTTTTTCACCAATAAGGTTGATAGGCTGAATTATATAGAATATTTGTAATAACTGTTTTAATTTTTAAACTGACATCAACTGTAAACAGTTCTTAATGAGAATGGGGGAGGCTGAAGGGAGTTTTGTGGAAACATGATTTCATTTGGTAGTTCTGGGGTTTGATGGGGTTTTCTGGCATTTGATGGGGTTTTTTTCTTTATTAAGTGGGGGTTTTTCAGTTCTTGGCTGCAAATCAAGGTCCTGGTCCAGGAGACTGGACAAAATCCCTCCACCTCCAGCAGAGCCAGCTGGGATGCAGAGTGTGACCTGTCCCCATGGATGTGTGGCAGTGAATTCCCTGACTTTTCTGGGCTGGAACAGCCCCTGGGAGCGCTGGGAGCTCCATCTCCCAGATCTTGTCAAAACAGAGCAAGAAGCTGCCATGTGAACTGCAACCAAAATTAGGCACAAAATCCGAGCACCAGAGTCACCACAGTGTTTGTGTTTCTAACTCCTCCTGGTTTCAAAGCATCCAGGAACCAAATCTTTCATGGCCCAGACTGGAGATAACATTTCTCTGTTCTTTTCCCTGTTTTTCACTCTGTTTCTCCTCTCTCCTGTCATCACACACTTGATTTCATTCACCAGTGCCTTTGCCTTGTTCCCTCTGGTTCTCTGAAGGCTTTTCATTTCATTTCCATTTTTCAGACATTAAAAGCATTTCTTTTGAATTCTGGTGCCTTCAGCACGTGAAATGAGCCTCAGCTGCACTGAAAAACCCCAGCCTGATCTCGTTACACGCCTGTTCTTCATAAGGGATTAAGAGAAAGGGGGAAGCAGCTGCCTTTCAAATTCCCCCCTGTATTAACCATGCTCCAAGTTCAAAAGCTGAATGCAGAGGACACAGCTCTGGGTGCAAACCCTGCTGCTCCCTGGGATTCAGAGGTGGACAGGAGTGCTGGAGCCTGCACAGGATTTAAACAATGTGGTGTGACTGACACAAAATCAAGGAATCATAGAATATCCTGAGCAGGAGGGACCCACCAGGATCATCAGTCCAGCCCCTGGCCCTGCCCAGACCCCCCACCAACTCCACCCTGGGCATCCCTGGCAGCGCTGTCCAATCTCCTCAAAACAGGAAGGTTCTTGCAGATCTCTCTGGGACAAGATAGGAAATTCTTCTCCCAGCTGGAGACATCATCCCACCTCAGCAATGTGGCTCTTCATGCAGCTCAGCTTGATCTGCTGTTGAGACAGAACAAAGCCAACCTGCTCCACTTTGCCCACAGTGAGCCAGGAGCCCGCTTTGGATTGGGATTTGAGTGACCTGATTTCACCTTCTTTCATTCTCTGTGAGGGTGGGGAGGCCCTGGCACAGGGTGCCCAGAGAAGCTGTGGCTGCCCCATCCCTGGAAGTGTCCAAGGCCAGGTTGGATGGGGCTTGGAGCAGCCTGGGATAGGGGAAGGTGTCCCTGCCCATGGCAGGGGGTTGGGATGAGCTTTAAGATCCCTTCCAAACCAAACTATTCTGTGATTCCCCCTTTAAGAGGGGGAGCATTTTCCCATGGTTTTCCCTAACATCACCCCCTGGGAGGGAATAGGATCCGTGTCTGCAGCGCTTTGCACAGCACAGCCCCCTGTCCCCTGGCAGCCACAGCAGCTCAGCCCATCTCACACAACAAACACATCCTAAACACGGCCTGAAGTTGTGCCAGGGAGGGTTTAGGTTGGAGGTCAGGAAACGTTCTTCCCCCAGAGGGTGCTGGGCACTGCCCAGGCTCCCCAGGGAATGGGCACGGCCCCGAGGCTGCCAGAGCTCCAGGGGCGTTTGGACAGCGCTGCCAGGGATGCCCAGGGTGGGGTTGGTGGGGGGTCTGGGCAGGGACAGGGGCTGCACTGGATGATCCTGGTGGGTCCCTCCAGCTCAGGATATTCTGTGATTCTGTGCCCCAAACACCACAAGCAGTTCTGATGTGGGCAGTGGGAGCTGCCCCACTCTAAACCCACAGAGCCCTCCCGGCTTTGTTCCCCAGTGCTGAGTGGGAATTGCAGAGCAATGGGAGCAGGGTGTGACTAAGACCAGACTTAGCAGGGCTCCAGGGAAGCAGACAGCACCTATGTTATCCATACAACAAACCCAGCCAGCTTTTCCCGTTGGGATTGCTCAGCACTGTTGTTTCCCTGTGTGTGCACTAACACACAGAAGCTGCACAGCCCCTTTGGCCCCTGCTTATCCCAGCAACTTTACAGGTTCACTGGGATTTAGGGCCTTTTTTAGCTTTTATCCTAAAGTAAAAAAGCACCCGACCAAAAGAAAACAACCCCCAAAATCATTAGACTGAGAATTCTCAGCAGTGATTAACAGAGAAAAACAACAAACGAGCTCCCAAAACACACGAGCTGGGAACAATATAGGGGAGCTCTTTGAAAAGCAAGCTTTTCATCAGGCTCAGCATGGCACCGAGCCATTCCTCTGAAACTTCATTTCCCTTGTCTGACACACAAAACACCCGGTGCAAGGTCTGTTTTCACCAACAACCAACCAACTTTTATCATTAAAAATAAAGCAGGATAATCTGCTGTTGGAACAGTCTGGATGGAGAGCAGCAGATGCTGCCAAGGCCTCAGGTCAGCCCCAGTGCCCTCAGGTGCCCATCCAAGCACATCCAAGCTGGGGTTTCACCAAGTTCCCCCAGAAGTTTGCATCAGCTCCTCTCTCCCCGCCAGGCAAACCTGGAGACACATTCAGCACCTTGCTCAGGGTCATGTAAAAAGCCATGGGAACCTGGGAGAAAGAGCCCCCTTGGTCCCTTTCCATGTGTTTTCCCCACTGGATCAGGGTGCCACACCACTCCCAGCCCACAGCACATCCCGTGTGTCCCCCGGGCTCCCTCTCCTGCCCGGGAGGGCTCTGGGACAGGAGCTCTGCTCTGCCAAGTGCTGGAGCACAAGCTCAGGGCTCACTCGTGCTCCAGGGCTCCACAGGGAGGTTCTGAAAGGCTTCTCCAAGAGCAGCAGCTTCCAGAATGACCAGGAGATGGAGGATGACGCTGGCAGTGACCGCTGGGGAGGCTATGAGGTCTCTCACTCCCTAAGAACCAGCAGGTTCTGCTCGGTTCCAGTGTCCCTGCTGTCCCTGGAGAGCTCCAGGGCTCTGCCTGAGCTTCCAAACCAGGCAGGGACCGCAATCCCCCGGGCTGGATCCCGCACCCATCTCCAAGCTCCCTCTGCTGTTCCCGAGCGTGTGTTACATTCCCTGGATCCTCTGCTCCTCCACCCGCAGTGAGACCAGGGCAGGAAGGATGTCCGACCCCCACCCAAGGACACACACCACCCCTAAGGACCTCAGCACCCACCCCGTGCTCGCAGCAGCCTCACAAATCCCCCTCCGCTTCCCGAGGGAACGAAAGCAGAGCTTAAAGACAAGGAGATGTTCCCTTGGATCGTTTGTCTCCCCAGCGGGTTGCAACTGCATCTCCATATGGGAAGTGGCACAAAAGAAGCCACAGGTTCCTATTATTGAGGAGCCTAAAGACAGCACACGGCTTCCCCCGGCTCCACAGGCTCCACCAGCGCCCGCCTCAACTGGTAAATGATTCATCTCCATCTCCGGAGGATTTTTCTGGTAACTGCTGCAGATCCACCTTGGGATGACAGAGCAAAACCAGCAGAAACACCAATCTCGTCACTTCTATTTTTTTCCCCCCTCTGAAAAGCCATAATTTCAGGATTGAGGTATCAGAATCACAGCTAAGGACGAGCTGGCTCCTTACGCAGAGGTTTTTTTTTTTAAACCTGTTTTCAGCTGACAGCGTTAAAGCTGCCACCCATAGATTTATTGGGGGAATTTATGAGCCAGGGAGGAAAGCCACCAAAAAAGGAGGAAGCAGAATACATTCCAAATCTGGGGACAAGGAACATGTTTCAGTGGGATTGAAAGGTGTTAAAGTCAGTAAGCCAGAGAGAAAGCAGCACGAAATAAATACAGATACCCTCTAATCCCTAAATACTCTGTCTGGAGGACACGGAGAACTGTGCTGCAAACTCAAAGCAATAACTCCTAAAGGGCAGCCAGACCCGCTGCCCAGACAGATAAGGAATAAGGATGAAAGCAAGAAAGCAGCAGGACAAGTTAAACAAATACAAAAACACGTGGCATGGCATTTATAAGGGGGAGAAAGAGTAATTTTCCTTGCCTGGAACCTTATTTACAATTGACCCAAGTGAGAGAGGCTGCTCTGCCATCCCTGCTGATTCCCAGCACCACACTCCAGTGTCCAACAACTTTCCCACACCTGGAGAGGTTCCATGCCCTAAAATGGACCACACCAGGTCTTGTGGTGCCTCTGTGTGCCCACCCCATGGCAGGGATGGTGAGCACATGAAACATCTCCTGTGTGAAGGAGAGGCCAGGGGTTGTCACCACCTCTGCCTGAACCTGCCTCCCTTTTGCCCAGCAGGGACATCCCCCTGCAGTGGGGACAAGGGACACCCCTGTCCTCCCACAGCCACCTGAGGGCAAAGCTCTGCCTCCCAACGGGCCTTGGCAGGGCCACAGATCAATGACAAAGAGAAAAGGGAGGAATAACAGAATCACAGAATGGTTTGGGGTGGAAGGAACCTTAAAGACCATCTTGTTCCTCCCCCTTGCCATGAGCTGAGACACCTTCCACTAGAGCAGGTTGTCCAGATCTCCATCAACCTGGCCTTGACACTTCCAAGGATGGGCAGGAACAAGGCTCCAAAATTGTTTTTAAGTCCAAAAGCCACGTTTCCAGTTCATCAGACTTTTATATATGTGTGTGCACATATATATGTGTGTGTATATATATATATATGTATCATAGTCACACCATTTTTTACATCAGCCCCTTGTGTTCAGCTCCTGAGGAAAACAGGCAGTTCATTAATTTTATTTCTCTCCCCAGCACACACAGGAAGCTCAGCAAGAACCGAGCTCCACACAGGCAGTGCTTTGCCTGCAAAGGCCTCCTCCTCCCTAAAATCCATGTAGAAATCCCTAAAAGGGAACCATTTACTAAAGAAAAGGGAAATTTGAGGTCACAGCAAGAGAGTCATAATTGTCAGGAAGGCAGTGGAGGGCCAGGGCAGATTCTGCTGGAGAATGGTGGGGAAATACAAGGGCTGAGCAAACATAAGCTGAGCTCATGTTATCAGGGAAAGCAGGGCAGCCTGGCTTGGATAATCCAAACCATTTTCCTGGTCCATGAGAACAGAGCACTGATGGGAGAAACTGGCAGGAGGCAGAACTGGGGCCAAGTGAGAAATAAGAACCAGAACACCTGGCTGCAGAAATGGTTTAAAACATCCCAAAATAATTAACTCCTCAACATTATCCCTTTCAGCAGGAATGACTGGAAATGAATTGGTATTTAACCAGCAACTTGGAGGCTTTAGCACAGCAATATTTTCAAGCTGGGAAGGGGGAGGGGGGTGTAGCTCTAAATTTCCGCCAAGTTCTCAGGGGCTGGATTAACAGAGCAGTAAAAATAAAATAAATGAGAAAAAAAAAAAAAAAGGTTGAACTTGGAACATCAAACCAAGAGAATTTATGGGAATTTATTTAAGGCTCAGCTCCGTTTTGATTCCAGCCAGGGGCAGTGCAGGGAGGTTATTGCTGCTGGCAGGACCCTGTGATGAGAAACACCCCACGAGGTCAGAGCAGAGATGGGGATGGGGATGGGGGGTCAGTGCCAAGCGAAGGCTGTGGCAGAGCCTGTGCCAGGCTCACCAAACCTCACACCCAGAGGGACCCCGGCACTGAGGGACAGACAGACAGACAGACAGAGCACAGCCTTCCCCACAGCGCTGCTCCTGGGGGATTTGCACCTGGCAGGGTGCAAAGCTCACATTCATTTTGGAAACGCTTCCAGCAGTTCTCCAAACCAGCCAGTCCTTCAGCCACTCGCCCTTCACGGTGCCTGCCTTTATCAGCAGGAAATTTCTCCCAGCTACCTCAGCAATAGAGTTCTGTAAGCGAGCCCCAGATTTTCCTCCTTCCTAGGAAACAACCTGTGGAAGAGTCCTGCAGTATCCACCACCAAGTCTTCCAATGAACACCTCCAATATCCATCCCCAAAGCATCCTCACCCTCACCTGGAGAGAGCTGGCTGGAACAGGAGCACTCATCCTCCTGTTGAGGTTAAAAACCCAAAATAGGGAGAGGAAAGACCAGGGGGCAATTAATAGGGAAAATTCATTTCTTTAGCAGTTTCAGCTCCATCAGGCATGAAAGTTTAGGATGCTCTCGGGGGAGGGAAGATTCTTGTCTCAAGGCAAACTGGCCTACTCACTCTATTTATAGAGGAGAGGCAGCATTTTAGCCCTGCTGCAGCTCAGCAGAGCCCACTGAGATGCTCTGCACGTTATGCAAGTGCTCCAGAGCCAGGTTTGTCCCCTGGCCCAGCCCCACAAGGAGCTGCAGAGGCCATGAGATGTCCCATGCAGGGCACAAGTCCCCACCTAGCACATCCCCACACTGTGATGTGGGGAAAACTCAAGCACAGGACATCCCTGTTCTCCACTGCCATCAGCTGGGCCTGGAAAAGCAACACAGAGCATCCAGGTTCCCCGAAACCCCTCAGCTGTGGAACTGCAAGTAAAGAAGGCAGAAAATGGGATTATCTGGAGACTCCTGCATTGATGGGAATGGCAACAAATTCTGCTCCCTGTAAATGCCAGGCCTGGCTGTTCCCTGAGGGACAGGGTGGGGCCATCCCCTCATCCATGTCCAGGGAGCAGAGCAGGGGCTGCTGCAAGCAGGGCTTTGGTTTTCAAGGTGGTGTCTCTGCTTTTGGGACCAAAACAGCCCCTTTGGCCACCACAAAGCTCCACAGGAGGCAGATGTCAGGCAGCCACCATGACACAGCCAAATTAACTAATATCCTCTTTCTTCTCCTTATCTTGCCCAAGCAAATTTAGCCTTCTAAAGAATTCTTTGCCTCTGTCCTATCTCAGCTATTAATAATAACAGAGGGAGCCATCAATGGGAATTTAATCCTCATTTTTTAGGACGGGGTCACAGGATGTTTCAGGAATCCAGGCTGCTCTTTGTGCACAGGCAGCAAGAGCAAGAAAGGCACATTGAACAACAAAATTTTGTCAATCTCGTGCTCATGGGAGCCCTCAACAGTGAAAATCCTCGTTTTAATAACCAAACCCCAAATCTAGGTACAAATACATAAACACTGAGCCCTTCCTCACATCCCTGGGTCCTGCCCTTGGGAACTTCCCACAGGGATGGGATCAAACAGAAGGGCAAGGAAGGTGAGCAGCAAAAATGGGAATGGTTTTGCTTTCTACAGCGTCTGCCACCTTGCCCAGCACGAGGCACTCAAATAAAGCCACCAAATAAAAATATTTAAATCCCAATGGGATAAATTCCCAGCTAGAGCTGACTCCTGCAGAGTCAGGGGCACTTAACCACCAAGCAGGACTTGCTAAACACAATGGGCTGTGCTGCTTTTTAGGGATAATTCACCAAGACCCAGGCATTTCCTGGGCATCTCCATCACCCCACCAGCCTCCCTTGTTACTTATTCATCATCCTCAATATTAACCTGTGAGGAACTGCTTAAAACTCCAAATGCAGATGCCACAGGAGTTCATCCTGCAATAATCACAATCTCTGAGCCAGAGGGGACAATCCAAGTACATCACTCAGGGGCTCTTCAGCACAAAGAGTGAGATTTGTAGTTTCATCAAGCAGCTATTGGAGGGATCCATGAGGATCCAGCCTTCTCCAGCACAGCTCATAGCACCTGTAGGGACACCTGGGGATTTACCTCCCAGACATGGCCCTGGGATTTCTCCAACATCACCCTGATGCATCCTGTGGTGTGGGATGGCAGGAGGGCAGCTCTGCCTGCTGGGGCTGAGCAACACTGCCCACACAATAAATCCAGTCTGTTCCCACACCACGATGTCCAGGAACACCAGAGCCAAAACTCCAGCAGCACATGAGCACAGCCCTTTGCCTGGAGCCACCCCCTCTGCTGGGAGCAGGGGCAGCTCAGCCAGGGCAGAATGGTCCCTGCTGGTGGCACCCAGATTATTGTCCCTGGGCAGAATCCCTCCAGTGACAGCCAGACTGTGATCCCTGGGCAGAATTCCCACCAATGACACCCAGACTGTGATCCCTGGGCAGAATTCCCTCCAGTGACACCCAGATTATTTTCCTGGGC
>VZRZ01001082.1:293264-355754 GCA_013398175.1 Climacteris rufus
ACTGTGATCCTGGGCAGAATCCCCACCAGTGACACCCAGATTATTGTCCCTGGACAGAATTCCCACCAGTGACACCCAGACTGTGATCCCTGGGCAGAATCCCCACCAGTGACACCCAGACTGTGATCCCTGGGCAGAATCCCCACCAGTGACACCCAGCCTATTCCCCCTGAAGGATGTCACACTGCTGCAGTCATCCACAGCTCACGCCCTGCCAGCCTGGGCCCCTTGGCTCCCTCCCACATCCCTGCATCCCCACACGTCAAACCCTCCATCCCCTCTCCTGCCTTGGGCGGCGCTTCCGGCCCCTCCAGCTGAACAAACAGCTCCGGTGCCTCCTACACGTCCTCAGCCTAATTAAAGGGGGAAATGTGCTCTGCTGCTGCTCACCACGGGCACATGGAGACAGAAACATCAGAGGCTCCGTGGGAGACCCCCTGTCATCAGCCAGGCTGAGGCAGCAGGAGGGGAGAAGCTGCAGCAAAGGGAACAGTGGGATCAAACAAATAGTCCTGGGCACTGAGGGAGTGACCCAGGCTGAAATGGAACCAGCAATTAACACATCTCTTCTCTGTTCTTCACTAAACTCATCTTCCAGTGGTTACTACAGACAGTTTTTAGTCCTTACTGGAGACCAAGAAATGGTTGAAGCCACATCAGGCTGGGATTTGGGGATGCCCCAGCGGGAAGCAGAGCTCTGGGGTTTGCAGAGTGAATCTGCATTAACCAGCCCCACACTGCACATCCTCAGAGTGAACCTGCATTAACCAGCCCCACACTGCACATCCTCAGAGTGAATCTGCATTAACCAGCCCCACACTGCACATCCTTAGAGTGAACCTGCACTCAGGGTGGGTTGTAAGAGGCACCTGGGAGTTGTCCATGCACAGAAGGGTGAATCCACTGTGGGAGCCCAGCTGGAACACGGATGGTTTTGCCCCATCCTTGGGGTGGGAGATTCAAAGAAAACAAAAGCACAAGCTCTGGGTGTGGGAAGGGGCACAGATGGCTCAGACTGGCACTTCAGGGAGGAGCACGGGATCTCAGCAACTTCCTGGAATATTACCTTTAACAAAACCTGGGTGAGAGCAGAGCGTGTCTCCAGACAAAAGCTCCCAGTGGCAGTGGCAGAGCCAGGGGAAGCTCTGATGCACCAGGAAGAGACTGAAAAGCAAATGAGGATCCTGCAAACACACCAAGAGCCCCGGGTCAAATCCGAATATTTGACAGCTCGTTGCCTCAGGCTCCATCAGAGCAAGGTCATCAGTCCTCACACGGGGGTGAGACCAAGTGACAGCCTGGCATTATTCACCATCCCCCAGAGGACAAAACCCACTATTGACCTCATGGTGGGGAAGAGGAAGGAAGGAAGGAAGGAATGAATGAAAGAAGGAAATCTGAGAGCACTCCAGTGATTTAGAGCCAGGGGCTCCTTGCACAGGCTCCTGGAGGCGTTTGCACAGTGGCTTCCTGACTTCCCCACAGGCACAAACTGGGATCAGTAACAGCAGCCTCCCAACTTCCAGGGCTTCTTGCAAGGCTGACAATATCTTCAGCTATTCCAGTAAAGGAAGCTAAAAGCTCGTGGCATTGTTCAATTAACACTTGAACATATTTGCTGTGTGTCTGCAGTGTCCTAAGAGCTGTCTGTAGGAGACAGAGCTGTCCTTCTCCATGTCTGTGCCTCCCTGTTGGCAGGGGGGTCACAGAAAAGCAGCACTGCCAGTGTCTGTCCTCACTCCTCCTTCCCACACAAGGACAACAGCTTTTAATGGGAAAAATTAATAGAACAATGCTGAATATCAAGGATAATGCCAAGTGCGTTGTCTATAAGATTCTGGCAGTGCAGCTGCCATCTCAGCAGAGCCTTGAGTGACTCCAAGAAGAAATATTGAGATGGCCACAGCCCCAGGGTTGTCCTGCCATGGATCAAAAAGGTGTAGAAGGCAAGGAAACTGCCTCTGCCACTTCCATCTGGGAGGGCTGAGCACAGGTCAGCTGGCACGGCCAGGAAAGGCTCCTTCCATCCATCCATCCATCCATCCATCCAGCCATCCAGCCATCCATCCACCCATCCCTTACCCCCTTCCCAGGCTTGCTCAGGTGTTTCACATCTCAGCTGGGAAGGCAGCACTGTCATCACACACACAGGGGCTGCGCTGGCTGGTTAAAGCTCTGGTGAGATAATGTGATTATCTCATGGTTATCTCATGGTTATAGGGGAAGCAGACTGCCAAGCAGCAAGGGAAAAAGCAAAATAAACCATTTCATGTTCTCTTAAAGACCTCCTGCTCTGGGTGAGGACACGACAGCTCCCCAAAGCTCTGAGGGCATTTGATTCCTCTTGGATGTTAAAGGAGAGGCTCCTTCAGAGACCCACCAAGCCCAGCCTTACCAGGCCAGCCTGGTGGTTTCTGATCATCAGCTCTGCCCTGGTTTGTCCAGGACAACCCATCCCTGGGGGCTCTGGGGGGAACATCTGCCAAGAAACCTGTGCCAATAATTCGGGTGTTTCTCACAGTCCCTCCTGCCTGGGATCCACCACATGATCCAGGCTCTGGCCAAGACAACTCAGCTTGGGATTCTGCCCTCCTTGTTCCAGGGGCTTTGATCACTTCCTGCCTGCTCTCAGAGACTTTATTAACCATCATTTGCTGAGTGGGACTAATGAGCTCACCATGACACACAACAACCCCTATGAACCTCAGGGCTCCACCAGCCAGGAGCTCAAGAAAACTTCGGCTCTAAAAGTGAAGCTTTCTTTGGTCTCCATGTCCCTTCTAATGTCACCCAACAGAGAAAGAAACATCCTTTAGTGCCTTTTCTGCCATGGATTGCACAAGGACTGAGGGTACCACCCTTACCCAGCAGCCAGGAGAGCCAGGAGCACTCCCTGTTCCCCAGAGGCTCCAGGACCAACATCCAAGGTTACCAAGCAGCGGCTCCTGGGAACACAGGTCAGCCACAGGGCCTGTTCCCTTCCAGAAAACACAATTATGCACCTAATGGGCAATTTGCTGCCATCTGGACACTCAGAGCTTGACCTGTGCCATGCCAGACGTCCCCATGAAGTCAGTGCTCGGCCCCAGCAGGGCGCTGCTGCTGCCTGGCACTGCTGGAGAAGTGGCTGCTGACGAGCACAAATCAAATGAGCATCAGAGCTCTCAGATGGATATTCCCAGTCTGCTTAGCAAGCACTCCAAGATGATTCCCTCCTGTGCCATGCAGGTGTCGGGCAGAGCAGTGTGGGAGGGCAGCTTAAACTCTATTCCTTTCTCTCCAGAGTCAGCACCAGCTCCTAACTTTCATGGACAGCCAGTTTATGCTGCTAAATGTCACTTTGCAATCCTCCAGGCTGAAGAGAGCCCTGAGCAGTTCTCGAATAGAGTCAGTCCTTGGCACAGCAGCAAGAGAACACCTCAAGGTTGTTCCAGCAGAGGCTACTTCAGCATCAGGTGTTAGTCACAGGACGTCAGGGGAAGGAGATGCCTGGGAAGGCACCACTGGCAACAAATCCTCCCCTGCTTCGCCTGCCTGAGTTGCACCTGTAACATCCAGATCAGGATTCACAGCAGGAACAGGGACTGAATCCCAGCTCCCTGCCCAGGCCCAGCACCCAGAGATGGAAGCTCTGCTCTGATAAAGGAGCACAAAACGCTGCAGGTTTGATTTCATCAGAGAAGCAGGATCCCAGGAACCTCTTCCCCTTCCGGTGCCTGACCAGTGACAACTCATCCACACAAAGTAAAGCAGCACGGAAGTTATGGGGATTTAATTATCCTGCTTTTTGACTCCAAGGGGGAGCTGAGGACTTGGCAAAGGACGGGAATGAGTGTGTGCATGCAAGCTGGGATGACTGAGCCTGTATCCATGTGGATGAGCGAGTACGTCTGAACAAGTGGGCTGGAGACGTGCGCGCCACGACAGCAGCGCAGCCCGAGCGGCTCCCTGCTCATCCCTCATCCCAAATTCAGGCTCTTTTCCACGGTATGAATTGCAAAGGACCCACCAGCACACTCGAGCAGGCAGAAGGGAAAAAAAAAAAAAAGGAAAAAGGAAAAAAGAAGAAATCAGACATGAGAAGGGAGGACCAGGGAACAGGAAGCCAAACACAGAACTATTTCCAGGAGCAATAACAGCCATATGGAAAAAGTTACCAAGATGATGAATTCTGCCTTCAATATGTTCAAGAAAGAAACTGCATCAGACCCAGTCTGGGGGTGGCCAGATCCTTCAAGAGGGGAGAGAAAAAAAAAGCTGCCACCCCAGCTTGAACTTGAACATTTGGTGTTTCATTTGCATCTTGGAACGAGGCAACAGTTATCAGTCAAACTTTGCATTCCTTGCTTGGATCTCTGCCTTCCCGGGTCACATTTGTGGCTCTCACATAACCAGGGATCCCCCCGCTGCAATATGCTTCTTCTGGCTCGGCCCTGGAACCAAATTCCAGAGCAGCTGACATGGAAATTTACCATCAAACAACTATTAAAGTTTTACCTCGGGCTGTAAAAGCTGGTTGATGTGCTCTGCATAAGCAATGTGAATACACACTGGGCTCACGTGCTCCGTGGCACTCTGCCCACCCAGCCTCACGCTGCCGTGCTCAGAGCCCAGGAACCAGGCTGGAGAAGTGCAGGGATGGGAACTCAGCCCCAGCCTGACAGATCTGCAGCTCTCTGGAGGCTCCTTGGCTGCATTGCAACCTGCAAAACCCACCTGAGCAAGCCAAGCCTGCTTCCAAGGATTCATTCCCTTAGGTTTGTGAGCCCATCTCAGCCAGGTCTCTCCCTCTATTTTCACATCCATTTTTATTTCCTCGCTGGAAGGGCTGGGAGAAGGTGAGGCACAAAGGGTCACAGGGGGTTTGCACATACACCTCAGGCAGAGCAGCCCAGCAGCTGCCCACACACACTCTCCCCAATTTCTCCCCAAATTTCTCTCTCCTCGATTCACAGAGGGGCCCCCCAAGGCAATTCCATCGTGTGGAACTGCACTGTGGAGACACCTCTCCAATTCCTAATCTTCTAATGCAGGTACATCATGCAAGTACTTAAAGTTAATTGGGATGAATTCAGATTTTTCTCCAATTAATGGCAATTTCTTTTTTCTACTTTGCATCCCAACTTCATCTTCTGTCTTTCTTTCCATGCAAATCACCACCCACCTGCCTCCAAGGGTGGACAGCCTTTGCCAATACAAGTATCCAGCAGAGAATTAAAGCTAGAAAGTATTAACCATCATTGGGTTTTTTCCATCACCATCAAGCTCAAAACACTCTTTATTCAAGCTACAAGTGGGCTGATGTACATCTCCTGCAGATGTCTGTGTTCAAGGGGAAAAAAATACAGCAGCAGTGAAATCCTCTCCTGGCTAATAAACAGAAAGGAATTGCAGTTTGTTTCTGTGCTGCCAAAGGAGCTGTGGCACTGATGGCATCGTCTCAGGGTTTGATTGGTATCAGCACTTGTACCTTTGGCTTCCCAGTCCCCTCTAAACCCTACCCACAGCACAACCACCCCTCCCTTGCTCATCCCTTTTGTCCACAAACCCCAGACAAGGATGGCAGAGATTGCTGTTCCCCCCCCATTCCTCAGTACCTCACACAACACAACGAGAGCAAGCTTCTTTTTCCTAATTCCTACACAAAACTAAGCCCAGTGAGACATTTTCCAGCACAGAATCATCCCAACAGGGCCAGACTGTGAGCCCCAGGGATGGAATGCAAGGGAAGTTATTTTGCCCAAGAGGCTGAAGTGACTCTGCAGTAATAAGGAAGCCAAAGAGATTTTGCCACCAGCAAGGTTAAACAATTGCTTCTTCCTTTCTCCTCTCTAAAGTGGCTGATTAATTCGGGAGCAAGGTAAACAATAAACAGTGATTATGTGCATGGGGGTGATGATTCAGCCAAAGCAGCAGATCAGCATTTGAGTAACAGGCTCCAAACATGGGCTTTATTTTCCCAGTGACGATTCTCCAGTGAGCAATGGAACAGGATGTCTTAAACAGCCACCAGGCAACAGCACGGTCCCAGTGTCCAGAGATCACCACACCAGCAACCCAAAGGGCTGACATGAAAGTTAAAAAAAAAAAATTCAGCCCCTAGGGGATCACACATTCCAGGACCAATTTTTTCCATCCAGGCAGCAGCAAACACAAACCAGCTGGGACGTTTCAACCAGCATGGCAGTGCCTAGGAGAACAGGCTATGTCAAAAGAGATCTTCTGGAAAAGTGAAAATGTATCAGGACACCTGCAGAACAGCGACTTTTTGCCTGCATAATCAAGCTCTGAAAAATTTAAATGGGTAATGCAAGAAAAACATGCTGGGGAAAGTTCTATAAAACCATAAAACCCTGAGCCACTGAGGGGATGAAAGAAATCATGAAGGCAAGCATTTGTGCTTCTGGTTTATGCCTCATATTTTTGTTTTGCCTCATCACAACCCTGATTGGATCCTGTCTGTTACTTGGATAAAGAGAAGATGGGAATGCTTTCTGTTGCATCAACAAAAAGCAGCATGAAAGGGAAGTGCACAGGCAGCGAGCCAGCTCCGAGGCAGCTCCGGGGCAGCGCTGCTCTGCAGCACTCCACAAACCCGCCTGCATCCAGCAGGCTTTGACCTCCTTGGATCCATGGTCGGGGTGAGCTGTGCTTGAAGGAATTCAGCTTGAAAGCCCAACATGTTCCTTGCAAACAGAATCACCTGGATGGGGACTGGGAGAGAGGCAACAGGCTGGCTGCTGCTGGCCCTGCCAGCTGCCAGTTGTACCAGGACAGCAATCCAAGGCATGTGAGGATGTGAGGATGAGTCTGGTAAATGGATCTTCACCTCTGTGGCTTCTTGCCTCTCCCAGCTCATCCAGCAGCACAGCCCCAGCCTGGCTGTTTAAACTCAGCTGCCAGCAACACCCAGGTGTCTCCTGACAACACCTGCCAGGGTTATTGTATCAGCAGCAAGCAAGAGGTTAACAAATCCAAGGAATACATCCACTACACTTAAGCAGAGCAGAGCAGCAAGGGGGCCCCACGGTGTTGACAACTCTAACAGCAAATTAAGAAGCTGAAATAAAATGCACCATCAAGCAAGCAGCTGGAATGAGGCCAAAAATCAGAAATAGATGTAAAGAAAACTGTATCGAGAAATCAGCCCCAAGCAGGCTCATTGAGCTCAATTACTAGAAATTAGAAAAGGAAATGGAAAAATTTATATTGTAAGGACAGAATGCATTATGTGGCTTCAATGATGGCAGCTCTGTTTATTGTCTCCCTCCTAATCGTGTTTTTACAGCGTGGGATTTGCAATACCACCTCGGATTGCTATCGATACAGGAGCACAGCCTGACACTTCCAGGCAGCAATTCACAGCTTACATTTGCAACACCAAACCTGAAGTGAAATTCAGTGGCTGGGGTCTGTCCCCGTGACCCTGGTGACATTGCCATGTGCTCACAGCTCAGCACAGCCTCCCCACCAGGCTGCAGACAGGCTGGGGAACACTCAGGGTTTTTCAAGGGCTCCCATCAGGTTCCTTCTTGTACATTTGAAGCCGGTACAGTCCTGGTTTGAAACTCTGCTCTGCAGCCAAGAGCACCCATAGAGAGGAGGCATTTATTGAAAAAGTAAAGAATACCCAAAAACTCATGGGCAGCACAGAATAAAAGAATATTCTCAGTTGGAAGGGACCCACAAGGATCACCAAGTCCAACTCTTAAGAGAATGGCCCAGAAAACAACACCAGAAAACACAGAAGGTTTAAGCCCCCATGGTTATAGGAGCTGGGAATGCTGCAGCAGAGAGCAGAGAGAAGCAGAGCCCACACTGAAGAGGTTTGGGATCACCAGACCTCCCAGAACAGCTCACAGCTGCATCCTCCCCTGCCCACAGCACCAGTCCATTCCCTCAGCACCTCTCCTGAGCCTGCCCATCTCCTCCCTCTGCCTTTGGACTGGGGAACATCAGCCAAACCCTGCTCAGTCTTTTGTGGCACACGAACCTGTCACTGCAGAAGTCCCAGAGAGACAGAGAGGCTGGGGACATCCCTGAAGTCTCTGTGTTTTCAGCACAGGGCAGCACTGCCACCTGTCCCACCCTCCCCACTGTTCCCCCATCTGCCAACCACCTCACAGGAAGGGTTTACCCCAAAAAGGGCTACAAGAGATGTAAACCCCAAGTTCATTATGGACCTTCTGAAGCTGCATCTCCTGTCTGGGGAGCCAGGAACTGAAAAAAGCTGAAAGCAGCTGCCTTGACCTGGTAAGAGCCATGGATCCAGGTAAAACCACTTGCTACGGCTCAAGTTCTCCTAAATTTGGGATAATTTGTCCTCAACTCCTTTACCAAAAAACCTCTTTGGAGGGTCTTGGTTTCTATTTGCTCATTACAGTTTCCCTTCAGCCCTCCTGCTGCAGCTCTACCTCCATTTCTTGCATCCATTCCCATTCTTATTCCTCGTGCTCAGAGGTTTTTGAAGAAATTCATCCACACAGGACAAAGTGCTCCTCCTGGAATGGAGCAGGACCACAGAGGGTCCCCAGAAGGAGAACAGCTCAGACTTCTCCCCAGGTCTGAGCAATCCCATGTGAGTTTGAGCATGACAGTGCTCAAACCCAGGTACAAGTTGTGCCCCAGCCTGGGGGGCAGCCCCAGAGACCCCCCTGAGCAGGACACCAGCCTTGTTCTCACTGTGTCTCACTGGAAGTTCCACTCAGCTTTCCCCTGGCAGGGATGGAGATGGATTGGGAGCTGGAGGAAGCGTTCTCTCTCCAGCTCACTGCTTAAATTGGCTTAATTTACTCAAAATGTTTGCTGTTATTGGATTTCAGAAGAGGAAAAAAAGCCATGTGCAGTTACACAAACAAAAGTAAAGAGACTGATCCCTGAATTTGCTTATTTAAAGGGCTTGTGGGTTCAAGCATCCAGAAGTTTATCCTTCAAAGCATTCTCTTCATGGGGGTCAGTAACATCCTTCAAGTTAACTGGGATGAATCCAGGTTTTCTCCAATTAATGGCAATTTCTATTTCTCCTTTGTATCCCAACTTCACTCCAAACTGCACTTGTGTACTCAGCAGCTCTCTGAAAAACCAACAAAACAACTCTGTCCTCCAAGGATGTCTCGTTCCACATTCAGCATTGAAGTGAAATTTCTGGTATTGACATGCTCTATCCCTGAGGAAGGGCAAGGCCAAAAATACCACCTGGAAGCTGCCGTGCTGTGCAGCCCCACACGCAGCTCACACCAACCAGCCTGGCCAGCACGTGCCCAGCCCACAAGCTGCTGGTCCCAGTCCAGCCCAGCGCAGCAGGGATGCACAACCACCATCTGATGGCTGCCTGGGGCCTTGTGGGAAGCCAGTGGGATTGATCCAGGTCCTGGTGGGCAGGTGTCCATGTGTCTCAGACCTGCTGCCAGCCAGGACAAGGCTGGGTGGGTGCCAGCCACGAGCGGGACGGGGTCCTCTGAGGTCCTGCTGGCACCTCACAGCACCTGCCCCGTGCTCAGGCTCCGTGCTCCAAGTCTGGCACCTTGTGCTGAGCTTTGCATCCCCTTTGGGTGATGCAGTTTCATCCCTTTTCCATGCTCCTGCTCCAAGGGGCACAGAGCCCCAAAGTTACCCCAGCACCCTTCCCTTGAGGGGTTCAGGGAGGTGCTGGAGCGTCTCTGGAGCAGCTGGGATTTACAGCTGTTTTCCTTCAGCAAAAGGAAGTTGCTTTTTTTTCCCTGGAGGACCACGGCATGGAAGAGAAACCAAGAAGGCAGCGTAGGCCTGAGGCTCCCAGGAAGGCATCAGGGTTCATCAGGAACAGGAGAGAAGCTGTCAGGGAGAAGGGGGCGATGAACACGCCGGCAAGGAAGGACCGCAGGCGAGCAGGGGTGGGTGCTGGAGATGCTGGGGAAGCTGCTGAAGGGGTGGAGTGATAGGGGAAAAAAAAAAAAAAGAAGAAGCAAAAAAGGATTCTGGGTGTAAAATTTGAGACTTTAGTAAAGCAGCCCTGATTTTGCAGAAGGGAAAAGGTGGACAATCAACAAAAAAATCCCAGTCTGCCCATCTGAGAGCACCAGAGGAGAGATTCAGACACAGAGAGTGACAAGCACAGAGCAGAAGCAGTGGGGTCCAAAAACCCAGAGCAGCTCAGCTTGGGTGAGGACCACAATCCCATGTGGCACCCAGACAGCACAGGGCAGTGGGATTTTGTCCATTCCCAGCAGAAATCCTCACCAGCTCCCTGCAGGGTGGGCCCTGAGGGAGGGATTGGAGCCTTGCTCCTGCAGCAGAGCAGGATACGGCACCGCTCCCGCGGGGGCGGCGCAGCCTCATCCTTCATGAATGAAAATTAAAAAAAAAAAAAAACAAAAACATAGCACAAGGTGGGCAGTGCTTTCCTNAGAAATACAAGAATCACACCACCCACCAGCAGGTACTCTATAAATACCATGGCAGGGGGTGTCTGCAGAGGAACTGGAGGGACTGACTTCATGGCGTGCTCAGAGCCACAGATGCAGCTTCATTACCATGTAGAGCTCTTGGCTGAAGGCTCAGAGCTCTGCTGAGCTGCTCTGAGCTTGGCCTGGCTGTTCTGCCCCACAAAGAGCAGAAGAACCATGAACAAACCAAATTCCTTTCCCTAGAGAACAGGCAATTTGTTTTATTGATACCACAGTGGCACCTCCAGGCATCCAAAGCCTGGGGAGAATTTGGAGCACTATAAACTCTGCTTGTAAAATTCCAGATAAAAACACAAGAAAATCCTTCCTCAAACATTTGAGGTCCAAGCTGGGCTGAAGAAAGTTGGTGCAGCTGACCTTCACTTCAGTATAAACGTGCTGAGCTTTGCAACAGCCAGAGCAGGGCAAAATTAAAATATTTGGCAAGCTCCAGCTGAGCTCACCTACCTGATGTGCTCGCTAGGCAGAGAGAAAGGAGGAATCCCAGCAGAACCCTTCACAGGAATCAATTTAGGGGAGAAAGTCATTGCTCTGTGGCTGAATCAGTGCTGGTCAGGGCCCAAATCTGGGCTGAGGTGCACATAAATCACAAGATTGGCTCATTTCTGGATCAACCTACCCTATATAACAGTGGCCAGACCCCCATCCTTTAATTCCTGTGAGTCCCCCCAAAAATCTCCTGTAATGCAGATGGCAGCAATGTTCATTTAGAAAGACAAAAAGAAATAAAATCACATAATAGCACAAAGAGACCTGTCTGTTGAGAAAAATGTTTGGGTTTACTGTTGCAGAGAAAGAACATTGTTACCTGGAGAATGAGCCTACAGGAAGAGCTGGAATGATGGGAGTAGGGAGAGGGACACACTGGATGGCTCACAGAAGGCAAAACAGTCTCAGGGACAGGCAGAACCTGCTTGTGAGGGGCCCTGGAGTCACTTGTACCAATATCCTCTGATAATAAGAGAACCTTAAGCTCTACTGTGGCGTTGGCTGTGTGCAGCAAGTCCCAGCTTTGCCCTGCAGCAGCAAAGCAAAGGGAACAGGGAAACCAGGTCCATCTCCCAGGAGGGCTTATGGTGCTCCTGAGCCTCACACTGAGCCTGTGGGTGCCCCAGGGCTACAGAAGAGCTCTGCTTCTCTGGCACAGAAGGTGAGACCACCCCAGGTTTCCAAGCAGAACAATCTCCAACTGGGGCACAACCAGAGCCAAGGCTGAGCATGGACCACAGGGAACCAGGCCTAGCTGAGCCCAGACTAACACCTGGAGCCACCAGAGAGTTTTTGTCCCCATCTGGCTCGCTGGGAAGGGCTGGCGCTGGCAGCCCCATGGATATTATCACCTGCAGACAGGGCTGTCCATGGCATTACACAGCTCACAAGAACTTTATAGGCTTAAACGCTCAGCACAGCAAAGCTTCAGCAAGTCCCCAGGCTGCTCTAAGGGGAAACAATTAAACAGCTCCCAAGCTACCTGTGGAACCTCTCCTCTGCATTATCCTCAAGCTTTAACTCACAGAGTTAAGATGCTCTCAGACTTTAGCTGACTCTTGAGAGCTAATGGGACGCAACTTGTGATTTAGTCCTCTCTGAGCACAGCACAGCTCACCAGCACAGCTGCTCGATCTCCAACCACCCCCAAAGGCAGGCTCTGTTCCCCTTTCCTCAGGGGATGTGTTAGAAAAGGGAAATCAGCATTTTACCACAGCAACAGTACTGCCAAGGGCCAAAGCACTGATTGCTGCTGCTCCCACCCAGCCCATGGAAGGGTCAAACCAAACATGCCCTTCCAAGGGACAGTGGAACTTATTAAAAAGAGATGTACACAGATTTCCCAACATTAAGTCTACGTGCTCATACTCTCACTGGAGCTGTATGAGTGGAGATGATTATTCTGTTACTTCAGCTCTTTTAGCAAGAATGTGACTTCAGCCAGAACCTCTGCATACAGATAAAATAATAATAATTTTTTGGTGCTTGTGGAGAATATTTTTGCACAGTTATACGTTGGATTGGTTCCCACACCAGCTCTCCATGTGCCTCATGTGATGGGACAGGGCACAGTTCATGGTTTAACCCAGCACTGGCTGATTCAGGCAGGGACAAATGGCTGAAATGCCACCACCCAACACACCAGGGTGTGAACAGGGAGCAAAACACCAGAACTCAGGAATTGCCCTGTAATTCACCTCCTCCATGGACCAGGCACAAAAAGGGACAAACACAACTGAGCAGTTATCAAGAACAACCTTGTGATGATGCCATATCAACAGCAAAGCTTCTCAGCCTCACTTTTCCAACAAAACCCATTGCCTGAAGAGCAACAAGGTGGAGGATGAGGTTCCTTTTGGAGACCAAAACAAACAAACCTTCCCCTGTAGTCACAGTCTGGCCCAGCTTGAACTGCCTTTCTAGATCCTCTAGAAAAAGAAAGGAAGGGAAAAAAATTGCTTAGCAAGATGATTAAATAAAATGTTAGCTATTCCAGCTACCCACTGGCTCTGGCTTTGACGTCAGAGCTGAATGCATTAACTAAATTTGTCGCTCAACAGCTAAAAATATCTAAGGCATTAAAAAAAAAAATAGGGCAGTGCTGGGAGAACTGTAGGTCCTCAAGAGGCACAAAACCCCTCCAAGCCTTCGTGGGGTTCACTGCGCCCCAGGAGTTGCCCAGGCTGTTGCACAGACCTTGGGATGGGGATGTCATGGAAGAGCTACAGCTGGGAACATCCAGAGGGAAGGGAATGGGATACTGGAGCCTCTCTGCTGCTGAGCTTGTTGGATTGCCAAGGATGCCCAAGGTGTTTGAAGATTTCCCCTCTTACTCAGCTTTCCAAACTGATGACCAATGGAGCTGGTAGGTTAGAACGAATAATCCATGTTTGTAGAGGTAACTAGAGGAAAGAAAACTCCCTTTAAATGATGTAACAGAACCATGTGTTGAGTTTAGGAGCCAACCTTGTCCTTTTGCATTCCCTTCCAAAATTTTTCATCTTTCATCAGGCCCTGTCTGCTCTCAAAGGGTGCTATGGACACCAGAGGTTCCATTTCCAAAAGAGAGCAGTCAAAGCAGAGCAAACACTGGAGTAAAGCCTAAAGCTGCTATTTGCTTTTGTTCTTTGTCAGAGAAAGCACCTGGAAAGTCAAACTTCCTTCACCCCTCTCCACAACTTGCTCAGAGTCAGGCTGCTGCTTAAATCAGGAATTCCTACAGGGGTTGTTGCAGGGTGGCAAATATCTGAGCAGGGAACTCAGCTGCAGAGTCTGGGCTGTTGTGATCTACTCCAGGGTAGGTGCAGTAGAACAAAGAAATAGAGCCAGAAAACTCTGGCTACAAGACAAAACCAAGAGGAAATAAGTCTGGGTTTTGTTTAAAGTTAGGGAGAGCAAACTTTTACTGTTCATGTTTGTGCAGGCCCTGATCCAAGGATCATTGAACCCCAGGAACAACTCCTGCTGCATTAAGTTAAAAGTTAAGTCAAGTCAAGTCAAGTCAAGTCAAGTTCCAATGTTTCACTGACTAGGGACAGAGTCAAGCTGGTGCTTTGGTCTTGGGACAGACCTGGAGCCCAGTGAAGGATGATAAAGTGGTGCTTGGGTGACCTGAAGTCCTTTCCTGCTGCTGTTTTGGTGGCACTGAAGAGGAAGGTTTGCTTCACTAATCTTTCACACCAGGTTGACTTCTTATTCTGCCAGAATTCACATGGGAAAAATAGTGGCAAGAAACTAAAAAAATCAAGGATTTGATGCCTGAGCATGGAGGGGTCATTTTAATTGAGCATTTTAATTGTGTTGCTGCTTACTAAAAGAACACACAGACAGTGATGCTGTAAACTCTCATAACCAAAATCCTGGTACTGCACATCAGACACGCATCAGTGAAGGAGCAGGAGCAACATCACAAGTCTTAAGTGATTTATTATTTGCTGTGAGGGTGGGGAGGCCCTGGCACAGGGTGCCCAGAGAAGCTGTGGCTGCCCCATCCCTGGAAGTGTCCAAGTCCAGGCTGGACAGGGCTTGGAGCAGCCTGGGACAGTGGGAGGTGTCCCTGCCCATGGCAGGGGGTGGGACTGATTAAATTTCAAGGTCCTTTCCCACCAAACCACTCTGATTCCATCAGTCTGCAGTAAAAGAGAGCAAACACACCTGGGCTGAAATGACACCAGCACAGAGAGCAAAATCTATTCCCACAGAAACTTGGGTGATTCAACGTTGCAAACCACCCAACGTGGAAAGCTTTAATGGAAGGATAGATGGATGGATAAAAGATATTTCTATTGCCATCTGGAATCTTTAATTTTGCACCAGCCTACAAAGTGCTGACTCCCCTCACCTGAGCCCTGGAAGAGCTGTGTCACCTCCCCCTGCACGACTGCGGCTCCCTCACCTCCTCCTGACTCTTTTCCTTCCCCATTGTGTGACATTAACATATGTCCAATGTGCTGAAGGTTATGGAAGGAATTTCTCACTAAGAAAGGTTAATAAACAAAGAAGTCCTGCAGTAACAATACAGCCATTGTGTGAAAACTTAATTGGATCAGCAATGCATCAAATGTGCCAACACAGGGACAAACCTGCAAAGGAATTGTTTAATCTCAGCCCTAGGTCAGAGTCTAAACAAGTGCCTGGCAACAGAGACTGCTTCTAATTGCACTGAGAAGCTACAATATGTTGGAAATTAAAGTTGTTGGTAGCTGTCTCTTATTTTTAAAGCAAAAAGTTATTTCTTTCAAGATTTAAACAACTCAGACAACTACCAGTTGTAATATTCTTTAAAATAATGTGTTTTAGCAAAGAAAGGCTCTTTTTGAAAACAAAAGCAGTACTTATTCAATGACAGCTTGTTTGCAATCAGATTGGAGTGGTGAGTACAAGAATAATTCCAGCAAAGCAGGGACAGCAGAGAGAAGCTCTGGAGATCACTCACCCAAATCTCCACCATCCTCCCATGGAATAGGAGAGGACACTCAACACACAAAGTACAGCATAAGAAATCTTATCTATTTGAAACAACTGCAAAATAGATTGTGGATTGAGTTGATTTTTCTCGGAAATGTACAGTGAACCGGCTCCAGGAGAGCTGTCAGCACTGTCCAGTGAGGCTGCACTAGTGTTTAACTGGAGAGTAAAATTTCCACCCTCAGCTCTCACTCGCCAGGAGCAGCCCCTGTGGAACTCAATTTACAGCACTGCTTGAGCAACCCAACCTCACTTTGAAGCAGAATGGAGTCTCCTCATCAAAGCAACTCATTTCAACCAAGGGGAGCAAACTGCTAAAAAAAAAGTGTTTCTGGGTGCCTTGATTGTAATTAGGAAGAAATTAAAAATGAAGAGGAGCTGACACTGAGAGCCTGATGAGGTGCCACGGCTTGAGTGCTGTGGATGCTATATATAGTATACTATATGTACACCACGTAACAAATACTATAATATGAGTATCTAGGTAGTAGGTACTATCATAGTATCTACTATGGGCACCCCCGAGGCTGCCAGAGCTGCAGGAGTGTTTGGACAATGCTCTCAGGAACAGGGTAGGGTTGTTGGGCTGTCTGGACAGGGCTGGGAGTTGGACTGGGTGATCCTTGAGGCTCCCTTCCCTCTCAGAGTACCCTGTGATTCTGCACTACACAGTAGTTACTAAAAGGACCAACATTACACAGGCATCCCATGCAAAGGACATTTTTAAAGTGACCACAGGAGGAAAGCAGCACGGAAAATTTCATTTTCTTCCCATAAATATGGAGAATTACGTTTCATAGTGACTAGAAGGGAGTATTTCTCTTGTTTGCAGCTTCTGTGGTTTCCTCCATGTCTGGGCAGGAAATCCATTTTGATGCAGGATTAGCAAAATGGCAGCTTCCCCTGGGAGAAAGCACTCACAGTTACAAACACCAGAGCAGTGACATTTCTCATCCAATCCCTCCTCCGAGGGCTGAGGACAGCAATAATGAGTGGCAGGAGGAAGGAGCCGGTGGAAGGCTCTGCTTGGAGCATCCTCCCAGCCAGACACTGCTCCCAGGTATCCATGCAGAACAGGCACAGCTCCCTGAAGACCTGGGCAGGTCTGTAATCATCAGCACAGATACTCCAGGGCCACGAGTGTGGTGTAGGCACGGCCTCTGTGTGGGTAGAAACGTCTTTACAGCACAGCTGGGATATTTGCTTTATCCCAAGCATCATAAAATGCCAATGGGAGCACAGTCCATAGACTGACACACCAAAAACCATCCCACAGCCTCAGAGCCTTTGTCCATCCATGCCTCAGGTCCTCTTGCGACATCAGTTTATCTCTCTCCTGCCAGTTTTGCCCCATCCAGGAACACCAGAGTGTTTTCCATGTGCTTGGAAGGATGTCAGCAATGCTCCAGCACCCAGGATTCAAGATTCAGGTTTGGTAGAGCTGCAAAAGGTTGGGAGTTTGGAAGCCTGAGGGTGCCCCTACTTTGGGGCAGGGCTGGGCAGGGCACTGCTGAGGCTGTGCTGCTGGAGGTGTCTGATGGTGCTGGGAACAGACAGATCCCAATGTCCCTGGCGCTCTGTCCCAAAGGGGTGTCCCACAGATTCCCTCTGTTATGTGGCTCTTTGTTATTTAACCCTCTCAAAAGGCCTGTCCAGGGTCATTCCTAAGCTCTGGTTTAGAGCAAACCCCACCTGGGCATGGAAAGGTCCCTGTGGAAGCCCATCCTGCACAGCCACAGCGGGTTTGCTGCCACTGGTCTGTCCCCACACAGTATCCCGAGCTGGAAGGGACCCACCAGGATCATCCAGTCCAACTCCTGGCCCTGCACAGACACCCCAAGAGTCACACCATGTGCCTATAAAGGCTGCAGCATCTCACCCAATAACCCCATTCCTGCCCAAACACTTCCCCCGTGCTCCCCCACTGCGTCCTCCCTCGGGAGGGTTTGCCCAGCATGCTCCTCTTAAGGGACAGAATTTAAAGAATTAAATTTAAAGAAACTTAGGGGACAAATTCCTGAAGTCCAGCTGCCTGTTAAGCAACATGGGCCAAACACAATCAACACTGTATAGAAAAGCCAGAGCAGGAGCATGGCTTGGGTGCAGAAGAGAAAGTGAGATGGGAAATTCCGGGTCCTGGCTGTGGTTTTAGGTCAAGTCAGGGAGAACCAGAGTCCACGAGGATTCTCTCCCACGTGAGGTGTTGTGTGCCCAAACACTGCTGAGCATCACCAGCCCCTCTCTGCACCACCCACCCCCTGCTACAGCACATTCCCTGCACCCTCAGGGTGAGGAGGGTGATCCAGTTTCTCCAGGGACAGCACTGCCCTCTCTGCACCAGTGGAGAAGCCTCCCAACCCAGACAGCACAGCCTGACCCCCTCCTGCCCCAGTCTGTGGCTGCTACAGGGTTGTCACCACTCCCCTCTTCCCAGCACTTCCCTTCTCCCAGCCACAGGAGCGCTCATCTTCCATCTTCCAGCCTCAATTATTCATGGGTGTCGGCAGTGGTGCAGAAGTACAGACAGAGGAGGAACCCAGAGACACTTTGGGAAGCTGTTGCCCCGTTCCCAGCTGCAGGTCCCCCGGGGCTGGACTCCAGCCACTGTAATGAGCTCTGGAAGTACCTCAGCACTCGGTTCCCAGCCCCAGGGGGAAAGGAACCAGCACAAGAGCAGCTCTAATGGTGCAGCACACAGGCAGTGATCAAAAACTCCTGCTGAATATGGAGGAGAGGAGATATATATGCTCGCACATAAAACATAAATGCTCTCACACATCAATATTGATGTTTCCCTGTTCCCATAGAACCAGACCAAGGATAATTACATGCAATTTTTATGCTGCCTCTAACATACTTCAGTCTCTGAACATCAAAGCACGGGTAGGTAATGCTACAAGTTGCCAGGAGTATCACGGATCAAAATGGAGCTCGTGGAGAGAAGCAATGGGTGGCGAGTGGGGGATTGCAGCAGCCTTTCAACACTGCAGATCTGCCTGTGCTGACAGAGGGAGCGATGGAGGTGATCACAGCCTGGGCCCAATTATCCCCGTGTCCAAGCCCAGTGCCCTTGTTGGAGCCTGGAAGGGCAGGGGGAGCTGGCTGGGAGCCTGGTGGGATATCAGCAAAGCCCTGGGATACCAGCAGTGCCATGCACGGCTCCGGAGCCGAGCAGAGAAACTCCTTCAGGAACCTCCAGGTGCCAGGAGCAGGAGCAGGATGCCTGGCCTGGCATGGAGCAGTTAACAGCGGGAGGAGCTGGAGGCAGATCCCTTCCCAGCCTCCCATCCCCAGCACACAGCCAGGGTTGCTGCAGTGCCTCGGGGGAGCCCTGCTGAAAGCTTTTATGGAGCTGGCACGTTTCCACCCCACCTCCATCCTGGAGACAGGCACACCCCCAGCTTCAGACCGTAAATGCCTCTCAATCAGAGGCTGGGAAGCGTTTTCCACAGCCTTGGGAGGCAAATGCAGGCTTTCCTTGCCGATACAGCTGATAAACCAGCCCTTGCTTTCCTGAGGCCATGAGAGCACCTTCACCTGTGGCTGGGTACAAGCAGAGATCGCACAAAACAAAACACAACACAGCACGCCCAGCTCCTGCTGCCACCCCTGCCACAACTTCCCAGGGAGCACTGAGGGATGGAATCAGACACAACTTGGACCGACTGCCCCCAGGACCCTCTCTTCCTTTCAAGACACATCAAATTCCCAAGCAGCAACCCCCCCAAATTTCCCCATCCCAGAGACATGGATACGAGCTGCATCCGGAGTTGTAGCGTGCGGCGAAAGCGAACGCACAATTTAACATTTTTTCCTGAATGACAGCTTTAATGAAAGACATCTCAACACTTAGAAAATCAGCATAAATGATCAGTTGCTAATCTTGTTCTCCCAGTAACTCTGGGAAGTCAAAAATAGACCAGGCAGAATAAACTGGGGGCTGAAGACGGGGGTGGGGATGGAAGTGGGGGTATGTTTTGCTCCTCTTTCTGCAAGCTCACATAGCAATTGCCACTGATTAAAAAACCCACTTTTCTTACAAAAGGCACGATTTGCTGTGCACCAGTGTTGAACAATAGTGGGGGCTGTCTCCAGGCTCAGCAGAGGGAGCAGGATCAGTCACTTTTCGTGCATCTCTGCGGTCTCCAACCTCCTACACCCAGCACAGCTTGCACACCCTGCTCATCCCTGCCACCACCCATGGCCTTTATCCCAACCACCGTGCTCAGGAGCCACAGCTCTGGAAATCCCTGGACCAGAAACTTTGCAGGATGGGAACAGGTGGGAAAAGGTGGGAACAGGGAGAGATGAGTGGATGATGTAGATTTTCTACCTCTAAATGAGCACAAAGCCACGAGACCCCCAGCTCAAGACAAACACCACGAGGACACCTCTGCATTCACTGGACAGAGCTTTTTTGTGCACACAGGAGCACAGAATCCCAGACTGGTTTGGGTTGGAAGGGACATTAAAGCTCCATTCATTCCAAACCCTGCCATGGGCAGGGACACCTCCCACTATCCCAAGCTCTGGTCATTAATGCATCAGGCTAAAGACCACGGGGAACCAATTTCCTTTCTGTTCCCAAGGCCCTGCTCTGGTCCAGGCTGACATTCCCCACTTTACAAGGCCAACAAAGCATCCTTTACTTTGACTTCAACTTTTCCATCTCTTCTGTTCTACTCAAAGTCTAACCCTGGCCCTGTCACCATGGTATCTGAGCTCCCAGTGGCAAACTATTAATCTTTACAGCATAAGGAGGGACAATTTTGACATCAATATATGACTTGTAATAGCTGCTGTCTTCATGATAGCACCTTTTTAGTACTTCTTTTCATTTCTGTACTTTTTTATGAGGCTATTTTCTTTATTAGTGCATTTTTATAGCTTGTGCAACACCTTAAGTGCCTCCAAGAAGGTACTTTATAAATAAAATTTTAATAAGATTAAGGATTTAACTCCAAGAAAAAAACCCACTTTGCCAAGTTATGAATCACATGGTCCCTGTTCCATACCCTCCTTGTTTGTGCATGTCCTCATATTGCCCACAGGTTATTAGTTTTGGTGTCATACTTCTGGCAAAGCAGCTGGAATCTCAGCAGATCTCCATATTTCACACAGATAGCTAACAGGACTTTTGGAGATGTAATATTTCTTACTTCCTCTGTATTTCAGAAATGAGTTCCAAAACTATAACAGTTTATATCACTTTGTTAGAGGCTTTTTACAATTCCAATGGCACCTGAGCCACCAATTATCTACAGCCAACAGGAGAGAGAAGAAACACCGCCCAGCAGGCCAGAGGGGTTCTAGAAACCTGCTCCTGGGGCAACTTTGTTTTCACTTGCACCACTCAAACGGGAAAATTTGTGCTGGGCAATCCTGAAGCACTGAGTTATCATTAAAGATGCATCTATAGAGCAAAGCAAGAAGGACTTGATGCAGGGCTGAGCATCTTTTCCAACACACACTCCCAAATATCAAGTGAAACTCTGCTTCTCTGAGGAAATAGAGCCCTTGTTAGGTTTACCTCAGGAGAAAAGGTCTTTAACAGTGAAATCTCAAACTCAGCAAAAAGACCTGCTGTATCCCATAGCACATGGTTTTTACAGCCCACCCTTAAGGAAAACAGCAGAGCCTTTTTTTTCTCCTTCCAGGGAAGCCTCATCAGTTTCACCTATCAAACCAACAGCCACATCTGTGTCACTGTGAGAAAACAAGAGGGAATTTCAAAGTGAAGTTACAGCACCACTGGAGTGGAAAGCTGGCCACCTTCCAGCAGCTCATCCAACTCAGCGTGGCCCACACCCCACCACACCTCATCCAAACGGAGTTTTACATACAAATGACACATGAGAAACCCCCATTCTTAAGAGACCACAAAGACCTCCACCACAGACATGCTGTTCCCTGCTTTTCTCAAAGAGGACAAATTCAGGAGCAAACACGGCCCTAAAGGTGATGCCAGAGCCTGGATCTCAGCTCAGCTGCCTTTGTGCCTGAACTCAGCCAGCACCAACCTCTCTCTTTGGCACCAGGGGAGAGGCTGCTCCTCCTCTGCCTTTTTCAACCTCCCCCTCACTCAGCTGGTCCCAGGTTTACAAAGAGGGTTTGAGCCACCTGGCAAAGATCAGGTCCAGGTCCATACCTGGTAGCTGGGCCAAAGGTGTTTCAAGGCCTTCAAACAAAACCTCTCCTGCTGAGCTCAGTGATTTCTCATTTTTCCATCAGTGCTCCCCACACTCTCAGACATTTACCTAACAAATGGGAACTTTCATCAAGATTCTTGAGGAAATGGGCAGGTGATACACAACAAAATAAATTCTGCCCTGAAACCATTTCTGCATTTGGAGGCTGCTGGTTGAGCTGAGAGCACCACAGGGGCCAAGATTTCAGGACAAATACATCACTTGGGTTTCTCAGGTGGCCAGATAGAAAGTGTGACCAGGACAGCAACATCCCATGTGTGGTGGCACCTGGGAATGGCTCAGTGCCTGAGTGGAGGCAGCACATTCCTTCTCCACAAGCACTTTTAGCTCCTCCATACTGCTCTGCTGTTTAGTCCTACTTCAGTTCTAAATCCAAAAGCCTCCCAGAGCCTAAAGTTTCTTTGTTTCTCAGAATTCCACTCCCAATCCCCATGAAATGAGCCATCAGTGTATCAGCAGCAAAGACCTTTGGCACATGGAGTCCATTTCCAGCCATGGTCCATAACTGCTTGTCAGAAATTCCATCGTCGACCCACTTCGTATTAATCAGGGCTATTCACAGAAGAAAAACAATTTTGCCCTGATCCCTTCAGGTAATTATATTTTGCCCTGCAGCATGAGATTTTATTATGTTTAATCCCATTTTATTTAGAGCCTGAACAGAGACCATGAAGTCTCAGATAGGAGTGATAAAAGGAGATGATGCTCAAGCCCAGTCTTTTGCAAGTCAGCATCTGACCTAAGTTAAAATCATTCAAGCACAATAGGGAGAAGAAAAAGTCCTTCAGATTTTTGTCTATTTGAAGAGGGCAGGAATGCTGGCTGAATCATGAACTCTGGGGAATACGAATGCCTCCCGAAGGAGAGAGGGCTTTATTGTCAATGTTCTTTAAAAAGAAAAGAATGTTTCATGTGGGTGTGTGCCGTTGTTTTTTTCCACTGTAGAGCAAGTGTCCCATCTTATTTCTCAAATGGTCTTTTCTTTGTTGATGCCTCATCTATTAATAATCCTTCACTGGAAGGGGAAAGGAAAAAGCAAGCTTCTGTCAGACATACAAGCTGTTAGTCTGGGATGGACAAAAATAAACCAAAGCTGCACAATTAGCTGCACCACAGGTCACTTGTCTGGAGTTCTAACTGGTTATAACCATAACCTTGCTGAACTTGCCTTATGAAACATTGAGTTGGACAGTGCTTGGGATCCATGAGTGTCCTGGAGGCTTGGAGTAAATTTAGAAAGTTCCCTGATCTGTCCAACACCACCCACTACATCATTATCTTCTGCTTGGGTCCAAGGCAATATTTTGGTCCTGAAAACACAGAGGAACAAGACCAGAGATTCATAGAATGGTTTGGATGGGAAGGGATGCTAAAGCTCATTCCATCCCACCCCCTGCCCTGGGCAGGGACACCTTCCACCATCCCAGGCTGCTCTAAGCCCTGTCCAGCCTGGCCTTGGACACTTCCAGGGATGGAGCAGCCACAGCTTCTTTGGGCACCCTGTGCCAGGGCCTCCCAACCCTCATCCTGCCTGTGCTCCTTATGGAACCAGGACGTTCAGGGAGCTGCCCTGGGTTCAAATGCTTCCTCAAAGTGTTTTGTGGTTTCTCCATATCAGTCATTCCAAGTTGGCTCTGAACCCTTCAGAAACAGTGGTGGTTTTCCCCCACCCCTTTCTCCAGTCTCAGGCAGGATTAATTCCTCCCTTCCACAGTGTCCCTGGTGCCAAACTGGCCAAGGAGCTGAGGGTTGATCACAGGAGGCTGGACCTGAGCCCTTGGTGTGATGATGCTCCACCCTCAGTGACCTCAGCTGCAGGAGGTGGGCAGCAACTCCGGGGGGGGCCTGGGGTGAGCTTAAATTTGCAGCTTCCCAAGCGAAAGCTTCACTTGTTTTCACAAGTCTGCTCTAAACTGCGGCCCTTTGCAAAGAAATGGAACTTGCTGGAAGCGTCAGCCTGGGAGCTGTGGTGGTGGGAATGTTAAAATGCCACTGGTGAGATCAGTCGTGCCTGGGAGAGGTGTGAAGTGTAGCAGGGAGGCAGCCAAGTACCTGCGTCAGCGTGCAGGAGCCTGGCTGGTGCCACCACGCTGCCTGCGAAGGCACAGATGCCGTCTGAGCCCACAGCACAGCCTCTCCCTCACACTGCGGCTGCGGGGACAGGCAGCACCCACCAGGCTCCCAGACCCTCCCTGGGATGGGAGCCCTCGGTCCAGGCTCCCAGACCCTCCCCAGGATGGGAGCCCTCGGTCCAGGCTCCCAGACCCTCCCCAGGATGGGAGCCCTCGGTCCAGGCTCCCAGACCCTCCCTGGGATGGGAGCCCTCGGTCCAGGCTCCCAGACCCTCCCCTGGATGGGAGCCCTCGGTCCAGGCTCCCAGACCCTCCCCTGGATGGGAGCCCTCCGTCCAGGCTCGAGCCCGGGGGCACAGAGGGGAAGAAGGGACAGTGAGAGAGGCTGAGCCGGGAGTCTGATGATCACCAGGGCACAGCGAGGTGGCTCTCAGGCTGTTGCCACTTCCCAAGGTCTGCATTTCCAGCTCCACGAGGCACTGCAGGGTCCCTGGTCCCCAGGGCACAGCCCCAGCCTTTGGGAGTGCCTGGCCTCTTTTTCCTGCTCAGAGGATCAGCATCACTCTTTGCCATGAGCTTTGCTGCAATATTCCCAGCCTTCCTCATCCCCCCAGGTCACCCACCTGCAGGAAAATATATTAAATCATTAAAATAATCGTACTTTTCAGGTCTTTTCAAAAGTTACAGTCTGGTTTGTTGGGTTGGGGAGTTCCATGTTCTCCCCAGGTCTATTTTTTCCCTTCTCTCTCAAACACTCCAGCTAGACTTGGGTGGGAGAACCTCAGCAAACACATCTGGTGTCTGGCAGGACCAAAGCTCTGCACACAGCATGAGGAAGAGACCACCCCTGTCCCAGAAAAGGGCAAGTTTGGAACTTTGTTTTCTTTGGTGAAGGCTAAACAAAACGTCTCCATTCCCAGACAGCACCCCAGCCAAAGCTGAGCTGCTGCGCAGCCCTCTGGTGCACCAACAATGGGACTGAGCCTTCTTCTCTGGGATCCAATCAGGATCCTTGGGGATCTCCATGGCTGACAGATCCTGTGGGAATGGATGAGTTGTAGCTCATGTGAGCCAGCAAAAGGGAAGGTATCCAGTCCCAAGAGCAGCAAGAAGGTGACCCCATCATCCGCTGTGCACATGGGGACACACTCATCACCTTCCATCACCAACATCCAAAGCCTTCAGGCCACCCTGGAGAAAAACACAGGTGGATCTACTCCCAAAGACCTCCTAGGTGGAGTGGAGTGAGGAGGGAAACTGCTGCAACTTCCCTCTGTGGAGGGACGTGATATGAATTACTCACCTGGAGTCCACAGAGATCCATCCTGAGCATCCCTAACACGGCCCCTTTCCCACTGCTTCCAACACCCTTCCCTCACACATTTCTCCTCCCACATCATGCACTGCATTTCAGCCTTCGCCAAGCCTGAGCTGGCTGTCCCTGAGCTTTCTGCATCAGGGAACACAGAGGAAGAACATGAGAATGCACATTTCCATGTGCTTCCCAACCTTCCTGTTTAGGGGCGTCAAACAGCAGCAAGAAACAACCAGAATATTATTTTAGGAGCTAATTCTGGCTATTGCCAAATCCAGCATGATATACCTTCTACCCAGAGCCATTCCAGCTCAGTGGCACCGACCCTGACTTGTTGCCAAGCCATAGAGCCTGGGCTGCAGTGTATCAGCACAGGCTGCCTTATCTGCAGGGAAATAAACCCAGACCTGCTGCACAGAGTGGAGTGCAATATCACCATAGAAACCAGGCAAGGAACTGGGGGAAGTGGCTCTCCCCAGCTCGTTTCAACGTGACAGCAACCAGAGACCAACCCTTTTGGGCCGGGTGGGGTGGGCGAGGGGGACGCCTGGAGCAGCGCCAGCCCCAGAGCAGATGTGTCCCGGTGGGGAGATCCCCCACTCGCCCCCTGGGCTGTATTTTTAGCCACAGGCAGGTTTCCTCCCCAGCCACCCACCAGCCCTCTGGAAGCATCCCCGGGATGCTGCCGTGGTGCTGCCTGGCCCTGCACACCCCAGCACCCACCACAGAGCACGGCAGGCACCCAGCTCCCCTTTCCTTCCCACCTGAACATTTCAGCAGGGGAGGAAATGAACAACCAGCCTGGGGTGAGATCACAGAGCCCCTGGACCCTCCATCTCTAGCACAAATTGAAATCCATCCCCACTCTGGAGTCAATCTTGTGTGCAACAAGGGCTTTTCTGGAGAGAGACATGTCTGAGACAATCCATCCTCAACTGCGGCCTTACCCAAATTCTCTGGAGAAAAGGCAGGGAATCCCAGAGTGTTTCACATTCACCTCCTTCCCTCCCTTCCAGGTGCCACAAAACACAACCATGACACCACATCTTTAGTGCAGCACCAGCAATGCTGAAGTGTCCTGAGACATCATAGACGCAGCTCCTCAGCCTTGGCAATACCTGGAGACTGAGATCCTGGGTTGTGTCACAGTGTCATGGAATCATGGAATGGCCTGGGTTGAAGGGACCTTAAAGCCCATCCAGTGCCACCCCTGCCATGGGCAGGGACACCCTCCACTATCCCAGGCTGCTCCAGCCCCGTCCATCCTGGCCTTGGACACTTCCAGGGATGGGGCAGCCACAGCTTCTCTCTGTCTCACCACCCTCACAGCGAAGGATTTCTTCCCAATATCCCATCTAACCCTGCCCTCTTTTTCAATCTGAAGCCATTCCCCCTTGTCCTGTCATTCCAGGCCCTTGTAAATTGCCTCTCCCCATCTTTTCTGCAAGCTTCTCTTCTCCAGGCTGAACAGTCCCAATTCTCACAGCCTTTCCTCATAGGCAAGGTGCTCCATTCTTCTTATCCTCCCCTAGACTAGGGAGAAGTCCTTTGATGCTCTTCAAGAAGTACAAACACGACACTTCCTCGCATGTGGGGTTTTTTTATGATGACTGTTTTCAATAAGTACCTGCATTTCCTACTTCTGCTCATAAGAAAGAAAAGGAGCTGTTGATTCACTGCTCTATGGTTTCTTATCTTTCATGTCTCTTGTATCCCCATTTAGTCATCTTTCATTAACTGGCCCTAGACTTTGCATTAGTATTGCTTCAGTGCTATGGATTTTCATCCTGACAGCTTCCATTTCTGTTCCATGGACTCCATTAGATACAAGGATCAGAGAGTAGCTTGGAAAAGGGTCTTTTGCTGATATATTGACACACTTATTTTTTATCCCAATGTAATACTAACAGGTTTATTACTGTTGTCACTATTGCCAGGCACTGAGGAGATTTTCCACTCGCTCTCCAGAGTTTCACCCTGATCTCTCTCAGCCCCTTTTCCCCACACTTACCCCTTCCTTAGGGTACAGTTATCATCCAGAAACTCAAATTATCCCCTTCATGGCGAGCTGCCTTTCCATGGCTGTCAGCACTGACTTTCTTCTACTCCCATCCTGCCCACTTGGTCCCCACCTCCTGAAATAAATCCTTGGCTAATCGGACAAACTCCATGGGACTTTAACCCTTGCATCTTCACACCCCACTTTTCTGGACCATTAACACATTCTCCATCAGTGCTAAAGCAGATGCTGCCAGTGTTTCCTGCTATCAGAGATGCAACCATTACAGCCTTACATGCAAGTTGAATTTCTTCTGAATCCCATTCCCAAAATACAAATGTGTAGCTATTGTGCTGGAGAAAGGAGTTAGATTGTCTGGCAGACCAGAGATTAATAACTAGCCCACAGGTTGAAATTGAGCTTCTAATTGGTTTCAGATCCAATTCCTTTCTTGTATAGGACTGAGTAAAATGGAGTCCTGGATCATCTATGGACTCTTTACAAATGGAGATAAATAAGTTCATAAAATGAAATGTTATGTAATAATTTCTTAAATTAAAATTCTTTAGACATGATGATTGGAAGGTAAGATTACCCATGGCAGAGCCCTGCTTCTGCTGAAGAACTGTAACAAGAAATTCATTTCAATTAAAAGCACTTTTCAGATGCTTTGAATTTAGGAACACTGGAAGAAAGCACTCAAAGGTAGTGCAAAGGGAAGGGGAGTTGTGTTTTTATGGATGTTGTCCAGAGAAGCTGTGGCTGCTCCATCCCTAGAAGTGTCCAAGGGCAGGTTGGATGGGGCTTGGAGCAGCCTGGGATAGTGGAAGCTGTCCCTGCCCGTGGCAGGGGGGTTGGAACCACTCCAATCCAAACCATCTGTGATTCTATGTATAAAAAAATACTTTTCCACCTTAACAATTCTAGAAATGGCTCCTCTTTGGAAGATCCAGTGTGAAATGGAAGCAGCACTGGGTCCTGAATGGGGAATACAACTGATTATAAACCCTGAGAAAAAAAAAGAACCACTGGAAAAAAAACAATTTTTAACAAGATTTTAGGTTCCTCCTCCTAAGTCAGATGAAACCTGTCTTGGTCTGTCCTGAGATGAGGGGTGAAACTGGTGGGACAAGCACCAGGAGATAAGAGACCCTGGGAAATGAGGCTATGAACATATCAAACCCCCAACTCAAAACAACAACAAATTTTATAAATTTATGAATGAACACAGAGTAAGGGCAGAGGAAATCCCAGGTAGGGAAGTGTTGGGAAAGGAGGGATGGCCCAGCTGGTCCTCTCCTGCCTGAGGGCTTCCAGGACTGGCCTACAACTGGACCAGGGCCATCTCAGGCAAATTGTTTTGTAGAGGAATGTACAAAGAGGCTGTGAGAGAATCCTGTCCCTGCACAGCTCGGAGCCCAGGGAAAGCAGACGAGAGGAGACGGGCATACGGCGCTCGGGGCGGTGATTGGCAGCTGACACGCTCCAGCCAGGAATTTGTTTTGAAAACTCTGTGGTCATTCTTCACTCAGCTCCTTTTCCCTCTTGGGGACAGGCAGAGGGGACCTGTGAATCCTTGGTTTGAGAAAGGGCTGGTTATTGAGTGTTTTTTTGCCTCCTCTTCCTCACCAAAGCCTCATTTTATGAGCGGCAGCTTCTTGAAGAACACCAAACCTTCAATGCATTTTATAAAGAAAAAAATGAAGAGAAGGCTGCTTTCTTACACCTTCGTTGAAATCCAAAGAACACTGGGGAAACTTCCATGTCCTCCCACACCATCAACACAGAGGCTGAAGAAGAGGAAGGAAAACCAAAATGGAATTAAATCTTCAAGTACCTCTCCAGCAATTTATCTATCCTGGGAGGAATAGGGAGGCCTGATGATAGAAACTGTCCTTTTTCTAAACCTCTTAGACTTGAGATAATCAGTGTAAAGTTAGGTGTTTTCAAACATTTTCCCAAGAAAACAGAAAATAAAAGGCTTTGGTCTCTATGGGGCAAGAGCCACCTGTGCTTCAGTCTCCTGGGAATTTTGCTTAGAGATGCATCTCTGATTCTTGTCTGCCTTGGGTTCATCTCCTACTTGGCTGCAGCCCTTTATGGTTGCCTGTGTTTGAAGTCTACTCAACCTTCTCTTTGTTGCACAAAAAATGCCTGCAATGCTCTGTGTTTCCCAGGAAAATTCTGGCAGGAGATCCATAACCTCCCAGCATTCTTTTCGGTTTCCTTCTGAGGCCTTCAGTGGACCCTTCAGATGTTTTAAGCCGAGTTTAAAAGCCAAGACCTGCCACCAGTGATGCCCCAATGCAACACTGAGGAACTAAGTTTATTCCAGGTATTTCTGCTGGAATTACAGACCACAGACACAACGCTGCTTTGCATAACACAACATCCTTCCTCAACAAAGATTTCAAAACAGTGCAGATAAATAGAATAAAAGCCTCTTCTTGTTCACATCATGCTAGACTGCTTCTCTTTCCCCAGAAATCCCTCTCAGGTCTTGGTGCAAGGGAGACAAATCATCTTAATTTCCTGATTCTCCCCTATTCACTTTGTCATGTTTCCCTGTCAGCTCCAAGTTCTTCCCAACCCAGCGACAGGTCCCATCTGATTCAAGAGGAATGCACTTCAGAGGAGACTGGAAAAGAAAATTTTAATTGCTGACACTTTGCCGAGGGGAAAATCACATCTCTGAGTACAGAAACAACAGGACAAAATAATTATTGCTGCCTGGAGCTGGACATGGGAACATTTCAGTTGGATGGTCCAAATTAACTTTTCAGTTTGATGATTCACATGAAAAAAATAATTCATAGAATCATGGAATGGTTTGTGTTGGAAGGGACCTTAAAACTCATCTCGTTCCAGCTCCCTGCCATGGGCAGGAACACCTTCCACTATCCCAGTGAAAGACCATTTGCAGACAATGTGCTTTCCTAGGGAAAAAAACATCCAAGAAAAGCCATCTTAGGCCAACCAAATATTTCATTTGTCCTAAAGGTAACAAAGTTATGACGTCTGAGTCACTTAATTAATTTTTATTTACAGTTTAGATCAGCGCTGTTTCCAAGCATAAAGTCAAAAGAACCATTTCAAGTACATAAAAGCAATATATTTCAAAATGAAACACTTTCAATTTTCTTCCTTCTCCATTTTTGGCTTGAAACATCCATATTTCACCAAATGTATTAACAGATTAAAAAAGAAATCTCATGTTTTCTTCATGGCATTGCTTTTTTCTCTGAGTATGCTCTTAGCAGGCTCTTTGGCCTTCTGGAGAGCCCTTTGTTCACAAAAGGTGAGCATTGCTTGTGCTGGAACAAATTGCAAACAGCTCTTAACAAACACATCAGAGTTTAGAAAATAAGGATGAAGGAGACCTGGTGTGGCCCAGCCCCTGGAGAAGGTCAAAGCCCAGCTGAGAGACCTTGTGCTGCCTCTGCTTGGCAAGAGCCAACAGCCTTAGAGCAACCTCCTGTCAAACTTGCCAAGAGCCCAAACCTATAAAACATCAGCGCTGGCAAAACCAGCTTGTTCCCTACTAAATTTTCCTGAAGCTGGCAAAGACAATGTTTTCTTTCCCCAGGTCTGTCTTTACAAGATACCTGAGCTGAGGAAGGCCAGCAGCCAGCCTTGCCCAGCACACACGACAGGATGTGACTGCACATAAACAGAGGTGCTGTTATGTCTCAGCTGTGTCATCTCCAGCCACCAGGACCCACTGAATAATCTGTCTGACGTCAATGGGAATGCCAAGATCCGCTTTCCAGCCCCTCCAGATGAACCAGACTGCAGAGTTCTCTATCAGGCTCCACAAGATTGAGGAAATCATTTGGGCCCAGCCATTTTCAGCCCTTCAGAGCAAGCCCTGTCTGTCTCTCCCTGTCCCTCGCACCACATTGCTGTGACCTTTGGCTGTTTCACGTCAACATTTTCCCCTTTAGCTCACCAAGATTTTTCTGAAGGTTTGTTGGATAACTTGTCTGTGCAAAGAGGCAGAAAGTACCACCTCTGCTGCTCCCAGACCAAAATTTGGATGAAGAAACTTGTAGAGCTCCCTTGGACCAATCTCAGGGAGATCTCTGGTGTCTTTTGAAGAAAAGGGTCATTCGATATTTGGTCCAAAGTAACCAAAAGAAATTGGAATGCAGGAAAACCAAGCTCTTGTGATTCTACCCTCGACCAGGTAGATGAGAAGTTTCTCTTGATGGCCATGATTTGCACCATGGAACAAGACCAGAGTCACAGCTGATACTTCTGCCTGACTGGGACTGCATTCAAGGCTCAGGAAAACAGCGTCATCCAGGAGGGTACAAGAAACAATCCCTTCCAGGAAACAGTTTCCAAAGCCACAGCATTGGAATTTGTCATTGCCATCAAGACATTTTCAATGTGCTTTTTTTTATTTTTCCTTTTTACAAGACAGAAAGGGGTCAGCAAGCTCCTTCAGGAAATATCAGAGATTCCAGAGATGCTTTCTTCTGTGTCTGAGACCCCCAGATAACACTATTGTTCAAGAGCACAATGACAGGGAAGAAATAAAACATTTTTCCATCAGAAACCACATTTCCGCTTCATGACTTCACCTCTCAGATTTCCAGATATCCACAACAAGAAGCTCCCAGGGACAGCGCTGAGCTTTTCTGAGAGCCAGGGATTCTTCATCCAGCCTGCAATGGGTCATTATCCCCAACATTCATTCAGGGAGTAATTGATTTTATGTAAAACCAAACTGTGCAGGTAAAACACCCTGTATTTAACAATCCTGATCCTGGATGGGTACAGCACCTCTGTAGCAAATGAGCCCAGGATGTTTTACCAGCTGGAACAGTCACTTTGCATAAGCACGGGGATGCAACCTCCAGGATGCATGGCAGGGAGCTGTTTCACGATGTGAGTGGGACTTTGAGGGTCCAGCCAGAAAATCAGGATAAAAACACACAATTAAAGGTGCAAGGAAAGCTTATGGAGGTAGATCCTGAGATGTGTCATTGCCAGGATGGCAGGACTACTAAAAAAACAGTTCAGCTGGAAGTGCTGAGTGGGCACCATGACCCTGCTGGGTCGGGGCCTCAGTTTTCTATCTGCACTAGGAAGATCTGCAGTGAACTTCACATCAAGTGCTAGAGGAGGGAGAATTTAACATGCTCTGTACCTACTCCCCTTCCTGGCCCTAAAAAAGCAGCCTAAACCAAACACCAAAGCAGCTGCAGTTTTGTTCTCAGTTGCTTTATTACTATTCTACTACTCCCTCTTTGATTCCCTCTCCTCAAAGACGGGTAGCAGTTATGTTTCTCTCTCATCTTTCATGAGATATTCAATAATCATCTGTTTTTGATGAACGATGCATGACCATCTCCATCAGGCCTCATGAAGGATTGCTCAGGGGTTGTCTTGTGCAGCCATCTGGACTCAATACATGGCTCATACAAAGGATTTCAGTCCAGGAAAAAAAACCTGATTCATGTCTTAGCCCATTTTATGAGTCTTTTTACTAAATATCAGCAGTGCAGCATTATGGGCCTCCAAGCTGATCAGAGGGATGGAGCAGCTCTGCTGTGAGGAAAGGCTGAGAGAGCTGGGTTTGTTCAACCTGGAAAAGAGAAGCTTTGGGGTGACCTCATTGTGGCTTTCCAGTGCCTGAAGGGAGCCCACAAGGAAGATGAAGATGAACAGTTTCCAAAAACCTGGAGTGACAGGACAAGGGTGAATGGCTTCACACTGACAGAAAGTAGGGTCAGAATGGATATTGTGAAGGAATTCTTCCCTGTGAGGGTGGGGAGGCCCTGGCACAGGGTGCCCAGAGAAGCTGTGGCTGCCCCATCCCTGGAAGTTGTCCAAGGCCAGGCTGGACAGGGCTTGGAGCAGCCTGGGACAGTGGGAGGTGTCCCTGCCCATGGCAGCTGTTTAGGCCCCATCCAACCCAGGCTATTCTATGATTCTGTGATGACTTGGGCAGGTGCTGTGAACAGAAAGGTGTTCTCTGCCCTCCAGAGCAAGGCGGATTATAAGACACAACTTCACCCTTTAAGTCATGATGCAATAAAGTTCCATTTTTACAGATGGGGAAACAAAGGAAATTTGGCCCTGGGTCAGCTGTGATAATGGAAGAGTCCTTGCCTCACAGCACCTCATTCATCCCATTTCATCAGGCACTTAATCATCATTTAATCCAAGGATCCTCATTCATCCTGGGTTCTCAAAGCCCTGTGGGGAGTCTTTCTCAGTGCCATCCAAGATATTTAAAGCTGGGTGCCTGGCAAGGACAGCTCCGAGGATGGCATCAATTGTCTGCATCAAGTTCCTTGACCCTTTCCTTTGAAGAGCTCCCTTGCACCAGCAGAAAAAGCAGAAAAGTGTTAAATAGCCCTTATAAAGATGAAACAGCCCAACAGCAGCACATCCATTTATTTAGATCATCAGGGCCATCTCGCTTGTGATCATAAACTTGAGAGAGAGGAGTTAAACCCTTTTTTTAAAACTTCTCTTAGAAGAACTAAGGCAGATATGCAGCCTCCAGAGATTCATGAAGAGACAGACACCCAAGAGATTATATTTAAATTTTAAATAGCTCTGGCTGATTGGGTCAGGCCCTGTTTAATGACACAGACTGATGGCCCTTCAGGTTGGGGTTGATTTTTCTTGAAGATTCTGGCACCAAGTAGTCATTATGAAATGAGGTAATTATGGAGCAGATACATTAGCCCACAAACAGTTCAGGTCACGTCACATACCTGGTTCATCCCTCCACATCCTTAGAGGCTCTGGGTGGGATAAAGGGAACTTTTCTGTGTGGCTTTCTGCTCATGATTCTTCTGTATGAAATTATAAGGAGGTGTAAAAAGGTACATCACAGAGTTCAGATTTATACAGAATGGATTGAATAGCCCTGTAAAAAATTAACAAATTGAAAATCTAACAGTGCAAGCCACAAGAGAAGAAACAGGGAGAACTCTGATTGTTAGATGTAAGACAGAATGATCATCCTCAAAAATGGGGAGATATATTCACATTGCTAAGGCTCCTTTCAGACACCAGAGTCAGTTGCTCATCAATAACCAAGAGAGCAATTTTAGCATTCAGCAAGATCAAGCACAAAACACTGGTGAAGAGGGAGGAAAGGTTTTCCTGGAAGACAGACAATTGAAAATTCCAGACACTGAGTGCTACCAGTCGTTTCTCAGTTGCACATGAAACAAGTGGGGTCAGATTTTCCATCATTGTGCCCCGGGCACTGAGAAACTGAAGCAAACCTGGCACACAGAAGGACGAGAGCTACGTTAAACCAGGACTGGAGCTTTTCCTCTCCTTTCAGCAGCAAAAATCCTACTCTGAGATGTTCTTAGAAGCACCTACTCACAGCCATAAGGGCAAGGTAGAACATATTTGCAACAAAAGATGATCACGACAATCTGTTATTTGCTCCAGGAGGGTCAAGAACAAGCTGCCAGGCTGTTCAGAGCCTTAAACAGCAACAGGGCTCTTGCAAATCTCTCTGGTGTCCAGAACAAAGTCATCCAGAGATGCGCTCCAGCCACACTCCCAGCCTCCAACACTTCCACAAAACCAATTAAAGGGCTAAAAACTTATCAGGACCCAGAGTCCTTGTGTATTTTTGGTTCAGACCAGCTTGAAAGGGACAGCTTGAAGGACTTTGGGGCTTGAGGGACTAGAAAGCCTTATCCAGAGGTACAAAGGATTCGTTTATGGGACAGTAATTACTTTGCAGTAAAGGACATTAATTTGAAGTTAGTAGGGTTCAAGATATTCCATTATTCAGCATGCACCCCATTTGCAATGATATCATTTCAAAGTGATGGATTCAAATTTACGCAAGTGATGCTGGAATGGGACAGAGGATATACTTGCTATGTTTTATGGGCATAAAGAAATCCATAAATTTTGAATGTAAAATGTCATTACAAAGATAGAAAATATTTTAGCTGTCAATCTGGCTCTCATTATTGCTGAGGGAATAATTCCATGGGGTGCAGGAGCTCTGAAAAACCACCCATCCTTGCTGGATGCTCTGCAAGGGCACCACAACCAGGGATGTTGTGCCTTCCCACCTCCTACCCATGGAATCCATGACTGGCACAACATGTCAGGAAAGGACAAGGTGAGCACAACGAGGGACAGGAGGGTCCATCTCCTTCCACTGTGGATACACAGCACTCTTCTGCCTTCAGCACTCAAGCTGAGTGTGCGATTTCTGTCACAACTGCACCAACCAGGCCAATCCCATACTGGGAAATCTGTCCTGCAACGTGGTCAGAGGATTTTGGGTTCTGGTCCAAAACCCACTCAAATCAGCAGTAAGAGGGTTAAAGATCTGCCACATACAGCAAACCACTAAAATGTAAGCTCTAAATCTCTGCCCTTCCCAGTGGCCAAAGGAAAAGCTCTTTCCAAAGGTGGTTGGCACCTGAAAAAGCAACTACACAGGCTTGGCCAGGTTCTCATCACAGGATGGATGAATGTGTTGGAAAACTCCCTTTGCACACAGGGAAATCACTGAGATGGGAAAGAGGAGGATCACTGGGAGCTCCCTCACCTTCCCATCCCACTCTCTGTGCAGAACCTGACACATCAAAGTCCTTGGAGCTGTAGATCCCAGTAACACACAGAGCCTACAGGAATGGCAGCACCACACAACTGTAGAGCCTAAATCATTGAACAGCCTTAGAATGGATGAGGAAAGGGAAGAAAGAATAAAATCTCTTTGTAGATTTGGACCAGAATGGACTTCACCTGTCAATCCCACAAGCCAGCCCAAACCAAACAGGGTTTGCATCTCCGCTTTGGAACAAGAAGCATCCAAGTATTAACTGCAGTTTGCAGGATCACATGGCTAAGAATGTGCTGCCTCTCCAAAAAGAGTCTCAAAAATGGCATTAGACTTGCTATTAAACAATGTAGAGAACATGATCCTACCTCAGCAAGAATAGAAAAAGAGTAGCTATTTCCTCCTAACGGTTTCGTTCCAAGAAAACTTGGAATATGTGCTTAACATTTCAGACAGCTTTTCCTATGCCTGCTAAGCACTTCTGCTTGAAACAAATATAAACCTAATTTCATTTTATATATACCAACAAAATGCAAATTACAAGAGCAATAGTCTGGAGTCTTCATCCTTTAGCTCATCTGTATCCCAAGCTCCCCACTAGCAAACGATGAATGTCTGCTCATGGATTTTCTATTTTTTTTCAACCATGAAGCCAAATAACTTCTGCCACATTGTGTTTCTTTTCTGCAATATAAATAATGTTCACTTAACAGTGAATGCATTAGAGAACTACATTTCCATTGAGTTGTCATTTCCAGAAATATTCTTCTTTTGGGTAGAATTTTTCCATTCTCAGTCTCGGCTGAAGAACAGTTTTTCTCCCCACTTATTTCTATTTTTTCAGAATATCTTGCTCTTATTTTTAATTTTAAAGTAGCAGCAGTATCTCCCAGTAAGAAATGCACGGAAAACACAGACTTTTTCCCAACCTGTAAGTAGAGCTTAATTTGGGGTCTATTTATAACCCATGTGAATTTCTGAGAGCAGGTCAGTAGCGTTCAGGTTCATTACTGTAACCAGTGCAGAGCATCAGGAATGGCACAGGGAAGAGGAGGGAAAGAGGAAGAGCCCACAAAACTCCCAAGATTTTCATATTGTGGCCGCTGGGAAAAGCAAAACATTGCAATAGATCCTGAGCAAGGTGTAACCCTGGCATTGAATGGGGAAAGAGGTGGAGACAGGGAAAAAGTCTTCCCATAATTTATTGACTTTTAAGTATTCAGACAATTCTCAGTTTGTTCAACTGAAATTCAACCAGTTTCACAAAGAGGGAAGAGGTTTTATTCAAAGTTGTCACACTGATCCTTTCTTACTTTTTCCCTCCTCAACTCAAACAACTCAACATGAAAACCAACTGTTTTTTGTCAGCTCAGGTGAACATGAGAATCCTCCCCATCACACAAAGACAAGCTCAGCTTATGATTGTTTTCTGCCTTGCTCCTCCTGGAAGAAGTACAGGATCTAGGCCAGCAGCTTCATCCACTTCCCAGTCCTAAAAATAAACAGCGTTTGTTCCTTGCCCCTTTTGCTTCACAAGATCTGAGATGTTAAATATTCAAAAAAGCCACATATAGAAACCTGATTCATCTCAATTATTCTTGGACATTTTCCTCCTGAAGTGCAGATACACCAAGGAAAGAAATAATACCACCAAGTTTATTCCTCCACAGCACAGCCCTATCACCAGCAACTTTAAAAATCACTTTTCACTAACAGATGGCAAACAGGGCTAAATGATGAGATGGGTGGTGGAGGGTTTCAGATGAGCATTCAGTACAAGTTGCATAAACTGTCAGCTTTAAGCTAAAACGTCCACTAAGACGTTTTTTGCCACCGTCACCTACAGGATTTTTATTTCCTGTGTGCGTCTACACATCATGAGATGAGAAGTACATGAAGTTACCAACAGACTTAAAGCCACACAATCCCACCTCATTTTGTTGTTTGTAATTTTCTACTTCCAGATGAAGTTTTCTAGGTGGTGTCAATCAAGGAAAACCATAAGGAAGCTCCAGTGTGTCTTCACGAGAAGCCTAAAAATCTTTCAGTTTGGATTGGTGCCTTGAAATTTGACAGGGAATGAGCCCTTCCAGGAGAAAAGAGTCTACTGCAGTTCCCAAAAACAGGCTTTGAAAGTATTAAGTGAAAATTAATGGTTACTTTTGTCTTTGATATTCCTATACCTCCCTTTGCACCGTAAAATAAGAAACATCAAAGTCTGTCTCACAGGGGTGTTGTGAAATTGAGTTAATGTTGGTGTGAAACACTCAGACTGTAGCAATGAGGTCCATAAAAAAGCGGCCTGGAAGGAAATGAAGATTCCCATGTTCAGCCCACGGTTTGAATAAGACTGTAAATAAGACTTAGGGCTGTGCACTGAACAAGAAAGATGGCAAATGAGATTAGAACAATCCCTTCTGCCCACCTCAAACAAAGCTGGAGCCCAGTGGAGGAGCGGGGATGATCAAAGAGCTGCCAGGCAGGTTAATGCCAACATTGCCCCATTGCCAACAAACTGTGAGCAGAAAATGGGCTTGGGGCACCAAGTCTGCTTTGCACCAGCACAAGTCAACCTGGGGGTGGACCAGGTGCCTGGTGGGATGTTCCTGCTCCAGGATTATCCCCACTGAATGTTTCTGTGCTCCCAAGGAAGATCATCTCCTCCCCATCCATGACACAGAAGCAGCCAAGATGAGGCAGACCAGGAGCCTTCCTCCTTTCCGTGCTGCACCCCACAGGGGCAAAGCCCTGAGAGCAAAGCAAGCTCAGACAGGATCCATCAGGTGTGTGCTGCACACACAGGTGGTCAAGGCTCAGGGACAACTGTGTGTGGAGGTGCAAGTTAATGTTTGACAGAGTGAGGAGACCACGTGCACCCCGAGAGCACGGGATGAACCTGGTCTATCCCACCAGGCACCTGAACTGACCTCACCTGCTCCATGTGCTCCCCCGTGGGCCTCACCCTCTCCAGAGGTGAGCACAACCAAGGGTTTCCATCAGGGATAGACAGGGCAGGCTGGCTCAGAGCAGCCATAAAATTCCCCCCAGACTCAGCACTTGAGTGCTGTGTCCAGTTCTGGGCCCCTCAGTGCAAGAAACATCGAGGGGCTGGAGCATGTCCAGGGCAGGGAACGGGGCTGGGGAAGGGTCTGGAACACCAGGAGCAGCTGAGGGAGCTGGGGGAGCTCAGCCTGGAGCAAAGGAGGCTCAGGGGGCCCTGCTGGCTCTGCACAACTCCTGCCAGGAGGGGCAGCCAGGGGGGTCGGGCTCTGCTCCCAGGGAACAGGGACAGGAGGGGAGGGAACGGCCTCAGACTGTGCCAGGGGAGTTTTAGCATGGACTTCAGGAAGAGTTTCTTCACAGAAAGGGTGGTTAAACATTGGGAAGGGCTGTCCAGAGAGGTGGCGGCGTCCCCATCCCTGGAGGTGTTTAAGAAAAGACTGCACATGGCACTCTGTGCTCTGGTCTGGGTGACAACAAGGTAGAGGTCAGCCACAGGTTGGATTCAATGATCTCAGAGGTGTTTTCCAACCTAAATGATTCTGTGATCTACCAAACCAACTCCAGTGACCACAACTTTGGGCTACAACCCCAAAAGTAGCCTAAGTTCAAGTTCAGCTTCTGTAGTCTGGGCCATCTTCCCATGCTGGCAAGAACAGACCAGTCAAGAAGACTTATTAACAGAGAAAATATTTCATCCAAAGACTGCATCTTTAAGGATGCTCTGACTCTCTGCTGGCCCTCATCTGCCTAGGAATTGAGTAGCACAGGAAGAGAAATATTTTGCTGGATAGTTTTTATCAAATTTACACACACACATTTCCCCTAGATTGAGGTCAACCACAACACTTCAATAACTCAAGCCAAGTTTGCCAAAACCTTTCCTTGAAGAAAGAGAACATGGAGAATATTTAGTATACCAACATTGTTAAACTGAAACCTTTAGAGTCTGGTCTTTTCTGCTTGAAAGGATGTCACAGTCTAATTTCCCAAATAAAACTGAAGTTAAAAAAATTAAAATTGAGAACATTAAAACCTCAAAATCATCATAATCCATATTAGACAAAAACATTACTCCTCATTTTACCCAATTGTTTTGCCTTTTTAATCTGCTTTTCACACGCAACTCAGTTCTTTCAGTGCTTCTGCATGGCATGAAACAATTTCCTTGATTTTTCAAGGAAGCTGAAATCACAGTTATTTGCACAACCAAAGCGGTTGCACCACATACATTTCCATACCTCTCAGACAGCTAAATTTAACGAGTTAATTATGTGGGGAGAAGAGGGGAAGTGTAAGAAAGGCTGCACCTGGTGGCAGCCAACCATCTCTCCTTGCTCCAGGAGCAGCACTGGAGCCCTTTCATGAAGGAATCTTTTCTTCCTTTCATTCACCTGCTCGATGCTGGAACAGGATGTCAGATCTTAGCCTGTACATTTTGTCCCCATCTTAAATCTACGTTTGAAAAACTACTATAAGTCAAAAAAGGAGAAACCTGAGAGGTTTAATTACTTTTATCCTCGTGTGAGCGGCGCTTTCAAGTATAGCCAGGGTTCCTGGAATTGCAGTCCCAGTGCCAGGGAGAAAATGAACAGCAAGAGACAGGCTAAAAAAATCCCCGGCTCCCGGATATTTGCCTGAAACAGAGCTCGTTTCCAGGAACGCGGCACTGCTCAGTCTGGCTGGGGCTGGTCTCCAGCAACGCCCTTCCCATCGCGCTGCTCCAAGGTTACACCGAGCCTGAGCTCAGGGATTTACGGATGCTCCGCACACACGCAGACCCAGCTCGGGCTGGAGGAGGTGGGAAGTGGCAAGAGGTGGGTTTGGTTCTGCTGGATTCCATGGAAGCGCGGCGGGAGAGGCTCCGCGTCCGGCCCGGGCTCCACGCAGGAGCCGCTTCCCAACGGAGGAGCTCCAACAACACCTGCTCATGCCTCAGGAACAGCACAGCTCTCCAGCCTCAAATTCCAAAAGCAAACTGCACATTCCAGTGGTCATTTCCATCGAGTCACCTTCCCAGGGCCTGCGGCACCCGGCGCGCGCCAAGGCCCGGCCACTCCGCAGGCTGCATGAGGCACCGGGCAGCGCAGCCAAGGCAGGGCAGGCAGCCCCAGGAGCTCACGTGCCACCCAAGATTCCAGCCCTGGCATGTGGACGGAGATCAGACACTGAGAGAAGCCCTTGCACAGGACGCAGCTCTGCTGAAGGGTACCAGATCAGCAGTTCTGTACCTGTCGCCTACGTCAATGCCTCAGCTACGGCAGCGGGGGGTTCTTTTCTGCTGCATTTTGTGAGTCCTTCAGTCAAGGCACGCAGAGGAACCAGGTGGATGCTCACCCCATTTCTACTTTAAATCTTTTAAAGATTTTTGTTTTGGTTTTGCTCAAGCCCCTCATTTGTAAAGAGGAAAACAGACCTAAGTATGACCTCATGAGCCTGGCGATGATGAGCTCTTGTAACAGTCACAAATTTCGCACAGCCAAGAGTCAGCACCCACCACTTGTGGCTTTCCCTGCACCTCACAGACACTGCCTGGCACTCGGATACAAACACCACAGGGCTCTGCCTCACGGCTCTGTCCCTCAGGTCACTCGCCTGCAGCTGAGCTGCCCACGCAGTGTTTGGAAACACTGGCACGAGGCAGCTGGATTTCACTGATCCCTTTCTACAAACATTCCTGCTAAAAAAAAAGAGCCCAGAGGCTCAAAGTGCAATCAAAAGTGCACAACAGAGATAAACCAAGGCCTTGTGTCTGCCCTGCTGAAGTTGCTGTGTCCCTCTTTTGAGCTTTCTTCACCCCAAGTCAGTGTGGCCACTACAGGCTGCCTCCCAACCCCACCTCAATCCCTCACCCCAATGCCACAGGGCTTCAGGTAGAGCTTTCCCCAGAATATTCACTGTAATCCCAGCCCCAGTCATGCTTCCTACACCAGCAGCAGGGCCAAAGCAGTGTCACCACTGCCAAACAGGACTTATGTGGGGAGGCAAGTGGCTCTCTGGCCCCCCAGCACAGCCCCGAGCAGTGGGGGCACCCATTAACTCACACCCTATGGAAGGGACAGGGGACAATGACCTCTCAGTTCCACTTTTATACAAGGTCTTGAGCGGTCTTACAACAGGACTCACCTTTCCATGGCACACCCACTGCTGCACCTCTCCTGCAAGGACATCAAGCCTCTCTAACACCACCTTCTTTCCACGGATAAGGATCCTCTTTCACAACCTACACCATAATCCGTTTAACAACCCAGCAGCCATGGACAGAAAGTCCTTTCTCTTGCTCCTCTCATATCTCTAGACTCTTTGTCACACGATAAGCTCATGGATGCTCTGCAGTGTCAGCAGCAAGGAATACCAGCCACCTCCCAGGTGGCAGATCCCGGCTGCACAGAGTTGGATGAGCAAGGCCTGAACGAGGTCCTGGAGCTGACAGTGATGCTGAGGTGACTTTAGGCAAACAGCCCAACATCATCTATACCAGAGCACAGGAATTACTACCTCCTAACCCCCCTGGCAGTGGCTTTACACCACAGTGCAGGATACTGACCCCTCGTTCCTGAACAGTGAGCTCAGCTTCTGCAGAGCTGACAACATCCAAGAGCAGGTTTGGTCCACACAGAAAACTGGGGAGATCAAGAGGAATAAATGGCTGCAGGACCAAGGACTCTGTTTTGCAAAGTCACTTTCCTTGATCCTATCCATATTTCAGCACAGCTCCAACTGAGCCCCATTAATGTAATCGATTCTTAATGGCATCCTCAAAGAAGGCATGTGAAGATTTTAACAGGCTATTAGATGGAAATTAAACCTCACCCAAACCTGCCTCCCGTGGAACAAAGGTTTCCAAAGATGCAGGGGGGGCTATTCCATTCCTGATAATGGACAAGAAGGTACTACATTGACGTGAGGAAAAGGAACACTAATTCTGCATTTTGCACCCCACACAGCCTTGATCCTACCAGAGGGAGGCCAGAGGTTTGTAGATACAAGGAAAGGGTTTCTCATCCTTCCCACACAAGCCAGATCAGAGGGCACCCCTGGTGGGATCAGAAGCAGAAGTACTGTTTAGACATGAGCTGGAGGTCTTCCAGGTTTCAAAAAGAAAAAGAAAATACAAGTCCTGTTTGCTTTTGTTCTCTGGGCACCTTCATGCCAAGCAGGCCTTGGCTGATTGCTGAGATGTGGCCTTTGAAACCCAAAGAGCTGAACCTGGCCCGAGGTCACAGTCGATGGTTTCAGCAGTGCTGCTCCCCTGGGGAGGCTTCTGCTGCAGGAAACCTTTACAGCCTCATCCTTCTCCAGTGGGAAGAGGCACCAGAGACAAACATTTCCAACTTCTCCCTTCAATTCATTCCCTGTAATCACCATGAGCCACATCTTTTGAAAAAATCCACCCATGCTTCCAGCAATTCCACTTCATGGCATTAACCTGAAGATTGATTTTGCCATGGAGGACGTTCACCTTTCTCCATTCAGTCACGTCTGCTCCATCCAAGGTGGAGCCCCTCATTGCCCTGCCACGACAAGATAGTGGCAATCCTAGTGGACATTTTGACTCAGAGAGCATGTCACCTCCCCCAGAAGGTCCAATCCTGCCTGGGGTTCAGATCTGACAGACACCCACAGTTGCAGCTCTGCGTGTGCCACACCATGGATTTAACACATTCCCCGTGGAACACGAACACTGAGCTCCGTGCAAGAGTCTCCCACTCACTCTGAGTGAGCAGCTGCATTTCTAGAAGATGATGCTGTTACCAGCTCTTTTACTTCTGATTCAAATTCCCCACACTTCATTTCAACATTTTTTAAAGGCTTATTTTTACTCCTTTTGAGACATTTTAAACTCACTACTTTTCAGTGCTGACAACCAGCCTCCTGCACGAGTACGTTACAAAGTCAGGAACCAGCATTCCTTTCATTTTTAAAGAGATAGAAATGTGGAAACAGAGAAAAGCATCAGACTAAAACCCTTTATTAGCCAAAGACAAGAGCAGAAGGGAAAAACAGGACACCCAAAATCCCATCCATTGCTCAGTCTGTCACACAAGAAAACCAGAACTTCATTATCCTGGATCTGTCTCAGACACATTTACTGCTCCCATAGTCTCATATTCTTCCATGCTTCCAATTAGAACAGGAAATTGGATCATGCCAAGCTTCCTTTGTCCTTTTCACCCCTGGTGAAAGGCAGGGGTTACCACCATTTTGTACCTGTTATAATTGGCTTTAATATTGTAACCTGGGAGTGAAAAAAATGCAGTGTTCTTTTAAAAATAGGCTTGGAGTGGTCTTGTCCATACAACTGGTAGCCAAGTTGAGCATTTCCAAATCTTCTTTTATTGTACCTAACCAATTTTAGTACTATATTGATTATTCTAGAAAAAGAAATTTAAATGAGCTCAGGATTCACCCAGCCAGGCCAGGAGGTAAGTTTGGTCACAGAACTTCAGGAATTTGGAATGCTTCTGCCCAGGAAGTGGGTAAATAAAGTTCAGATTTGGCATCAGAAGAGAGGAAAGGTAAAATTTTTCATTTCAGCACGTTTCTCAGGGTAGTGATAAGCTGCAGAGATCTGTGATGAGGTTATAGATGATATCAGCTAAATGGTTTGGGATTAATACAGCATCATTTACTTGGAGCACATGGATATGAACTTTTGAAAAGAATGAGATTAAAAAGAAATATAAGGAGGACTTCAGTTTTTGTGGTGCGGCCATAGCAGCCAGGATGCAGCTGTCCATGTCTTTATCAAGCCAAGACTTCATCCCATCTTTTCTCCAGACCTACTTCTAATGATCAGGAGAGGTGCTGCCCATCTACCACCAACCAACCCTGCAGATCCTCTACCTGTGCAGAAATAACTCCCTGTAACTTCACAGAGCTTTTGGCTGCCACCTTTTCCCAGTGCTGGAGGCCAGAAAAGCAGCAGAGATTTGTCTTTGGCACTGGGAGGGAGGTTTGTTAATACTCCTCCCCAGCAGGAGAGCTTTCATGCCTGACTTATGGCAGCTGGATGTGCTCTCAGGTCTGACTGAAGCCTCATTTAGGACAGGGCCACCCCCTGATTAGATAATTTCACCTGCCAGAATCTTCTTCTATGTTCCAAATCCTGCAAAGTTTGGAGACTACAGCCGAGATCCTCCCAAAGCAAAGTCATGGTGACATTCCACCACGGAAAGGGAGCAGTGACACCCCTGCAGCACCTGCTCCGAGGGTGCCAGACCTCCCTCCTCCACAAAACCAGGGCTCCTTTATCAAAGTGACATCTACATTATTAGAAACCACCTTGGATTAATTTTAAATGAGTGACAATTTTCAAACTCAGATCTTTTCCCAAAGATGAGGCTCACAGGGTTGGAGGGCACACTTAGCACTGGAGCATTGAAGTTTCTCTCTGAGCTGTAGCAGAGTTTGCAGGAAGATGTTTGATCTTTAAATCAGATATTAAGGGATGAAATACCACCACTCCTACTGATATTGTTTCGTGTCTAAAGGGACAAAGCCTTGACACGTCCCGCTGTATTCCCAGGTCAGGCTGTAACAGGCTGGATCCTGCTCCCGAGTCGTGGCTCCCGCATGATCCAGAAGGAATTACAAGATAAAGACAAGGACAATTACGAAACAGCCTGGTCACATTTCCACCTAACTTATTTCAGGGAGCACCAGGAAAAGGGCCTAATCATCCTCCTTCAAAAAAACCCATTTCCCCTCTGGTGGATCTGAAGATGATCTCAAGGCTACTTTGGTCTCAAGACCCAGAACAGCCCATTTCAGCTGAAGCTAATTCTTGTGATAATTTCCATGAGTTAATTACATTTCCATTAGTGAAAAAGTTCTAAAACTTCAATTTCTTCACTGAGGCTTTTTGAATCCTGACAAAATAGATAGAGAAACATGATTTCCTCTCTGCTTTTCTTTATCTATTGCACCCTTATGAGACTTTCCTCTTAATTTTAACTCTCTCAGCCATTTCATTTCTCCTTAAATGGACATTTCTTCAAGCCTTTAATCATTTTCACGGTCTTTATCCTAAGCTCCCATGCCCAAACTTTATTTAGGGATCCTAGTTCAGGATGTTTGAGGGGGGGAACTTAGCCAAAAGACTGAAAGATTGAACTGTCTTCCTTTTTTGCTTCTTTTTAATTGCAAAATAGCTGAGAGCTCCAATTTTTCTTTTTAGCCCTCTTTGAATCAGAAGCTACATCTAACTAAGTATTTCTGATTATCAGCTTAGTTTGAGAGTTCTTCAGCACAGGAACATTTTGTAGCTGAAAAAGTCTCTGTCTCCTTCAAGCAGCTCATTCCTGTCCTTCATTTCTGTTCTTCCACATCATCCATGGACCATCAACATGCTCCTTAAGCCTCTACTGGACTCTGGGGGCTTCCCATTGCACAGACCCCCACAGGCAATTTGTGTAACCAGGGAAAGGAGGGGAGTCAACTTTAGCCCCTCTTCAAAAACATCCCTGAGGAACAACTTGCTGCCAACATATTTCTGGTTGAGAGCAGCCCTCTCCTCTTTGGAGAGCCCCAGGGTCAGTTTCTATTCCCAGTGGAGCCCAGCACAGCTCCAACCTCTACTCCTGATCATTTCCTTGCTTAAATCTTACCCAGGTCAACGTGAACTGACTTGAACTGAGCCAACAGCTAATTGTCTAAAATTGGGCTTAACTCAGGAGTGACCTGAACTTCTTGCTCCAGAGGGAGGCTTTTAAAATTCCGCAGCTGATCACAAGAACCACCCACACAAACACACCCAGCCCTTTCAGCCAGCTCTGAAACCACGACAACTCCAGCACTGACAGAGTAAGAACATCCACCAGAAAAGCCTGACCTGTTTCCTGAATGCTCCACCCTGAGATCACCAAGCAAATGAGTTGGTTTCATTTATTAATCGAAGAACCATGACAGGTGATTTTCCTGGCCACCAGGGTACAGGAGAATGGAGGAGACAAAGCTTTATGTTTATTGTCAGACACCAACTTAGCTGATGCTGACCATGCCAGAAGGGAATTCCTGTGTATTTGAAAAGCACTGTTTAGAAGGCCGTGCTCCTTTGTGAGGATCAGGGAATTTGCCAAACCCTCTAAGCTCACACCACAGGTTTGACATGTGCCACATGTGGGAAGCAGGACTTTCTCAGTCCAAGCTGCTGGGCTTCCCCAGGGCAGAAAAGTGACCTTCCACAGTCGGGAGTTTATCCAGTGGAGTCATGCTGCAGCCTGACCTGTCACAACAGATCCCTTCCCTCCATCCCAATCCATCAGTCAGACCCTTCAGCACAGAGAAGATCCAAGAGAGCTGAAGTTAAGCAAAGAATCTAACTTTGGTGTGGAAAAGCATCTCCAGAAACCCAAAAATGGCAGATGCTGATGCTGGACTTGGCTTGACCTGGAATTTGTGCATCCTCTGGTTCCACCTTCCAGCACAGAAGCCTTGCCCTGGCCAGAACATCCTATACACCTTATTAGAATGGAAAATCAGTTTCCCAAATTCCAGTTGTCCAAATCTAAGTTTTCTTGATGTTTTCAGAGAGCTCTGAGGAAGGCAATGGTCTGAGTGCACCCAAAGCCTTTGGGGTGAGATGTGGATCCAAGCATGACACAGTTGACACTCAGGATTAGACTACAATAAAACTCTTTAAATTAAAATTAGACTCCAGGCTGATTTTCTAAATCCTTATCCCCTTCCACAATCACAGGCAGGTTCTTTGCATCTCAGATGAGCAGGCACTTTGCCATCCAAAGCTGCTCCCTTGGGAACTGGGACACAGCAAGAAGCACCATTTGACAAACAGGAGTCTGAGGTAACCTGCACCATCCTCCTCATCTAATTATGGGACAGCACTCAACACCACACAGAGGACTTGGGTATTTTGGGCTTGGGAAATTTTTTTTGTTTTGTTTTTAAACTAGGAAACATTAAAAATAAAAAATCAGCACTTCATGGCTGCAGTTTGATTTGATGGTTTGGGTTTGAATTCCTGGGATTCACACCCAGCTCCAAGAGCAGCTACCAACATTTTCCAGCTCTAGGTGCCCACAGGACATGATTGTTAGGCCAGGATCACACATTAGGAGCAGATCACCAGGTCCAGAGTCCTCTTCCCACCTGCAGGCTCCACAATTGCCTTTGCACAGCACAGCTGGTTCCCTCACAAGAGACAATATTTCCCTGCCACCCACCTCCCTTTGAGAGCCATAAAAAGCTAAAAATACTGTCTGGACTCTGGACTAATGATCCAGTCTGGCTTTGATAAAGCCCTGGCTGCCATGAGAAGTATCCCTCCCATTCACCTGATATGGTCATGTCTACTTTACAGCTGCCCAATTTCAGGGAGATATAAACACCCACAAACATCGTCTGACAGTCCTCACAAAGAGTGAGCAAAAAGCTTCCAACAAGGAAACAGGCACAAAACATGGAAATGGGCACAAGATGGAAACCTGGATATTTCTGTTCTTTCGCTTTAAAGAAAGGGGGGCTGTTTGTGCCTCAGCTTTCTGGCTGCTCCTTGTGTGGTTCCATCATTATCACTTCACATCCCAGGTATTCAATACCTTGCAGTCCCTTTTAATAAGGTGAGAGAGAAGCACATCAATCTCATTATCTGTTTGCCCTTGAGAAATACTGTGACCTGAAACGTTCAGTTTGCCACCAGCAGAGCAGAGCCAGAGAAGAATAAATTCTCCCAGGGAAGGGCTGTCCCCACCTGCAGGTCCTCTGAGGGGCTGGGACCATCTGCAATCTTCCTCTAAGCACTGCCCTGAATCCTCCTCTGCCCAGGAAAGTCTCCTGATTTAGCAGCCAGCCACACAATTACTCACCCACCCGCTTATCTCAACCTGCCTCTACACACTCCCACCAAAATCAGTACAGAAAAGCCACTACAAGTAACAAAAAAAGACAGGAGCCCTAATTAACACTCCAAGAGGCTCAGCATGGCCCAGGCCCCCCTTTGCTAGGAGAAACAAGCCCAGAGGGAAAACAAGTTCCAGTCCCAAGGAACCTGCTAACCCACTGGGCAAACCTGTGCATTAAAGGAAACAGGGACATTTTCCAGATGGGTTTAGAGCCCTCAAATCCTTCCTCCCTGTCCAGTCTTCTTTGAAGGGAATGGCTTCTTCAGCTTCCTCAGAGCCCAGACAGCCAAGGGACAGAAGACAGAAAAATTTTCTGTTCAAAATGAGACCTCACACACCCTCTTCCCTTACAGTTACAAACTTTCTCGGCTTCAAAAAAGAAAATTTGGTTGCTTGTCTTTCTCCCTTAATGCCCTCACCCACCAGCCAAAACACCTGGTAACACCTGTAGGTAAATATCCTGTATCTTGTCCAGCTTCATCCGATTTAATTTCAGAAGGGACCCTTAGCTTTTCTGAGCCAGCAAGTATCCATTTGTCACTGGAGCATAAAAGAAACGGAAAACAAAGATCTCCTCCATTAAAATCCATAAAGGCTTTGCTCTTAGCATGAGTCGTGCATGGTGGTGACAATGACCCTGAGTCCATCACCACCCCAAGTGAACAGCCATGCAGAGACCTGCTCCTTTTCCTTGTGGCATCTAACCAAGTCAGAGCTTGTTCCTTCCTAAAGTATCCCTTTTCCCAACTCCTGTTGCTGCTCAGCTTTGTTTTCTAGTGCAGAACTGTCAAAAGTTCCACACTGGGAAAACAGAGACATCTTCATTTCCCTGCTCCAACCCCTTTATTCCCTAGGTTTCCAAATCTAAAGCTGATAAACAAAGTATTGGGCAACTACTTAAAGTGACGCTGCAGGGCATCCAAGGGGGTTGATTCATTTGAATTTCATTTTTCTAATTAGTTCTGTCATTATTAGCAGGTGGAATATAGAATCAAAGTATCACAGAGTGGTTTGGGTTGGAAGAGACCTTAAATCTCATCTTGTCCCCCCCCCTGCCATGGGCAAGGACACCTTCCACTGTCCCAGGCTGCTCCAAGCCCCATCCAACCTGGCCTTGACCACTGCCAGGGATGGGGCAGCCACAGCTTCTCTGGGCACCCTGTGCCTTCCCACCCTCACCCTTGGAATTTTTTCCTAACATCCAATCTAAACCTACTCTTTCTCAGTTTGAAGCCATCCCCCCTTGTCCTGTCACCCTTGTAAGTAGAGTACACCAGAGCCAATCTCGCAGGATCTCATAGCTCAGGCATCCTCATTTAAGGGCTTCTGAAGGCACAGGAATGTGCACATGGAAAAAAAAGAAACCCTGGAGCCAAAGTATCCATGCATATCTGACAGCTTTAAGAATCCCTACCCTCAATGAGGCATTTCCTTCTCAAATAATTCCACGGTCACATCTCCCCCCACACCCTGTCTAGGAGGTACATCCACCTCATCTGGGAAGATCCGAGGTCCACAACCCTCTGCACAGCCCAGGCTGGGTGGTTCCTGTGCCTCCCACTTTGTCAGTCATCACTGCATCCAAGGCTGCTCCTCAAACACTGCACCAGGAATAGCAGCTCCGACTGCCCACATAGCAGGATGATCCTGGTAACCAGCAAAGCTCACATCAAGGATGAACAGGTCTTTATTCTGTTACTAAATGAGTTGTCTTCCAAATTATTAGCAGCATCAGGAGCTGGGAGCACATTTCTCAGACAATCAAGATAATTCTGGCTTTTGTAATTTGTTCCAGACAGCCTAAGACATCCGTACCAGCACAGAGACTTTGTGCACATCATTTGGCAGCTCCAGGCCTGGCACAGGGTGTCTCTGCCAGTCCCACCCAGAGATCCAGGCAGCTGATCCAACTGGCTCAAGGAGCGACCAGGACTCTTCAAGAGTGTTTAATCCAGGCTGATTGGAAGCCAAAAGAAATTAATCCTGCTCATAAAGAACAGAGCATGATCCTGTCGAGCGCTCCGTTTTCTCAGACCATACTCTTGGTGTTGGACAAACACCACGCGTGGTTGTGGTCACTCCGAGGGGATGTGACATAACTAGGAAAGGACCAGAGCAGCAGCAAAGGCCTGTGGTGCACAGAAAACCTCTCACATCAAGGGAGGTTGGGCAGCATAAATCTCTGACTGGGGAAATGCTGGTGTTTCAGAAAACCATAAGCATGCAGAAAAAGGAATTCCTATCCTTCAAACCTTACTAGAAAGCACCAAGGGGAATCTCAGGTAGCTGATGATGAAAAAGGGATAAGCAGCACCTTTCCTGAGGCATTAAACCCTGAGGCCCATCACCCATGATATGATGAAACTAAAAGTATAAGCAAGTTCCAAAACACAACAGAGGACAGGCCCCTTGGAGCACACAGTTTAAGAGCCATTACACCCTTCTTTTTCCCCCTCAAAAATCCCTTGACATCTGAATTTTGGCAATCAGAAAGATCACTGTTTTATCCATGCCTTGTTATCTGTTCTTCCCCTCAGCTGGAAGCAGACACCAGCTCCAGGTAATCCCAGCAGTTCTTCAGGCTTTGCATCCAAACCCAGGAGAAAACTTCCCATGAACTCCAAGAGGAACAGGCCTGAACCCTCCAGGCCCTGAATCAAAGCTCATGGCTCCATCCACTGTCATCTGAGGAGTTTGAGGATAGGACAATTTTGTTCCTAAGACAACTGTGGGTTACTGAGGTTTTCAACCCAAAACACATTGTAGAAACAGAGTTAAAAATTCACTTTGCCTCCATCTTGGAAAAAGTACATTAAGAACATACAGTCGCAGGGCAGTGAAAAAACTGCAATTTTGTATGATTTAGAGCTGCTAATGGGTGATGTCATCACTGGAGCAAGTGCAATCCCACAAAAACACGAAAATAAAATGAGCAGGGGGTATAAAATGTGCATTTTTCTCCACAAAAGCAACAGGCCCATCGCAGCAGGGCAGCTTTCATTGATACTCATCTACAACTGAAGGACATCACAAGAAATCACTAAAACAATTACAGAGGAAGCAAAATCTTTCAAGAAGAGCAACCTATTCTTTTTCCAGGCCTTTATTAACAGCAGATCCGCAGGTTTCCTTGGAAGCAAATGAGAAATAGGCACCACAGCATTGCTGTGAAAAGAAACCGAGGGAGTGTTTTCTGGAACAACAAACCAAAGCCATTTTGGGCCACTATCTGTTAGACTCGAGTTTAGCTCAATAGGATATTGATCCTGGTTGCATAGAACACAGCCCTGATGTATTTTCTGATTAACAAGTTCTGTTGTCTGGTTTTGACAGACAAAATCTCCATCATTGCAGGTAGATAAAAACAATGTATTTATCAATAATTCCTGGGTGCAGGCATTGAGTAGGGGGGGGGGAAAAAAGGGTTGGAAAAAGCAGGTGGGAAGGATTGCTGCATGATCACTGGAATATTTACATAAGGCTAAGTTCAATCGATGCAGAGCCTTCCCCCACAGCCTCCTCCAAAACACACCCAGACTCTGGCTGGCCTTTTTCCTATGGAAACAGATAATGAGAGCAAAGCTGCTCTTTGCTTTTCTGGGGCTTAGCTAAGCTGAAAATGAGATCAGATTTTCTGACATTCACCATTTACCTTAATAAAAACGGGCATTCAGCAGGATTAGCAGGTACACAACCCTGTGTGTGGTATCATGAAACATTTTCATTATCTTTCATGCTTACACAGAAATTAAAAAAAAAAACAGGAATCAAAATCCCTCTGTAATATTGAAGATCAATGTAAATCTGAGCTTGGGAACTGAGCACTGAGCACTGCCTGGGAACCATGAAGTAACATTTTCAAGTAGAAATCTTGCACATATGGTAAAGGAAAGCTTTTGATAGAAGAGCAAAATGATATTTCAAAAACTGATGTCCTACCTATCTATATTTATAAGAACACATTAAGTACTGGATTAGCACTGTTCTTTCTTATTATTCCCTAATAAATTACAGCCTGATCATTTTTTGAAATGCACAGATCTGAGTCTCCCCTCCACAGAAATTAAAATGAAGGTCCCACTCCTGTCACCACCTCACAGCCCCTTCCTGGAGGGTTTGTCAGCAGTCAGTGTTCCTCCTCAACAACCTTCCTTTAAAATCTTGATGCAGAAATGAGGAGGATTTTGTCTCAAATAAACAGTTCTGCTCAGGCTTCCCCTCTAACCTGAGCTTGAGCAGATGAAAGGGTTTTTGGCCACTGAAGGAAACCCAAAAAAAAGAGGAACTCCTGGTTTCCAGCACAGCCCCATGGCAACACAGGAGTGAGCTAAGAACTTAATCATGATCTGGGAAATGCAGAGCAAAACACAACAGGCTACAGAGAAAACACTAATTCAGCCCCCTGTGTGAAGCTGCAGATCTTTCAGTGTTCCCTCCACCTGGCTGGAAACACAGTCCCACATTCAGGAAAGCATCAAACCAAGCATGAGTAACCCTGTTACTTTCAGTACCTTCCCCCAAACACCAAAAATCGGGCACAAGCTCAAGAGCCCTGTTAAATCCAGCCTGCGAATTACAAGGATTAGAGGTCTGGATTTCCTCTGTGGAGATGACTCTTGGACTTAATTCTGATGAGTTCAGCCTTTGCCACCCCTGCACTGGCTGCCTGGTGAGAAGCCCATGTACAAGACAATTTCAACAGGGCCCAGTTGGTGTCACCATTGGAAACCAGCAGCTCTGACGTTAACAGGATTGCACTTCAAAAGCACCCGCGGGTTTGCAGATGGCACCAGGGGTCCTTGTTCCAGCTGTCTCATCAAGCTGATATTCCACAATTATGCTCCAGGATCAAACAGTGCTGCAAACAGCTCCCACAGCAAACCCAGCGCCGGGGAGACGCCGGAGCCGCGCTCGTGGCACCGCATTCCGGGGTGATCCCGCGGCCTTTCAGCCACTGCTGCAAAGCTTGGAGTGTCTCAGTTGTAAAATACAAGAAAAACAACAAACCCTTGAGTCCTGTGTTTATGAAGAGAAAAAAAAAACAACAAACTCAAAGCCTGCCTAAATAGTATGGCTGTAACTCAGAAAAGCTTTTCTGTAGGGCCTTAACTTTAAGTACAGAACACTGGAGTCAGCTGTATTCCAATATATACTGGAATGCTTTGCTGAAGGATAAATTTAACCATGTGCCAAAGTTGTTTCCAGAAGCAGGGCCTTGATTTTACATTTTTTAACACAAAAAAAGGGCGTGGAGCTAACCAGGAATCAGAACAGAGCGTCAGAGAGAATAATTGTAGCATCTGTGCTAATTCTCTTTTCATCCTGGTACCCCCTGTGCTCCTAAGTATGGAAATCTGATTCTCCTTGTGACTCCACTGAAGTTTCTATTGATTAAAAACCCAGCCCCAGCAGCAGGAGAATCAAGCCCCGCATATTTATTCTCTTCCTCTCAATACATCAAGAATTCCCTTTGGCCTCTCGAGTGCTGTATCACAGGGTGCCCCGAATGCAAATAGAATTACAGTGATCATGCAGCTAATGAATACATTTGTATATGTATGCAAGCATTTCCCTACTCCACGCCACCAACCAGAGCAGGGAATATCCACGTTCAGCACACACACAGGCAGGGAAGGCGTGTGGAAGGATGGATACAAGAAGCACATCAATACCAGGAGCCAGGCTGCAGTTTCTGGGGGAAAATGAACTGAAATCCTTCCAAGATGAAGGCTGCAAGCTCAGGACCTCATGCAGACCTTTGGAACGTTTTCTCTGAAGCTTTAAAGTCCAATTTGTAGACTAGAAGTGTTCATGTTTATGTTTCCTTTATCCACCAGCATCACCCTCCATTTATATAAATAGACAGAAACTGCTGCAATGCATAATGTAAAATACTATCAACATTCTCAAGAGAGAAATCAGCAATATCATTTCAAACCAGGGTACAAATGCACAAGTAACATTTTCACCTCCATCCTTAATAAGACATTTTGAATTCTTTTCAAACATCTTTCAATGCTTTTGAGAAAAGATATTTCATAGCAGGAGAAATTCATTCCTGCAGAAACCTGGCTGATTTCAGAGTTGTAATAGCTTAAAAATGGGATGCATTTAATTTGTTGGCGCACTCCATGTTGACTTTTAAAGTCATCCCATGACATCAGAAAATAGATTGATTTAAATCAGGGTCAAGTACCAGTGGCAATTAGAACCTGCAAGGTCACAGAAATGTCAGGAAGTGCCTGGATAAGACACACACACTGGAATACCCACAAAAAAATATCCTCAAAACCACTTTTGAGTTGGTTCAAATGCTTGGCAAGTGAGACTTATTCAGCACAACAGCCATTCTTTAGATTTACTACAGCCAGAAATGCAGGGTTTCAGCACTATTTCACTCAGATCAATCCCACCCCAAAACAGAGTAAACAAACAACACAAATCGGAGCGAGAGTCCCCGTTAAACTCGGGCTGAGAGGAGGTCACTCACCCTGTGAGGACCACGACAAAATCCATCACGTTCCACCCGTTCCGCAGGTAAGAGCCTTTGTGAAAAACAAAGCCCAGAGCGATGATTTTGATACCAGCTTCAAAACAAAATATTCCAATAAAGTACGGCTCAGTGTCATCCTGGAAAAGAAGAAAAGTTAAAGGAGTCAAGGAGATATCCATGATTCTGCTCTGATAGCAAGTCCTATAAACAGCTACAGGCACCAACTCCACAACTTTTTCCACTCTTCGAGGTGAAACAAGAAAGTTTAAGTTTTCTGGAACTAAGCACAGACAGAAATTTCATTATTATTTCTCTGTAGTTAATTTTTTTTTTCAAATTGGCAATTCTATTGGCCTTTATTCTGATGGTTTTACCCCACAGTTTTCACCTTTACTGAATGTTCCGGGGGGAATGTTGATGGTGGAATTTTGCTTTAAGGGTATGGTTAAGAGATCACATATTTCTGGAGTTATTGACATGGAAGATAATCCACAACTCATTCAGGAACCTGGAACAAGAGGGTGTCTTGGGGAACAACGATCAGCACAGCAAGCTTGACAAGACTGACAGGAAATTATTTATTTATCATTTATTCCATCAGTTCTTCCTTCACTCTTTCTCCTGCATTTTTTCAATTTTCACAGCTGCAGCCTCATTTGTTTTCCTTTCACTGTGGATCTGATTCAAGAAGAAATCCCATTCCCTCCCAGGAACAGCAGGAGCAGCAAGATTTGTGTCTCAGGTCCATGGTGCAGACTAACACACCCCTTGGGATCCCAGATTCGTGTCCTAGCTCACTACAGAGAACATCAAGCTCAGTCTCCACAGTTTTACTAAACCATTTATTCCATCTATGCACCAGATCTCTCAATATTAGACTTTATTGACAGGAGTTTCAACACAAATTCAGTGCCAAATGGAAGCATTCACACTTGGAAGGAAGATACAGGCAAGAAATGGGAACAAAGCAAGAGGTAAAAGCAATGGACATCAATTTCAAGAACATGTTCATTAGCTTTGGCACCTGTAACCAATTTCCAAATGTGCCTTAGGTCCTGGTTTTCGCTTGAATTCAATGGAATTAAAGCAGTCCTACCCCAAAAGAAGCAAATTTCCAATTTGAGAGATAAAGAATATCTTTTTCCAGTGGCTTTGGCATTTCTGGCCACCAGGACCAAAGAGTTGAGCTGCTGTTTGAGGCACAGTTGTTTACATTTTGCAATTTCACTAATGAAAAAGGAGATTGTTTGTTCTCTTATGCAAAAAGAACAGAAATGTCAAGGGTTGTGGCCACAGAACAAAGGAAGAAGAAGGCTTGACACAAGCATGGCAACTCCTGCTCAGCTCTGACCCAGCTCTGGCACACAGACCCACGCTTTGGGCATAGCACTTGCTCAAAAAATTGAGGGTTTCACCCCTAAAAGTTGGGCCTGTTCAGCCTCAAGGGGAGACAACTGAGAGGGGCCCTCATCCCTGCCTGTCCCTGTGTGCAGGGAGGTGTCAGGGCAGGGCCCAGGCTCTGCTCCATGGGCCCAGCAATGGCACCAGAGGGACGGGCAGGAACTGGTGCCCAGAGAGGAAAAACATGAGGAAGAACTTATTCCCTGTACAGTGACCAGGCCCTAAACAGAGACCAGAGAGGGTGTGGAGTCTCCCTCACTGGAGATATTCCAGAACCATGAGGACACAACCCTGTGCCCTGTGATGACCCTGCCCGATGCGGGAGGTGGGACCAGACGTCCCTCTGTGGTCCCTTCCAGCCTGACTCATCCTGGAGTTCTGTAACAGCCCTCCCCAAGAGGCTTGGCTGGATATAACCCAACTCAGCAGGTCCACCAGAGAGCTCTAATCACTGAAGATGCCTCCAAGCTGCTGGAAGATACAACCTCTGGACTGGCTTTTCCATCAGTTGCTGAATTTAAGTTTTGGTCCACATGTCCCTACACACCTCATTGGGAGCAGCTCTTCCATGTATTTCATCTTTGACTCCATGTTATCTCTATTCCCTTCCACCTTTCCCACCTCACAGCCCCAGCAATTCCAGTCACCTGCAGCTACCCTTACAGGTACTGACTGGCCAGAGAGCAAAACAGAGCAGGGGCCTTTTGAGCTCTCACTGAGGGCCTCTGGCTGGAGTGGAGAGGAGAAAATAAAAACCCACACCCAAAACCAGCTTTCCCTCCAGCCAAGGAGAGGTTTCCACAAGCAGCAGCTCCCCCAAGCCCTCTGTCCCTCACTGATGCTGCTCAGAGGACACAGGAGTCATTACTGACAGACCTCCAGCTGCTCCTCTCAGAGCTGTTTACCCACAGAGAAAGAGGAGTAAAGGCCATCAGATCTTTTATAAATCCTACAATACACACCTTCTTCCAGCAGTTGCCCACAGCAAGAGCTGGAGGCATCCAGGGCTCCAACCCAATACAGAAAAGAAGGAAGAAGGGGTCAGAAATCATCCTATATGATTCCAGGAGAAGTTCCTTACTGCTCCTCTGCTTTCCCTCATGGACACAGGAGCCCTCTGACTGCCCAGTCTGCCTGTTCCTCAACCCCCCAACAGCTCCTGGTTCAACCACTCTGGATAATCTCTGCACGCAAAGGCCTCCCAGCCCAACCCTGAATTCCATCCCACAACTACGAGTGTGCCTCTAAAAATAACACTTCTAACACACACCAAAAAAGCTACCTTTACCCACATCCACTCCTCCACATTACTCCCTCACTTCCTTGAAGCCTGGTATCTACTCCAGTCGTTTGCTCAATCTAGGTCAGGTGCCTTGTGATTACAGCTCCCAGCTTTAAAGAGCCAGGCTCCAGGTACTCCAGGGTTTGATGGGATGTGCTCTTCCCAAAGCTAGGGCTACACAGAGCTCTTAGGAAGTGGGTCAAAGGAGTTCTTGTCAGCTTCTAGGGAAGCAAAAAGGCTCATAAATGGATTTGGGTATTTATTACAAAGAAAAGCTGTCCTCTGTAGGGTTGGCAGTGAGTAGCTGGGGAAATAAGAGGGGATAAAAGAGGGTCTTTTCTAAAGCCTGCCTAAATTTACACTGATTCAGCCCAAGAATCAGGGCAGTAACAAAGATGAAAAATAAAATGTATGCCCCATTGTGTAGAGGTTCTGCTGGTAAAAAGAAGGATTTGCCTGACTGTATGTGATGGAAGGAGGGAAGGACGTGGGTGAATGCCCTGTGCAGCATTGAAATGGCACTGCCTCAGCTCAGAGTCCCTGCCAGGACATCCTCCAGACAGGAGGCTGTGCCACTGCTTGGGTTCAAGAGTGGGAGAGCAGGTGATAATGAGTATCCGTGTGTGTGCTTGGAAGGAGGGCGGAGAATTTGGGCAGCAGCCAGAGCTGTGCCAGCAAGTTGTTTGCTGTGGACACAGCAAAGCTTGAGGCTGGGCCAAACACACATTTAATCAATATGTTTCAGATCAGAAACAACTTCTGGATCTGGAAAGTCATTACTGTTCCCACTTCATGTCCTAGTGTCTTTCCTTGGCCTTTGGATGTGACAGCCTTGAGAGGTTCGGGTGTGAAAGGCTTTGTTCATGCAAAGGTTAATATGAAGAGCTCACATATTACTGCTCTAAGTGCCTGTGGAAGGGAGAAAGCATTAAATCCATTAGTAAATTGCAAGAGCTGTCATGCTGAAAATGTGGGGAAAGTTATGTTCTGTCCTCACATCTGAAACACCCGAGGGAGCCAAACACCCCGAGCCTGCTGTGAACACCCCACAGCCCCTCTGGTGCCTTCAAACAGGGGCTGCCCCAGAGTGGGGCAGAAAAGACATTTCCTGTCTTGTAAGTTCTGAAATCATCGCTGTCGTGCTGAGAGAAATCTCCTGAAGCTTCTCATCAGCAATTAGGAAGGAGACAGGGAGAGAATGAGGTCTCGGTCTGGACAGCCAAGAACCTCGTGAGCAAGGCACCCGCAAGGCCATTCAGGGCTGAGATGGGAGGTTCACATTCCTGTATTTGGAGCTCTCACCACCAGGCTCTGGGCTGCTCAGAACAGCTCCCTCAGCATCTTTTCAGCTGGCATCACTCCAGTGTGTACAAACAATGCAATATTTATTGAGATGGAGGGAGACTGACTCCACAACGCACTGGCTACGGCACCCGGATGAAATGGACAGGGGCAAACCTGTTCCACTGGACAATTACTGATGTGAGGTAAACATTCCCAGCATCCAAAACATGTGAGACTTCCAGCTCAGAGCAGGCAAGAGCCTCAGGGTAGGTCAGTCTGTGGCTGGTGGGAGAAGGAGTTTATTCCTCTTGTTTGATGGTCAAGGACTTGAAGCCAATCCTCCAGTTCACCACTAAATGCTCTGATCACCAGACTGCTGCTTTTTCAGAGCCCTGCTTTTGACCAGAATTTCAATCCCAAAACCAAGTAATGCTTTTCTGTGCATACAGAAAATAGACAGAGAAAGAATTGTCCTAACTCAGCCATTCGAAATCTTGAAATATTGCATCTACTGAGACATGTGCTCAGTTAACTCTGTTTGACAATAACAGGAGCACAGAAAACAGCCCAGTGAGATTGCACTGCAGGCTCATATCTTGGGTCCTGGGGGAGACGAATAGAGGAAATTTTTGATTAAAAGACAAAAATCATTAAAATGTTTGTATGGGCTCCTCTCTCTTTTTCTCAGCTTTAACAAACAGACAATCTCTCAATTTTTCTACCTTTGGGATAAGTATCTGGGCAGTGTTGGGTTTTCTTCAACAACTCTGGCAACATCTCCCAGTCATAAAAGGTTCGTGATGTGCATCTCATATCCTCAACATCTGATTCACTCTTCAATGAAGAAGAATGAATGAAGCCCTCACTTCAATTTGGAGTTTTAATGAATCCAGGAGAAAAAAAAACCTATATTCATTAACCATTACCCAAAAAAGGACCATTCCTGCCAAAGACAGCAATAAAGCACCTCCTGCTCTGCATGGACTTAGAATTTGACTCACCAAATCTATAAATGTATGGAAATGTTCATCCACTGTGGTTTAACATGGATTTGTAACATTTTAAAAGATATTACTTCCAGGTTGTAGAAGCAAGAAGAGAATTCTAAAGAGGTTTCACTTTGAAAACAAATACAGTTTTTCTTACTCACAATGCTTAATCTTTCCAATTAATGTTGAAAACAAAAAATATTTCATGACTTGTAATGATTCTCGGTGTTAGTCTACCAAAAAAACATTTATACTTCAGAGTTACAGATGTGCTGTAGTTAAAATGGCTTCAGAATACCTGGATCAAACACAACGGTGTTTGGGGCAAAAACCAGGGGTTAATTGTTCTTTCCACACCAAGGCAGAGCCAACAAGGCAGAGCCTACAAGGCAGAGCCTGTGCATTTAACAGCTCTCTCACACTGCTCGGTGGTAATGCCAGTGCCCCCCTTTGGAATGATTTAGGCAGGATCTGAAGGTGTTTGCTGTACAATGGAATTAATACAATGGGGAAAAGGGCAATAAAATGCCTCTAGGATCCCCTTATAAATTTGGGGATATAAAGAAACATAAAAACCAACATGCCCCAAAGGACTACCAAGCCAGAACACCCCCCAGACTACTTTTCCCCTCACTCATCCAGATGTTCACAACCACAGAAGGTACTTTCTGAGCTGGATCACTACCTTGGCTCTAAACCTGTGCTTTGCTCACAACCCCGGGCTGGCCTTGCCAACCAGCCCCAAAGGACACAAAAACAGGTTCAATGGCAGCAAGATCTACACACATCATGTATTTATTTTATCCTCATACCTTCTTAATTAAAAATCATTCCAATGAAAGAGAAAGGCCCGTATAGGAGGGCAGCCAGCAGGAGCGGATCCATTTCCAAACCTGTATCAAATTCTAACCCGGACACTCTTCCTAAATTTCTCACTAACACACTTTTTCCTGCTTCTCAAGACTGAGATTGTGAGAGTTGCCCACTGGCATGGACCATCCTTAGGAACTGTAGCAAGCAGTATTCAGAGGCTCTCATTCTTGGCAGAAAGCCTAATGTTATCTTTGTTTGCATAATATAGTATTTACATGGAAAACACATATGGATCCATATTAATTCATCCTTTGAACATGCACCGGGATTAACACATTTAGGCATGCAAGACATTCCAGATCATTAAAAGCAGGAGAAAAATCAAACCAAGTATTACACAGTTTTCCTACAGTGATGATAAATGGGAGAATTATTTTGAAGCCATTCTTCTATTTTCTTTTGAAATAAGGTAATTGGGCTCATTACCATAAAGCCTGCGGGTAAATTATTTTTCTCTGTGAGCTGGTTTCATTTTTTTGGAAGGGAAGTGCAATCATCTAAACCCAAAATTTGCTTTGAAGGATGCTTGATGTGTGCTGTGGCAGGAAGAGAGACACCAACCTAAAAGGTTACCCTGTTCTACCACTCCCTGGGAAAACAGCACATAAGTTCATTTGATTCTAGAGATAATTTTAAACATTCATCAGTCCCTCCCTGTCTTGGTTTAGAGACAACCTAAGTTTGAAGCTCTTCTGATCATAACACAAGGTCCATTTCTCTCCTGCAGCTGGGCAGGGCTGGAGTGAGGAAGCACTCTTGTGCAGATGGGATGGGGAGGGGACAGTTACACTTGCTGTGACAGATTTTTTCTGATTGTCAGATCAATGCCTGTTTGTTTACGTGTGGATCTTTAAAATAGCTCCCAACACCCGGTGGCCAACTGCTTTCTGCATTAGACCAGGAAGAAAAACTGAAAATAAATGAATGCAACTCACCAATCTTTCTGACATCGGTGTCTTGTCTCCATCCGGCAAATGTTGTTCCAGAGCCAGCACAATACAATTGGCTATGATTGTAGCTAAAATCATGTATTCAAATGGAGTGGGGACCAGAAGTTAAAGAAGACACGACAACACAAGGAGAGCCCCATCCAAATCCCGTTTCTACCCACACAGTTGCATTAATTGAGCATTCTAAGATTTCTCATATTTTTTGAAGACATTTAGTCTCCTTGACTTCCTCTGTTCTTTCTGGGGTGTGTTTGGAAGAAAAGTAGGCACTTGGCTCTGTTCTTTGAGACAGTTAGAGACTTACACACAATCTGAGCTGCTCAAGGAATTTGGGAGCAAGAAAGCTAAAGGTCCAAAGGAAACAAAAACTGTTAATAATTATTGATTTTAAATGAGATTGATAAGCTAAACTGCCTCCAAATGGATTATACAGCTGAACACCATCTGCTGATTTTTCTTCAGAAACATTTAACTTCAGCACATACTGTAAATAAGTGCTGGGCTAGAAAAGTTTGATTTAGAGTATCTGCGCGGGTCTAAAACAGGAATTACTGTGAGATTGCAATGCCCACTCCCAGCGAAAATAAAACCCTCAGCGCCCTATCGGGATGTAGGGGGGAAGTGATCCCAAGGGGAAGAATCCAAACCCGGGACCGGGTCCCCCCTTTGCCTTTGGCCGTCGTCTCCCGCCCCAAGCGGTGCCGAGCCCCAGCTCTCCAGGGCGGAGCCGCGCCACGGGCAGCAGCGGGGCCGAGGGCGGCGGTGGCTCTGCTCGGCACCGCGGAGAGCCCGG
>VZRZ01001083.1:0-39075 GCA_013398175.1 Climacteris rufus
AGCTAAAAAGCTATCCACACCTTTCCACACACCAAACGAAACCATAAGAGATCTCTTAACTCCAAAACTCAATTGGTACGAACAAAACACCGTTTTTTCAATTGCTTACTTACCTTTGCTCCTGTGCTGGATCCTTGGACTCCGACGCTGCCCAGACTGTAGCCACTCCAATTCCCTTGAAAGTGCCAGCAGAAAGGGATCGTGGCTGAATCTTACTCGATCCAGAGTCTCCTAGGAGGTCTCCTGTCCCGTCTGGGGTAGCCAGAAACTGATGCTTAGTTGGTACAACCTAAAACAGAAGCCACACAAAATTAAGGAAAAATAAAAAGCAGTTGTATTTATTGAAGGACTTTCAGGTACATTTAGGGCAAGCAAGCCAACAAGAGGCACACCCAAAATCGGCCCATGATATTGAACTTTCATACTGGTGTAAGTTTGGAAAATTTGCTTATTGGGGTCAATCTTCCAATTACAGGTCCAGGTAATTAAGTCATTTACCCCCAGGTTTGGCCACCCTGTTGCGGTAGAGATGGATGCATGACAAGAGTTTTGTGAGAATTAAGCTGCTTTATTACTTTATCAAAGCCTTTTATACACTATTGCTATTCATGTTACACTCTCATTGGCTACTATGCTGTTTACAAAAATTTATTATTGGCTGCCTTCAATTTGCACATATAAGTCTCTCTGCATCTGGTATGTGGTTTTCACGTCCTCTTTCCACTGCTTGCTTCTTCATATTCGATGATGTGGCATCTTTCAAGGGTACACAACAGTTGGTTCAAGGTCAATGTCCTTAGGACCAGCTGCCAGCCTCCACAGGTCCCCCTTTTTGTTTTTCAACCAGAAATGCAGTGTTTATTGTCCTCTGCAGGGCCCTTTGCAGCACGGAAAACAAACACGGCACAACCAGTAAAATAATAACAACAACAAATAAAAACAAACATCCCCCGTTTTCAACATGCCTTTAACCCACCCAGACAGTTGCAAATCACTAAAGATAGCATTAAACCAATCCCAACTGTTATCCTCCTTCAGTTTAGTCACTCCCATCTGTAACTCTTTTATGCTGGCAAACACTGACTTTGAGTGATCAGACAAATTCAAACAACACCTACCATCAAAATCTTCATGCCCATGTGCTAAAAGCAAAAAATCGATGGCTGCATGATTTTGCAAAGTTGCATGTCTTACCAAGTTGACATCTGTCAATAAACTGGATAAAGCAAGTGATGTTTGATTAGTTTGCTTAGCAAGCCAACAACCCAATTTATTTAAGTCTGCCAAAGCTTTGGCGGCTGCCATGCTGGTGGCAAAAAAGGAGGCCAACACTCATTTTTCTGTTCCCCAAAAGTCCAACTCATTGTTGCAGGCTTCACTAAACTGCTGCACATGTCGCCAATGTCTTAAGTGCGTATGATTCACAGCCATGGTTAGGTTCAGGGAAAGCATAGTTAATCGTCCAATCATACATGGACCACCAACCACTCATGATGGCACGTGCTTGGCACTCATGATGGGCCAAGCACGATCCCCACAAATCAAAAATATTGCCTGTGGTAATTTTCATGGAGGAGTTTGAATTATCTGAAGGAGTTTGGTAGTATGTAACACCGCTACGATCTAAAACTGTCCAACTGCACCAAGCTGGAACATTTCAAAATGCAGGATTTGCTGGTGACATGTCTTGGATACCGGGACAACGTGGGTCCTCCTGGCACCAACTTTGTGTGTAGTTAAAAAAGACACATGCTGGTGTCCTTATTGATCCCAGAATATCTAGTTCTTGTGGCTCAAGGGTGACAAGGAGTCTGTCATCCCATACATCAGTTTGATGAAGGGACTTCTTCAGGGTGCTGCCACAAGCAAGTTTGGGAGCGTGGCCATGGGCCTCCTGAACTATTAAAGAGGGCTTGACCAGTACTCCAACTAACGTGTGAAATGGTGACCGTGGCGTTGCCAAGGATACACACATAGATGATTGGTTCAACCTGTGCGAGAGTTACCCACACGTTGCCCCTGGATAACGGGGGCAACATGGCTTCTCCTTGCTTGCTGCCATTCCACAATATCACCAAACACATTGCAGTCCAAATGTTGCACTTCTTTATAGAAGTCTCGGGTTCCATGGCATCGCAAGTCAGGGCGAACACACCTCGCAGGTATCCACCTCACCCCAGTATCTGTGGGAACACAAGTATATCCACGCCCCCAGATGACACGCCCAGAAGGCCCACAGGCCTTCCCACTTTCCACTGAGAAGGTCTCTAACCCAAAGCTTCGCTCGGGGCAGGTGCACTTCACTGCCAGACTGTAACGACAAAAACTGATTTAAAATAACAGGAGTATCTGCAGTTTGCAATACCGTTAGGTGATTCATGGTATACAACGCCTTCATTAACTGGCTTTGTGGAGTCTCTCCTACCATTCCCTCTTTTTGTTTTTCTAAAATATGTTCCAGCATCCCGTGAGCACATTTGGCGATTCCTTGACTGGTAGGAGAATGCAGAATGCTGGCTTTATGAGTGCAAAAAGCAGCGTGTCTTCTGAGACACGTAGGCAGGGCTGTTGTCTGTTTTCACAGTAGCAGTCACTCCAAGCACCATGAAGGCCATTTGCCAGTGGGCGATGGCATCATGGCTCTTTTCTCCAGTATGTACAGTTGCCCATAAAACAGAAAAAAAGGTATCGATAGACACATGCACATACTTAAATTGACCAAAGTCTGCTACATGAGTAATGTTTGTCTGCCAAAGTTGTAAGGCTTGCAAGCCTTTGTCATTGATGCATACTTGTGATGGTGGAGCAAAATCCTGACAATCAGGACAAGAAGTAATGATGTTGTGAGACTCCATAGGCGTTAGCGAAAACTGCTTTTGCAATGTGTGCACTCTCTGGTGAAAAAAAGTCATGCGAGGCCTTAGCCTGTGCCATCTGGTCTGGTTGAGGGGCCTTCCATACAGGGTTTGCGAGTTTATCTGCCCTTGCATTACCTTCAGCAATAAAGCCAGGTAAATTGGTGTGACTTCTAATATGCAAAACATAATATGGCGTTGAACCACATGCCATAAACCTTTCAGCAACACAAACAGTGCCGCATTGTTAACCTCCTTTAACAATGCACAATCTAACTTCTGTACAAGGTCAACAACATAAGCAGAGTCTGTTACGTTTAAAGCTTCATCAGGAAAATGTTGGAATGCCATGGCCACAGCTTGTAACTCAACTAGCTGGGTGGAGCCTGCCTCATAGCCTTCCAACGATTGCCATCCAGTTTCAACCTCCCAGGTAATGACATCTTTACCGGTACGACCGGACCCATCAGTAAAGACAGTTCGCCCTTGCAGTGACACACGACTGTTTTTTGGCTGTAAGCAGAGCGTGGTTAACTTAGCCATCTGCAGCAACTTATGGATGGGCATATGATATGTGATCCGTCCCACAAAACCTTGCAGTGCACTCTGTAAAGGAGCACTATTTGCATAACACCATTCAAAATACTCTGGCTGAACTGGAAGAGAGATCTTTGCAGGGTCTCAAGCCATAAGTTGCAAGTATCTTTGCTGACTCTTAATGATCAGTTGAGCAACCAGCTCAAAGTGTGGGTGCTGTCTTTTTTGGCTGATGCGGTAAAAAGAAACCCATTTGAGGATGTGCAAAGGGTCAGACCAGTGGTCAGCCCATTGTGCCACAACATCTGTAGGATGAAAGTCCAGAATGACAGTAAATACAATGATATCAATAGAGGGTCCACATGGTAAACCTGGTGGTTAGAACTAGCCTTCTGCACCTCCTCCAGTGCTTGCCTGCCCTCAGAGGTTAATGTCCTTGGTGAGTCTAATGCTTGATCCCCTTTCAAAATATTAAACAAGGGGGACAACTGCACCTTGCTAATTCCAAATAGGGTCTCAGCCAATTAATCATACCTAATAACTTTTGTGCGCCATTTAGGGTTCGAATTGAAGGCTGAAACTGTACCTCTTGTGGATAAATTGTTTGCTCAAGTATTTTTACTCCCAAATACTTCCAGGGTGGTTGATGCTGCACTTTTTCACGGGCTATCTGCAATCCATTTTGCTGTAGCACCTGAAACAATGGTAACTGCATCTGTTGCAGCTCATCTTTTGTCGGCATTACTATCAGTACACCATCCATATAATGATAGCAATAAGCATCAGGAAATTGCTCAGGAATGCTGGACAGGGCCTGTACCACAGATCATTGGCAAATGGTCAGGCTATTTTTCATACCCTGTGGCAATACCTTCCATTGATATAGTTTCACAGGTTCTGCATTATTAACAGTTGGCAATGTAAAAGCAAATTTACAAACGTCATCAGAATGTAATGGAATGGTAAAAAAATAGTCTTTTAAATCAACAATCAAAGTGTCCCAATTTGCAGGTATCATTGTAGGGGATGGCATTCCAGGCTGCAAGGCACCCATGCTTTCCATAACAGCATTAATTCACTGCAAATTGTGGAGCAATTGCCATTTGCCTGGTTTCTTTTTTATAACAAAAACAGGTGTGTTCCCGGGACTAGTGGAAGGCTCAATGTGTCCTTGCTGTACTTGTTCTTGCACTAATTCCTGAAGGGTGGCTAATTTCTCATTTGCCAGGGGTCACTGATCAACCCACACAGGGTTCTCTGTGAGCCATTATAATGGCAATGTAGGGTACATCATGCCCTTCTGCACAGTGGGCCCTATTAAAAATCCATGCCAATTTTGACGCCGCATGCACTCAACACATCCCTTCCCCATAGGTTTAAAGGGGCTGCCGTAACATATGGTCAAACTGTTGCAACCTGTCCTTCCTCGTTCTTAATCATGACAGGTTTCTTGCTCAGATAGCTTTGAGCAGCGCCTCCTAGACCCACTATGGCAGACTCCGCTGGGGTTGTTGGCCATGTAGAGGGCCATGCTGAAAAGGAGATGATAGATACATCTGCCCCCTGTCGATTAAACCTTGAATGCAAATGTGTGAAGGAGTCACATCCATCACTGTTAGTGTGTAGATCATGTGAGGTCTGCAACCAGAGATGTCCTTTGCCCAAAAAGCTTGAGGGGTTCCAGTGGACCCATGTCACCATGAATCTGCTGACTTGTCCTGGAAACACAAGACTTAAAAGGCACAAGTTGAGCAATACGAGTCTTTTCTGGGATGGTAACAGGGGGTGTCAGTGTTGACACCATTGCATGGATTTGTCCTGTATAATCAGTGTCTATGACTCCTGGGTGCACAAATATTCCCTGCAAGGTAACACTAGATCGTCCCAACAGTAGAGCACTCAATCCTTGGCCAATAGGTCCATAAGTGTTCAAAGGAACCTTGTGCACCCCTGATGAGTCTAAGGTTACTGTTGTTGAGGTGGAAACATCCAGGCCGGCTGCACCCCTGGTGCTTCCACTGAGGAGGTTGCAGAGACCTGTGCTGGTGTTGTCAGTTTCTGGGGGAGTGCTTCTGTCTTGTGCCTTTCCCCACCATGCTCATCTTCTCGTTTCCCTGCAACTGCTGCCTGTTCACATGATATTTAGATTGGCACTGCTTAGCAAAGTGACTGGGTTTGCCACATCGATTACAGGTGAAAACTGGCAACCCCACTACCTGTCCCTTTCTTTCCTTTTGCCTTTTGGGGACAGTTTGCCTTTAGGTCCCTCTCCTGGCCATACCCAAAGCATTTCGGGGGGGGGGTGGGGGGTGGTCTTAAAACTGCAGCTAAGGCAGACATTCTATGCACAACAGACTCGACTTTTGAACATGTGGTGACCATGTCAGCCACAGTAAGGTCCCCTGGAAGTTGCTCAATGATTTTTCTACAGTTCTCATTAGCATTATCTCGGGCTAGCTGTTTACACATTTGCCATAAGTAGTCATCATCATGCTTTTCCAATGCAGCAGCAACCTTTTCAACAAATTGCAAAAAAGGTTCTTTCGTTCCTTGCCAAATTGTTACATATTTTTGTTTAGGGGCAGCCATCTCCATTGTTTTTATTAATGCACTCATGCCAATTTTTCTGGCATTGTTCCAACATCAGGGGATCCCACCAAGCCTGAATTCATGGATTAGCAAATGCATTAGAGCCCACTAAGACATCAACTCCAAGAGTGTGCCGTGGGTCCTGCTGTGGGAGTCACATGTTATCCAATGCCACTCTCTCTGCGAGTTGCCTCCAGGTGTTTAAAAATACACTACACTGTACTGGCTGAAATAACACTTGACCTATATGGGCAATATCATAGGGAGCAAGGAAGTCAATGTTCATGATTCATATAACTTGCATCACCTCAGGAAAGCCTATACCAAACTTAGCTGCTTTCATTTGCAAAACCTGTACTACTTTCCACACAAAAGGATTGTTGTCCTGAATTTGGTGCAGCCTTAAATACCAGGAATGGCTTCAGACCCCCCACTCTCTCACCTTCAGATTCATTATAAGGTTTAGGTGCTCCTATTTTTTCAATCAAGTCCCACTCTCCCGTTTCTGCAGCCTTTTGCCTCACTTGATCCCAAAACTCTTGAGGTTGCCTAGATTGCACAGTTACTTGACAAGGGGGTAAAGTCCAGGGCATGGCAGATTTTTGGGCTTGGCCCCACATCTTGCATGACAGCAAGGCTGTCCCTTGCTCACACAAACCTCTGAGCAACACAGATGCTGATTCCTCTTCACTATCACTCTCCTCTCTACTAGGCAATGGAGGGTACAGCCCCTCCCTCGGGGGTTTCTTTTGGGTGTTCGGTTCGGGGGCTGGGAGTGGAGCAGAGGATACAACACAATCATTTTCTTGCAGTGAAAGTTCAGCCAACTGTGTAACAGGTGTTGGTTATACGGGCTTAGCATAGTCCTTGGGGGACAGTGATGCCAAGTGGATTTTTGCTTTTTATTATTTCCTATGTATTCCCCTTGTTGGAAGCTCTGTAACCTTCTATTCTAGTGTTTATATAAGCAATGCCCAGAAGGGCATCTCCATTTCCGGGTGCTGTTGTTCTGCAGCCATAACAGAGAAATGTTCTACTCCATGTTTTTCCTGGTGACCCCCAAAGAGAGAACACTGTATCTTCTCTGACAAAAACTGAACACTCCACCAAAGTCACCCCTTGATTGGAGAATTAATGTCAACTGAGTGGAATCATAATATTCCCTATAAATGTGGGCACTCTCGGGGGTTCGGTGCTTTTTGCCACATGAATTGAGCCCTTACCTCGCCTTTGGGACACTTGGAAGCAACCAGGGGGGCAGGCCTCCCTGGTGGCCAGTCGTATTCGTGGAATAAAGGTACCTTATTCCCCCTTTCCCCTCTTAAAACATGTCTCAAGTTTTTGTCTCCTGATATCCTGGAAAAATAAGGCAACAATAGATATAAGGGAGGCTTACAAAAACTCCCTTCCTTTTATCTCCCTTTTTCCTTTCGACTGGCACATGGGAGTTAACAGGAGGTACTACTCCCATGCCTTCTACCTCATTCATTAACAAATACCCTTCTGAATCTGCCACTGGCCCCTTTTCACCTGCCTTCGAGTCACAATCGTCCTTGGTCCTGGTCACTCTACCACTCCTTCAAGGTTTCAAACAAAAGTCACTAAGTTGTGGCCAAATCCACTGCATGCTTGTCCCCTTTAGACACTATGTCCCAAAGTTTATCCCCCACAGCCTTCCAGGTTGTAACACTGAATGCGAGGGTTGCGTCTGCAGAAAAGCCTTGAGACTGTGCCCATAATAACACACTACAAAGTGCAAAGTCCATTGTCTTTATGCGCTTGTGCTTTAAAAGGAACTTCCACATCGACAACAGTCTGTTCATTAGCAGACAACTGATTTCCCATAATGCTAGTTCCCAGTGGCTCACCTTACCCAAGGTGTCGATTTCAGGTCTGGATCAACAGCAGAACTCCAATGCTCTCATGCTACACTGGGCTCTGTCTCTGCTGTACCTCACCCTGAAGCTCCTTATACATTCCACATCTTGCAGCCTCTCAGGCTAGTTCCTCACACAGGGCACCATTTGTCGTGGTACAGATGGACACACGACAAGAGGTTAAGAGCATCAAGCTGCTTCACACAGGACAGCTAAGGCACACCAAGGAAAAAAGAAGCAACAACAAAACTAAGCAAAATCCAGGCAATCAAAACAGAAATGAACCAATATAGCTTTTTCTGGCCCTTTGATTTATTTTCTCTTGTTTTCTGTGAATTCTTTTACTCAGAGCTTGAATCAAAACGTGGGAGGCAGTGAGATTTTTTTCTTCGGTCTCAGTTGTTTATTACATCATATCTATAACATAGCTACACAGTGTTAACAAGGTGAAAATGGCCTCGAGTTTCAACTTCCAAGGTTAGTTATATCCCAAGATGTCCAATTATAGATTGCCATGTAGATTATTTTTAATTATAACCCAATAACTAACTATTCATGTCCCACATTGCAAATTTTTTGAACCAATACTAGAAAACACAGATTTGTGAAGAAAGAAGAAGGAAGTACAAACCCATGCCCAAAATCCTCCATATTGTGACACTTATGCTATTATATTCCACAAACCTCAATTTCCCCATTTCTATATATTTCACCCAGTGACATAATTTTAATTATACAGTAATAATCCCAGGGCTATCACACAGTCGGGGAAGTCTTTCCCAGGGTCTAAGATCAAATGGCATGTGATTTTGAGGATCATTGCTTGTCAGAACAGAAAGAATGAAATTCTCAGAATTCAGGGTTCCAACAAACCAAGAACTATCTAGGGTGCATGTGAGTGTGTGTGTTTGTGTGTGTGTGTAAAGAACAGTGAGAGCAATGATAAAAAGGAATGCAGCCTAAAAGCTTAACAGCACTCAAACCTAACAGTACTTTAACATATACCTCAAGCCTAACAATTCAATAAAGAAACAACACTTAACTTGTACCTAACTTAACTTACAACTTAACAATTTGACAGATGAACAGTACTTAACCTAACTTAAGACTTCAAAGTCAAACTTATCAACTTAACAAAAGACAAACATGTAACAGTACTTAGCTTATAACAACCCTACTTACAGGCCTATACTTACTGAGATATCTTAAGTCACTTAAACATCCAAGAAAGAAGTATTTCGCCCAGATTTGCTATAGCATATGCACATGTTTATGCACCCAGACAAAAAGAGTCAGTGCAAGGTACCTGTGAAGGATTCCCCTCAGAAGTCAGTGAAATACTTTGGGTTACTTTGCATCTCCCGTCGGGCGAAGGATCAGGCCTTGAGGAGTGAGGGTATCAGCCCAGGACTCATCTCTGTTCAGCAAGTCCTCCAAGTATAGTGAACGTGAGAGTTCACTGGCTCTGAGAGGCCCCACTCAGAGGGAGGGTGCTGTCACAGCCCACTGTGGCCCAGGAGAGATCAAAGGGTCCCACTTTGGACTGCTGTTTGTAGGGCGGCAAGAGAGTGGGGTTTAGTCATAACAGTGTTTCATCCTGGCCACAGTTTGGGTTGGCACTTTCTTTGAAAGGAACAGGAATGTTTTGCCATTTTGGGAAAAAAAAGAACAGTTTCTAAGGCTGTTCATAAGGAAAACAGGAGCTCATTAGACAACAGCAATTCCTGGGAGCAGGCAGTGTTTCTGATAAGCTCCAGGGGGGTTAAGCCCAGGTGCTGTTTGTCAAGGCTGAGGCCTCATGAACAGGTCTCAGACCACACTGTGGACTGGAAAGGGAGGGGGGATGCACCAGCACAGTTAGGCCACACCTTGAGTACCGTTCTGGGCCCCCCAATTTAGGAAGGATGTTGAGATGCTGGACCATGTCCAGAGAAGGTCAACAGAGCTGGTGAAGCATCTGGAGCACAAGTCCTATAAGGAGCAGCTGAGGGAGCTGGGGTTGTTTAGCCTGGAGAGGACGAGGTTTAGGGGTGACCTTAGCACTCTCTACAGCTGCCTGAAAGGAAGACGGAGCCATGTGGGTGTTGGTCTCTTTTCCTAGGCAACCAGTGACAGGACAAGAGGACACAGACTTTAGCTGTGCCTGGGGAGGTTTAGGTTGGATATTAGGAAGAAGTTCTTCACAGAAAGGGTGATTGGGCATTGGAATAGGCTGCCCAGGGAAGTGGTGGAGTCACCGTCCCTGGAGGTGTTTGAGAAAAGACTGGATGTTTCCATGGTTTGGTGCCATGGTTTACTTGACAAGGTGGTGTCAGGTCACAGGTGTAACTCAGTAACCTCAGAGTTCTTTTCCAGCCTACCTGATTCTGTGATTCTGAATGAAGTCACACCATCGTTGAGTGCTGCCATGACACATATGCTGGAACTTCAGTATAAACTGGAGTCCAGGGCAGCAAAATGGCATGCCACTATTGACAGTGCAAATGCATTTTTCTCCATTCTTCTGGTAGCAGAATGCAGGCCAGTTTGCTGTCACCTGGAGGGGCATGCAGCATACTTGGAATCGACTGCCCCAGGAGTGGAAGCACAGTCCCACTATCTGCCATGGAGTGATCCAGACTGCGCTGAAAAAGGGTGAGTCTGCAGAACATCTCCAGTTCATCAATGACCTCATCATATGGGGGAACATGGAAGAGGAGTTTTTTGAGAAAGGGGAGAAAATAATCCAGATTCTCCTGAAAGGTATTTTTGTCATTAAAAAAAATAAGGTCAAGGGTCCTGCCTAGGAAATTCAGTTCCTATGAGTGAAATGGCAAGATGGATGCAGACAGATTCCAACAGAGGTGATTAATAAGATAGCTGCCAAGTCCCCACTGATCAAGAAGGAAACAGGTTTTCTTAGGCGCTGTGGGTTTTTTGGAGAATGCACACCCAGAATACAATCAGATTGTAAGCCCTCTCTACTTTGTGACATGGAAGAAAAACTATTTCAAGTGGGGCCATGAACAACAGCAAGACTTTGAACAGATCAAACAAGAAATTGCTTATGCAGTAGCCCTTGGGCCGGTCAGGACGGGACAGGATGTGAAGAACGTGCTGTACACCACATCTTGGAGACTCTGGCAGAGAGTACCTGGGGAGGACTGAGGACGACCTTTCGGGTTCTGGAGTCAGGGATAGAAGGGATCTGAGACTGGCTACACCCTATTTGAGAAGGAGATTCTTGCAGCCTATGAAGGGGTTCATGCTGCCTCAGAGGTGATTGGCACCGAAGCACAGCTGCTTCTGGCACCCTGACTACCAGTGCTGGGCTGGATGTGCAAAGTAAAAGTCCCTGCAACACATCATGCCACCGATACTACCTGGAGTACATGGATTGCCCTCATTACACAACAAGCTCGAATAGGAAATGCAAGTCACCCTGGGATCTTGGAAGCTGTCACATGCTGGCCTGAAGGTATCAACAATCAGTCCACCTTTCCCACGGGTAAATGCAAGTCAGATATGTTCATATATATTCTTCGATAAAGGGAGACAACTCGTTCCAGAGCATTCTCCTTTAAATTGTCACAAACAAAGACACCAATGACTGGGAAAATGGAAATATAACTCCCACTTTTAAAAACGGGAAAGCCGAAGACCCAGGAAACTACAGACCAGACAGTCTCACCTCTACGCCAGGCAAGACCATGGAGCAGATTCTCCTGGATATTATGCTAAGGCACATGCAAAACAAAGAGGTGATTGGTAACAGCCAAAAGGGCTTTACTAAGGGCAAATCACGCCTGACAAATTTGGTGACCTTCTATGCCGGGGATACAGAGTTGGTGGGTGGGGCAGAGCAATCCAGCATCGTCTGCCTGGATTTATGCAAAGCGTTTGACACTGCCCCGCATGACATCCTTGCCTACGACCCTCCCACCCTGCCAGCCCCAACACGTTCGTATTTGTCCGCTCATTCCCGGGGTAGTGGAGCGGGTTTCCGTGCACTGGGGTTACCCCGCTTGGCTGCCTGGCACAGCAATAACCCCTCGCATGTCCTTCTCTCCGCAGGGTCTCACGAGCGGAGCGGAACCTCTGAGCCCCGCTCCCTTCCCGCGCCCCTCTCGGGCACCGACCCGGCCGGGGGCATAGGTGGCGCCGGGGGAGAGCATCTTCCCGGAGGCGGAGGGCGCGGGCACCCCTCGCCGCGGCCGTCACCAGCGGCTGGGCACCTCCGCTTCCTCCTCGCCCCGCAGCCCCGCGGTGCCCGGGCCGGGCCGCCCCGCCCCGCTCGCTGCCCGCCGGCTGCGTGGGACAGCCCCACTTCACGCACAAGCAAACGAAGGGCAAGTGGCCCCCGGCTTCCCCTTCCCCATCCCTGCTGGGACACCCCAGTACTTCAGCCGGGGGAGGCGTCCAGACAGCCCCTCCTTGCTCTCCCCGGTCTCCACGGGAGCCACCAGCGCGACTCGCCTTGCAGCGCGCCCGCCGCTGCACCCTGGCCGGTTACCCACGCACCCTCCCGGGCTCCCCTTCCCTCAGGATCCTTTCTCCAGAGAGGCGTTTCTAACTGGGACCTGCCGGCTGCAACAAGGGGTTTGCACACGGGGGTTACGATCCCAGTAAGAAAGGCACATGGATTCTGTAAAGCATCATTTAAAATAAGACTCATAAAAGCCAACAGTATAAAGAAAGTAAATAGTAGAGTTAAACTTACATCCCTTTAGATGCTGGGGATCCCGTGTTGTGGAGCACTGTAGAGTATCAGCATGCCCTGCAGACTCCATCAGAAGGAAGGATTTGTCTATTCTGGTCGTTCAAGCTCTTATAGGATGTTCTTACAAGAAAACAACTCCATTCATCATTTCTTCTGTCAAACAGAGAGGATGTTCACATGAGAACTTCTTGGTGCACGGTGAGATAAAGGCAAGGCCATGCAAGTGTGTAATCACTGGTATGGAGTGGGAGCTGCCCACAGGCTCCTCCATTACCATCACCCGACTAAATCTGCCCTGCACTGAGGCAGAAATGCAGCATGACACAGGCCTGAAGGTGATGCTGTATGCGTGCAGGACAGCATGGACCGGTGCCTTCAGAGATTCACTGTTACATGGATCACTAATCCTCATTGTGCAATAGCCTTTAAGTCAAAATCACTGCAGGAGACCATAAAGTAGTTTGAGAGCTTCATCAGACTAGATACCTTTTGAAAGATCCTGAAGTTAACAGCAATTTTTCTCTGTAGCAGGATATTTAGGATATTAGTGTGGAACGTGTTGCTTATGTTGATAGCAGTCTGTATGGAGTCCCCAGACTGACATTTTGACACTATAGATTGTTATTTAAGAGAAAGGGATAGTACAGATATAGGCTGAATTAAAAAGAGTCAGCAAGTTTTAATGTTCAAAATGTTAGCTGGAGCTCAGCTTGAACATGATTGGTAATTGTCATAAAGGAGACTTTGGCCTAGCAGGCTGCATCCAGCTTCAAAATGAAAGAATCACTGAGATTTATCTGTCACACATCTTATCTTTTCTGAGAGGTTCTTAGTTACAAGACATGCTTTGATAATAAGATTGCTGAAGTTTGACTACTAATTCAACATAACTCTATTATAAACTCCAGAATGATACTGGAGGTTATTGAAATTCTCTGCTGGCTATATAATAATTGTCTTTACTTATTAACAGCAAATGTGTCTCCATCTCTGTCTTTTAGTCTTCTCTTCCATAGATAATCCTCATTTTACTGTCCTTGCCATTTCACTAGTTTTTTTGTAAAGTTAATACCTCTAATGAATGCAGCTAAGCAAAGAGTAACTTGTGTAGTGTTTGGACTAACTTAAAGCCCCACTGAGGTGGCCAGGGGTCATCTCACAGGCCTTGCTGTACAGCAGACTTCTCTGAGCACTACTCAATGTCCTCCACCCCCTCCTATTCCAAAATACCTTGGGATTGGTCCTTATTTGTCTTAATATAAAGTTGTTCTGCAAACACGGCAAGCAGCCTAATGTCTTTATCAAATAGGAGAAATAAATAAGGAAAGCCAAGCAAACTTCTCATGTGAAGTTCCTGAATTCTGCTTACTCCATGTAGCAACACTTAAAGCCATTGCTTTCTGAGGACAGCAAACGTAACCTCTTACACCATCAGTGTTGTAGTCTAAGAAGGATTTTTTTGGCTGTTCTGCTACCCTTTTAGTAAACATGACAGAGATTGTCATTCCCCTTGTAAGTCAGAAGGACCATCTGGCACTACATTAGAACAGTATTCTATTAAATTCATCAGCATGCTAATTATAGGATGACTAGTGAATGGTTAAACTGCCAGATGCTGTGAAGATATATCACTGTCTGTTTACGTAGTTCGGCAAATGTTTAATTAATCCTCCAGCTGCTGTGTCTGCTTTACCTATGAACATATCTAAATTGCATTCACCTGTGGGAAAGGTGAGCTGGTTGTTGTCTTTCAATAAGGAAAGGAGCTTAAACACAACTTTGGTGAAACATACAGCATGTACATGTATGATTTAGCTATGCATGCTGGTAATTGCATCAAAACCAGTTACAGAATCTTCCACTTCAGTACCTGGATTGTGCTCCTGGATCCTTGAATAATCCTTTAGTGGTGTTGCAAGTTTTGAAAGCTGGGTGATTTTATAGACTTCAGCAAAGCCAATTGGAAATGGCAATATACAGCCTTAATGAATAGGATGTTTACAAATGATCCTACAGCCTTTTACCCTTCCCCGTTTTAAGGAGTCTTTCATTCAGAAAATACTGAGGAGGGTAAGTGACCTTCCAATATCACACAACATTTAATATTGGTCCCAAGGTGTTTAGTATTCCCATGAGGCTGCTTCTTTACTGAAATACTGAAAAACAGAAACAATTTGGGATGTGGCCTAGGCTAAGGATGATTTGCAAAGAGCGTATAATTCCTTTATGATTGAAAGTGTTTGTACTTGGCTCCATTTGGTGTTGTAAGGTCTAGAAATGAAATATGGAGAAATGGGACTTAGTGATCTAGCTGAAATCTAGCCTCCATTCAGTCAAGCTTCCATTGCACTTCCCATTTTTTGTGTTTAGGAACCAGATTTCAGAAAGGTGCTTTATTTCCACTTAGTACTGGGCCCATAGGACTTTTCTGCCTGGACTTTTCTTAGAATCCATCCCAAGGCATAGACATTGTGGACACCAAAGATCCACATGGACAACAGGCTGAGACTCAGCTGCAGATTTTGTGTCCCCTGCGTCAAGAGCTTTTTTGGATGGGCAACATCCTAGGCTGGACATGGTCTGTTGATTGCAGAAGGTGCTATATGCAACTGAAATTGCTGAAATTGTGCTGCATTTTTGCAAAAAGTCCTTGGCATGGTTTTGGAATGGGCCCACAAGCATTTTTCCAAACCATTCATGAGCATGGGAGTTACTACATAGCAAAGAGCAGTGCCAACAGGCAGACTAGACACAGCCAAGCATTTTGGAGGGTAAAGGAATTTAATAGTATGAGCATAGGCCATTTTGTGACAGTTGACCTTTTTGCCACAGTACTGCCAAGAGTACAAAGAAATAGGATATACTTGGGAGTTATTTAGGAGATACCAGGGACATAGGCTTTAGGGAAAAAAAGGGAGAGTTTAGAGCTTCTACAGTGGAAATAATAGTTTAAATAATTTCATTATTTTAAGCCTAGTTTATTCATAGTTTTCTTCTTCCTTTGCTAGCATTCTCTTTAGCCAGTTTTCATAACATGTCTCACGAGAGACATACAGCCTTCCCTCTTGGGCACAAACACTGACAACGCAATTCACATGATAGTTGCCTCAGGGTTAGATGCTGGTAAACATACCTCCTGCAGCTCAACCACTGAAATCCAGGCAGAATATTTGGGAGTATGTGGTGGGTTAACCCTGGCTGAGTGCCAGGCACCCACCAAAACTGCTCTGTCAGTCTTTTACTCATCTGGGCAGGGGAGAACAAATATAAAAAAGGGCTCATGGGTTGAGATAAGGGCAGGGAGAGTTACCAGTTACCATCATAGGCAAAACAGATTCAGCTGGGGGAAACTAGTTCACTTTATTGCCAATTAAATCCGGGTAGGATAATGAGAAATAGAACCAAATCTTACAGCAATTTCCTCCCCCCGTCCCTTCTTCCTTGGCTTAATTTCTCTCCTGAATGCTCTACCTTCTCCCCACCAGCAGTGCAGGAAGACAAGGAATGGGGGTTGCAGCCAGTTTGTCACACATCTCTATGGGCTGCAGGGGTATACCTGCTCCACTGTGGACCTCCGTGGGCTGCAGGGCCACATTTGCCTCACCATGGTCTTCATCATGGGTTGCAGGGGAATCTCTGCTCTGGCACCTGGACCACCTCTCCCCCTCCTTGTCCTCCACTGGCCTTGGTGTCTGCAGAGTTGTTTTTTTCACATACTTTCACTCCTTTCTCCAGCTGAAGTTGTTGTGTTTTTCCCCCCTCTTCTTAACTCTGTTGTTCCAGAGGCATTATCTCATGGCCTCGGCCTTGGCCAGCAGCGGGTCTGTCTTGGAGCCAGCTAGCATTCGCTCTGTTGGATATGGGGAAGCTTCTGGCAGCTTCTCACAGAAGCCACCTGTGTGGCATCCCCCACCACCACAACCTTGCCACACAGACCCAATACAGGGTATAAGATATTGGTGTCTCAGGAGCTGTGTTCAGTGCTTCAGAGTCTTCTTGGAGTTTATGGTGTTTGCCTGGAAAAGCAGAAAGAATTTATCTGTGGTCTTTCCTTGCAGTTTTCCTTACTCTCCGTGTTTGGATTAAGAGTGTCTTGTCTTCTCACACACTCAGTTTTATGTGCACAGTAAAGTCCTCTGGAGTGGGCCTGCAACACCAAGAAATGGCCTTTCCTCAGAAGCTCCAGCAGCTAGTAACTGTGAAAAGCGCAGCACTTACACAGTGTTATATTTGATAGTTCTGGAAACTGTTCCTCTTTTTCTTTTGAAGATACTAAATTTGGTGACTTTCTAGGCACACTGCAAAAGGTATTTGTGTAGGAGGTTTTCAGAGGAGGCAGAGACATGCATTCCAGCTGGCGGTGGAGGCAGACAGTTGGCTGAACTGCTGAGGCTTAACTTGACAGTATTTTTGTATAATATATTATGGCAGTTCCATTGGGCCTTGGGAACTGATCTTGATTATTTTATAAATAAATAAATAAATAAATAAATAAATAAATAAAATAGCATAGATCAAACTGGCACTCAGTTCCAGGAGGTGAACCTGAGACACATCAAAGGCAGACTCCCAGTGCCAGAATCAACTGCAGTTTTACAACTATGCTGAGCTATGCAATTATCTTAAACCACAGTGATCCTGTTGGATTTGCAGGGGGAAATTTAGCATCAATCTCCTTATACAAAACAAATAAACAAAATCAGCACTGCATTTTCATATTAACACAGCACAGCACAGTGTCAGAATGAATTATCTACATTCAGAAGTGCTGCTGCTGTTCTGGTTGCCTCACAGATAAATTAAAATGTATAACTTTTTGTCTGAGAAGCTTGTGACTACAGAGCACAGCAATGACTTTAAGAGATTGTGACCAGTAAGGTAACTAGGAAGAAACTGTGATTGCCTAAAGCAGTGCTGGTTAAGTCAGCATTTTACCCTGCTGGGTTATGCAGCCCTGCTGCTTTCATTCATTGTTGGCTCCATTTGTCTATCCATTCCCTCACCTCTAGGAAAAAAGGAATGCAAGGGTTAACTCCAAGACAGATAAAGGATGATTATGGCAGAAAACTATCCCCAGGACTAGAAAGCAGGAGACAACAACAACAACAGATTTGGGTGGTTAAAGCATTGGAGGGAAAAAACCACCCAGGTGCAACATTCCTTTTGAACCAATGGGGAGAAACAGCAGGGAGCAATGCAACAGAGATTAACTCTCAGTAAGTCAGTAAGTAAGCAAATAAATAAATAAATAACAATTACACATTATTTAACAGCATGATCATTGTCAGGGAGAACAGACCTTCTCTGGAGTTTCCTTCTCTGTCAGCTAGGCTGGAATCCAGCAGGAGAACAAACCCAGAGGCAGCTTTAATTTAAAATACAATTTGCTTATTAGCCAGGCAGAAAATCCCATTGAAAAGAAAGGAATTTCCATGATTGTGCCGCAGTATTAATTTTCAAGTATTCTGCCAAAAACTTAGGGTATTTTGCATAAGATGAAACCATAATTTTGGATGGAACTTTGAGTGGGAGGTGGAGCATGAGCTGACTTTACCAGGAGGAGTCCCAGGAGACACTTTGACTTGAGAGACATGAGATTTCTTCTCTGCCAGATTTCTATATACTTTTCTAATCTGGATTAAACTAACATCATTTGATGAGTGTGTTTGCTTCCTGGTAGGGAGTGAGTGTGTGCAATGTTGGATTTGACTTGTGTCACTCCTTTTCTGCTCATTTGGTAACATTATTTTGGCTAAAATAAGGTGCTGACTCTGACTATATTAGTACAGCCAAACAAATGTGGGGCAGGGGGTGGGGTTGAGCACTGGTCCCCTACTCTGCTGAATTTTTAGTTTTCTCAAGGGCTGACCTGACCACTCCAAAGAACATTTTCCAGGAGTGAGTCCAGGTGTGCTTCTGGGGAGAGTTTTTTCTTAGCAACCCGTCCCAGAAGCCACCATGAGTAAACCTGACCCTCCATTATGAGTGTATGTGCTCATGCCACACACTGGTGTGAATAAAACCTCCACTCACAGGTTCTTGAAATTCAGAGTTGCAGAGCAAACCTTAGATTATTTTAGAAAAAGAAAAGAAAGTAAATTTCCTCATCCCTCTAAATCATAATTCTGTTGCTGAGGGGGCACCAGCAGAGTGCCAGAGAACATCCAGAGAGAGGATGGGAGGGCTACAGGAGGGATGTGCTCTGGGCTGTGTGGATGTGAGACAGTCCATGTCACTCAGGCATGGGAACCAAACCCTTTGGTTTTTTATTTTTGATAGAGTGGACATAGCCTTTGCCATCTAGCCTTTCAAACTGAGAAACTGGAGTTCACACCCTCCTCTGTGTGCCCAAAAAAACAGCAAACATTTTTTCCCATGGAGAGCATTTGGCAGGTGTAAATCAGGGCTATGGCCAGAAGCTGCACATGTCAGGTCAGCACCAACTCACAGGTGGGTTTTGCAAGAAAAGCAGCTAATAGATCTCTTAGGCCCTTGCCTTCACAATGTGGTGGATGAGAGATCTCATCCAGAAGCTCTCCCACGGAGGAGCTTTCTATGTTGTGATATGCTACATTCACCTGAGCTGAAGGAGGGTCAGTTTTGCAATGTCAATAGATCAAACCTTTTCACCTTGAGCACCTTGCAGGGCCACAGCAAGGCAGAACCCCTAAAATGCATACCTGCCCAACCTGTTAGCATTTCCATTTTGATTTGTACCTTCCTTTGCCCCAGGCAAGCTGTCAGTTTACTGCATCTCAGATGCAGGGTGGAAAATTCTAGCCAGAGGGGATCTTCCAAAAATTGCTGAATTCAACCATAAAGCACTCAAATGACCATTTCACAAGATATTTTAATTGGAACAAACCCAGTAAGAATAGTCATGTAGAGATGGTGAGGCTTTAACTCTGCAGTGCCATGACCTTTTACTGATGGGAAAGTGCCCAGAAGGATTTTCTTAGGAATTGATTTTCCTCTTTAATGTTGCTAATAAGAGATGTTGATAATAAACATTGTTGACAATAAAGATTAACCTAGGTTGCTCTAAATAAAAATGGCATACCTCTAGCATGGTTCACTTGCAGCAAAACTAGTCCAAATCCCTTTCTAGATCTAAGGACTAAAAGAGAAGTACAATATGCAAAATAATTATTATAATCCATAATTTTCACTGAAACAAAGCAGAACAACAAACAATTATGACAGTAGACTGACTCATAGAATGGCAATATGCCAAGGAGTACATCTGCTGAGTCTTCTTACTTATCTGTTGGCAAAATAAAGAGGATTAGGGTAGTGACTCATCTGATGATTGGAAAATCTACTTTAAAGTTGCAAAGAAATTCAAAAAATGACATTTAGTAAGCAATAACTCACGGAGCAAAAAGCTTCTGTTCACTTACAGCTGCACTCCCCAGCTTGTAAACTGTGGATGCTCTGGAACAGCAGAACCAACCCAACTCTGATGTCAATGCCTCATCACCAAGTTGTATTTTCTAGTGTTTGCTATGGTCCTAATGAGTGAGGTCATATTAGCAACAACAAAATACGTGATGCATTTGCAGAGGGGAAAAGCCTGTTTTTGCTGTAGCTGTCAGTGACAGTTTTATTCCTGGTTGCGGTGCAGTCAGGTTTTTAACCTTTCCTACAAGTTATATCTCCTCCTATATGAAGTCTGGATTCCTCCTACACCAAGCTTTTATTCATAATGCATCTGAACTTGTGGGTTTAAAACTATTTGTGGCCAAAACGGTGCCTGAGCTGTTGCAAAAGCACTGGGAAAGACCATGTTATTCAAACTCAGACTTCAAATCTCCCCTCACCCCCTGTTATCAAAGCAGCCAGCAGCCCCCTGCCCTCTGGGCACTGGTGGGGGCTCCAAACGGAGCAACAGTTCTGGGTACAGCCACCAGTGCTGGGGAGGGCCTGGCAAACTGCCTGTCCGTCATCTCACCTCCAGCCTGGGCTCGTTCAGTCCAAGCTGCTGCTTTGTCTTCATCTCACAAAACCTTGATGTCACCAGACACCTTAGCAAAATGCAAACTTCACTCTGCTCAGCAGCCTGGTGAGGATCTAGGTAACAGGTTTGTGTAAGTGCTATGTGGCTGTGCCTCCACTGTGCATAACTGTACTGTGTTGGTGTTTGGCAAGTGCCATCTGGTTTTCATTTTCTTTCACAGTGTAATTCATCATCTCCACCCCCACAGATTCACAGTGCAACTGCCTTTCTGCTTTCAAGACAATTTCAGCTATACTGAGTATGTTTTGCTTTACTTTAGCTGAACCGAGCAGACGCTACCATCAAATCATTCTCCTTTAAATTAAAAGATATTTGATTTGCAAATTTTAACAAGATAGGACTACTCATAAAAATCTTAATTGATAAAGTAATAAGATGCTAGGAAGATGAAAGGATGAACCATATAATAACTCTGGTCACCACAATCTAGAAAAATACTCTGGAGAAGCATCTTAAGCACATTAAAATCCATCAAAGCTGTATAAGCAGTAAGAATAATAGTGAGCAATTAGTAGAGGTGTAGAGGCAAAAACACCTTTGTAGCTTAGTACAGGAAATGGTTTAATAGTCCTTGTTGTGAGTCAAATTACTCTTTTTGTTTTAAAACGACTGGAAGCATGTTTAATTAAAGACTAATTTTTTTAATCTTACACTGTGAGAGAGAGGACTGGCTTGTTCTATTTGTGTATCTGTGTACAGGCAAGGTCAGCTCAATAAAACTTTAAGCTAAGAAGGAACAAAATACTACAGAAGTAACAAAAACAAGTAACAGAGAAACCAAGAAGAATGTTTTCGTTGTAGGTTCTTGAGGCTTCTGGTAAACAGTTTTCTCCCCTCCACTTAAGCACATACACTGGAAACACCATCAGACACAGCTATGAGGAAAACTGCAAACAGAGAATAAGATCCAAAGCAGCATGTGACCCCTGGTGACATGGATTATTTTCTTTCTCAGTAACACCGAAAGCCCATCTTACATTGTAATTTTAAGTTCTCCTCAGCTATGTCTTAGGGATCACTTTACACAACAGTTATTTTCATTGAGTGGCATTCAAGGTATTGTGAATTGCAAACACGACTACTTGGTTAAAGGGACACTGTCAGAAAACAATACTTTACATGCACACATGCACATTAAATACCTTATTAAGTCTACTAACTCAAGCCTAGGAAGTGTCAGAATTAATGCTGTCTCTGTAACCCTAAATCTGTCCTTTCCCCACATGCAGTGTGGGCTACAGTCTTTAATGACATGACCACCAATTTATTTTCTCCCCGGGGGCTCTTATCTCATCCAGTGTCCTCTGCTGCATACTCCTCCTTCAGTTCCCTGTTCCTTAGACATCTCCAGGCTCATTGCACAGCCAAACATCCACATATTTTCCACAGGAATAACAAGTAGAAATTATCTCATGCAGAGGACATGAACTTTGCTGAATTTAAAGCCATATTCAGTAGGAAAGCATAAGAGCTTCTGCCTATAATTTTTTTCTAAATAAGTGGAAAATAACGTACTTTCTTAGAAGGCACTGCATTAAGCAGAAGATAAAGCAAATCCATTGCACAGACGACTTCAGCCTGAACAGTTCAACTTCAGAGGTCAATAGTAAAGAAAACCAGTGTCTGATAAAGGTGAATGTGGGAAGTTTCAGCTGGGTGATGTGACTGTCTTAACTGATCACTCATCTTGTATTTTGATGAGCCCACTGTAGTCCTGGGAGTTTCCTCAACAGCCTTGTTGAAGAAGAGGAACAGCACACCAGAGGCTAGGGTCTAAGACCAGGTCTCAAGTAAAATAACTGCAAAAAAAAAAAAAAAAAGGGAGGAGAGATGTTGAAGGCTGGTGCTGTTCCCTCTTCCCTTCTGTCCCCTTGGGGCAGTCTGTGGCTGAGTGGTGCTGCTGCAAAGCAAAAGCCACCTGTGTTGGGCACCTGAAGACCTCTCCAATATGCAGAAGCAGGAGCAGTGGCCAGCTTCCCCTTTTGTTTCATTCCCTTCCTTTGCAGAGCAAACAAGAAAACAAAAAATAAGGGACCATCACAAGGCTTCAGGTTTGCTTTCATCCACTTAAAAAACTAAGGCCAGGCAATTAAACCAATTGCATCAGCTAAAATAGTCTTATGCCAGAACAAGAATGAAGCAACCCAATCCCATTTGTCCCACAGTTTCTGGGTTGCCAGTGTTGCTTCAATTTTACCCTTCATCCCTCCCTCACTGCGTCTGATTATGTGTATAAAAGGCTAATAAATTCTCTGCTGATATAAAAAGGCAGCAGTATTTGCATTTTGAACAGCCGGCTGTGCAGGATTCAGCCCATTTAATTATTACGCTTCAGAGGATGTACCCAGTTTTGTCACTCACCCTCACTGAGGAGGCACAGGCTAGTGAGGGATGAGCAGTGGGATTACCACTCCCTTGGCCTGCTGGTGTTTATTTAAATGTTACCAATTGCTATTCCTGTTTGGAGCCTAACCTACACCTTGGATTTGAGACCACTATCCTAGGGGTAGCTCTGTCCTGGTGCTGGCTCTTTAAACGTGTGCACTGGTGATCACATTTAATTTGACTAGGCTTGCATAAATATTTGTGTATCAAAAAGGATACATTTCCAGTCTGTGGCATGGACTCATACTTCCATTAAATGCCACTGCGTTCCACTTAATTTTTGAATGTTTTGTTTACTTGGATTCACCTCTAACCACATTACAGTGAAAAAGAAAGTTTCCCATGGGCTAACAGGTATGTTTATAATAAAACATTTTTAGAAGGTATTCAACATTTCCTCCCTATTAATTTTCCCACTGTTTCATTATCTGCAGTGTGCTTAGTTCTCTTGGCAGTGTGCAGGCTTTTATCTCATGTATTGTCTAGTGCCAAGTGCTGTTTTTTTCCTTTGAAATAACACAGCGTTTGAGATTTTTAGATCAAGCCGCAAATGTTTCTTCTCTGATAAAGATTTTGGGTCAAGCAGCTATTATTCCTTTCTTATCCCAGCTGAAATTTCTCCCAAGCAGAACAGTGAGAACTAAGGATGTCATAAAATCCATTAAAACTTGTACGCTGTAATCAATGCAGTGAGTTTGACTGGTGCAATAGCATTCCTTGGGTCACCTGAGCTGATCTAATGGATCCCTCACACCAAACCAGACCTCCTTTTGAAAACATAGAGGTTTCATATTGTCTTATGGATTATATATTGCTTTTGTGTAAGACCAGCCCATTTCCTTGGGGCAGGCCTCCAGGGCAAGGGCTGTCTCTGTACAGTGCAAACACAGCAGGGAACTACTGCTGATACTGGGTGGCTTAGGCAGTTTCATTATAAAAGCATTTGCTACCACTCTTCTCTCCCAGCATGCCTGGGACCCAGACTAGATCAATAAAAATTAAATTAAAATAACATACATATGTATGAATGTTAGACAATATATACAGCCTCTGCTGCATACCTCTCCTGATATATTATCTGTATACCTGAGTGTGTGTGTTCATGTTTAGGATACATACAATATGCAATACATGCAATCTGAAATTTGTACATGACCTTGAACAAGTCAAAATTTGCTGGGGAAGGTGATATCCTTTGTTATACCTAGTGAGATAGTTGTTTTTTTAAAAAAAATATGTTACATAAGACCTTGTACACCTAAACGCTTTGTCCCCTGTTCTAAACTGCCACAACTGGGCTAACAAGAGATAATATTTTTCCTTACAAAAGTTGTGTCTGCAGATCATTACAGGTTTTACATGGGGAGGGTGATTGCTTCCTCTGTGAGAGAAGCAGAGAGCAGCCACTGCTACTGAAGGGCCCTCAGGTTCCATGTGGAACTGGAAGGGCACAGGGAGAAGCCGATGTGACACACTGGACCCTACATGACTGCTCTGCAGAGCTGCATGGGTTTCACAGCACCTGGCAACCTTCCTAGGACTGCCTGGTGACCAGCTCTGCTTCAGAGGTGGCCTCTCCTAGACTGCCAGCAAGCCTGCCTCTTCAGATAAGCTGCATCTTTGCAACGCTCGGTTAGAAAAAGGAGACTTTTTAAACATAAGCCCTTTCAGCGCTGTCAGGGCTTCCTGATGTGCAATCTGTTCTCCTCTCCTGTGCACTGTTGGGAGCTGCATGCCGGGATGAAGAGATTTGGGCACTGCCAAAACCTGTGTGAGGATGGAGAAACTGTGACCAGAAAGCAGCAGACCAGAGAGAAGGTAAGTACATGATAGGGGCTGTGGCAGCCCTCTGCAGCTGGGCGAGCTCTGGAGGTCAGACGGGGAAGTGCCATCAGAACTCAACTATAAGGCAAATAGCAACTAGACTCTGTTAATAGTAAGAGTTTAATTCATAAAAGGTGTTTTATAAATATTGTCTGTGGCCTGTGTTTCCTCCTGACTCAATTGTCTATGCAAAAGAAGGAAATCTATGACAAGGAGATTGGGCAAAATGAAAATCAAGAGCTCTCTACTGCACTGTGCATTCCTGTTAGCACACTGGCAAGCATTTTCAAAACAGTTGAAAGGTAGCACCTTGAAAGTTATCTGAAATATTTTTAATTCCTCCAGCTTGTTATCTGTCTTATAGATGATTCAAACTTACTTTCTGTTTTCATCTGGTAGCATTATCCATCACAAAGCCCTGTTAAGACATCAGCTTGGAGGCACATCATGGCAATCCTTAGTTATAGTAAAATCTCCTGCTCTTGTAAGAATTTTCTAGTTTTCATTACTAAAAGCTCTGCAATTAGACTGGGCATTAAGTAACATGGAGCAAGCCTTATTACAGAGCTAGTGTGGACTCTGCTAAGTAGAATCACTCCCCTCTCCTCCCCCGATCTTCAAGTCCCCTCCTTAATAGATTCAATACATATTTCCACTATAAGATTTATAAACACGTTGAAGCATGTCTCTAATATGATTCCTTTCTCTTTTACAGCATCCTTGTAGTGACAGTTATGGGTATTTGCTTGCAGACAGTCCCACTGCCATGAATGTTGCAGTGGGAGGCCTCATTTGGGAGCAGAGTAATTTTCTGCCTGCGTGTTCCAGCTACACCAACGCACATGACATAAACCAGCACAGCCATCAGCATTGTGGCTTGGCTGGAAATCATCAAAACATTTGAAAGAGCACCTTCATTTGAATGCCAACATTTTTCAAGTGCTCTGATCTTTGAACAAAAATTAGCTTGTGCTACCTTGTGTTTGTGTGAGACCATGGGTAATGATGTGTTACCAAAAAATATAAGATTTTTAAAAATTTTAGTACCTGATGCAGCAAATATAGTGCTTTTCGTCTTTGGAACAGTGGGCAGGTGGCACAGGCAGCCAGAGTACGACCCTTGGGGGGAACATCAAAGTTGACCAGACTGGAGTGAGGGCAACTCTGACCTCCTTTGCTGAAACTTTTGATTTTTAGTAAGACAAATGAACTGACTTTGAGACTGTGTGTTCTATTCAAAAAGTACCTTCACTAAAACCTTAGATATTTGCAAACTCATCTTCCTTTCAAGTTAACCTCTCCTGCATAATAGACACCACATGTCTCTGCCTATCTGTGTGCTCCACCCCACCAAGTCATGCCAGCAGTCTGTAAGTCCTCACCGAGTCCTGAGGCCAAACCAGTTTAGAGCTGCAGCAGCTACAGGGGAGAAGGCATGTTCACACAGAGGCCTGACGCGATGAAATGCTGATGATACCCAGCACAGTAGCTGGATACAGCCAAGGATTTTTATCAGACTTTTCTTCCCCTGCTCCGCTATTTCTAGTTCTGCTGTAGCTCTCCTGAGATTAGAAGGGGGAAGAAGAGGCAGAATTGCCTGTACTATTCAAAATGAGCATGCACTAGGAATTCACATAACTACATTGCAAAGCTTTCTGGTTGATCAGCTGGTACTTTCCTAGTACTGCCCATTATTCTCTTTGTTTTCTTTCCTGCTGCTGAGTTTGGAAGATGGTATTTTTGTAGAATCATAATTTATGAGCTCGAATAATTTCCTGAATGGCAGTATATATTAAAGCTATCATAGCATACAAAATTTGACTTAGTTTTACTAATTGTACCTGATTTTATATTTACCAATGTTGTATTTCTTTTGCTATTTTATTTCCCAGCCATTCAACCTCATGATATCCTTTCTGCAACTCTTTGCAGCTTTTGTCTTTATTCTCAAGCCTGAGTAGCATAGTATTGTCAGTACATTCTGTCCCTGACTTCTCAAATTAATTTCCAGAATATTTATCAATACATTGACCAGCACAGAATTAGTTTTTAACTTCCTTTATAATATTTTCATTAGTCTTCCATAATGATCCCTTTTTTTTTCATTTCACTGTATGGACACTTGGCATGAGATGTTGCTAAAAGCCCTTTTGATATTTAAGCAAATTTTATTAGCCAGATCATCCTGGAATACATGTTCAGCAATTCTTCCGAAGACCCGTAACAGATTTCATGGTTGTGTATACAATACATCTCCTCTTTCATTATGGTTTATGTCAATTGTCAAGGCACAGTTATCAATTCTGTTGAACATCTACAGAAACCTCACACACAGGTGTGGTAGCTTTTTTTGTTTGTTTGTGTGTGTGTGTGGTAGGATTTTTTAATTTCTTTAAACCATATTTGCCATTTTTTCTCTCCTCTGATACTGACGCAGTTCTAAGCAGAAGTTAGTATTTTTTAATGAACTGACCACCTGCTAGTAACTTATTAGTTTGCTTTAATAAGCCATTTCCTGACAATTAAATTCAGCCAGATCTTGTGATTAAGACCCTGTCAAAAAATGTTAACAGCATTAAAAGTTTGCTAAGCACTTCAACAGCAAACACAGATAAAACTCTGTATCCATTCCAGTCTATTCTTCCAGAAGGGAAGAATATATTCTTTCTTTAAACCTTGACTACATAGTCACCCAAATTCTTTGACGACTCTCAGAGACAGTACTGTACTGAGAGCTAGTAGCAGGAACAAATTCAGCCTCATCAAGTCCTGGGGAGATAGTATTACTCCCATACAGCACACAGACAGGTTTAGTGCTGGCAGTTCTAATATCCAGACTTCCTGTCATGCAGTAAACACTCTACTGGATTTGTTTGTTTTTATTAAGAAGTGATATGAAAACATTTTGAAATTAAAGTTTTATCAGTTTTCCACTGCAAGTCAAGTTTTCCAATCTATACAGTTTAGACAAGAAGCAGACCAAGAGATGACTCAGTCATCATCTGTAAATGACTCCATGGGTGATAAGAAAAAAACATTGCCATATTAAATCTCTAAGCTACCTGAAAACAGAACACAGGATGTTGAAGACAAATTAATCCAGACTAAATGCAAGGCTGCCCCTTCATAATGATGTTGGGAAGGATTAAAATATATAGACTTTAGTTATTTGAGAGATTTCTCAAGTCTATATTTGTTTGTAAGATATCCCATCATAGCTGAGACAGGCTTATTCCTGATGTCATGGGGTGGTATTTTTCTCTGTTTTGCAGATCCAGTTACACAATTACATTTGGTTTCCTCAGACACAAAACGTGATGACTGTGATAAAGTATGTCTATTCAATATCTCATTTGTATCACTGTTGCTTTGGCTTTAATGCTGTAACAAATCATCCTATGTGCATAAATTAGTATGTTCTTTAAAATTCCATATAAGGAACATGACTTTGATGCTTTCTGAACACTGAAAAGCTCAAATATTCTGAATAATTTACCTGAAGAAAAGCCTGTGTTCCAACTTTTTTATGGCAAACGCTGGCAAATACAATTTTTGCAGATGCAATCCCTCAAAGGAATAGAATAAAATAATAATACAAAATCAGAGCAGTATTTTTAAACAAAGGCTGAGAAAGGAGGGGTGGAATAAAACTGGTGAATGAGATTAAGTAAGATTAGCTCTAATCTCACTAAGGGTCACCTCTGTAGGGAAATTTACTGGCACCGCTCTCCTGGTATAATTACGCTGCTACAGTTATACTATTATAAATCATTATGTTTCCAGAGCAACCCATCAGGAATAATTCCATTGAAACCAAGGATGTAAGGACTACAAGAATCAATTCACCATATTCAGTTGTCTCTGGACACTGAATTACTGATTTTTTTTCTAGGAAAAACCATGGAAATAAAAGATGGACATAAATCCAGTAATAAGCCAAAATGACTATGATTCTATGATGAGCTTATGCTTAAAGCTGTCTATTTTGAAAAGAGAAAGGAAGTCAGGAGCAATTCATTATCCTTGTTGACTTGCTGTAAACGTTCAGGAAGTGCCAGGTGTTAAATCCGTCTTCACTCTGAGTCCGCCGAGCATCAGCAGGGCTTTGGTGCCCTCTCACGTTTGATACAGGCAACTTCAGTGATTGCAAACAGTTCTTGGTCATAGATCGCTTGAGAAGGCTGCTCAGGATACAAATTTTTCAGCAAGTAAGTGCCAGCTAAGATAACTGACTACTAATTGCTTCAAAAACGTTAATAACCCCTGTAAGGCAGCTAACTTACAGAGGCACTGAAATTACAGTAACGAGCAGACACACAGACATAGTTTTATACCCTCCCCTTCAGTTTTTATTGAGGTGGCTCAGCCTCACTGAGCCACTTGATCTTGCATGGCACAAACTGATCTTGCATGGCACAAACCTGACTCGAGCTTTTTTTTGTTTAGGCCAAATATTGTTAATAAATTTCTCACTATGAGAACATGAAACACACACACACAGAAAAGGTTTTGAGCATCACAGAAAAATCAATGAGGCACTGGCACAGGTTCTCCTAAGCTGTGGATGCCCCATCCCAGGAAGTGCTCAAGGCCAGGTTGGATGATCTGAGCAACCTGATCTAGTGGAATGTTCCCTGCCCATGGCAGGAGGGTTGGAACCAGATGATCTTGAAGGTCTTGTTCAACCCAAACCATTCTGTGATTCTATGGAGAGAGAGAACTACGTGATTCGGTCTTACCTCATGGAAACATCAAGCAGGTAACAATCTAGGTAGTTACTCAAAGAAAAGGATCAATCTAAAAAGAAAACAAAGGTCTGCAAAATTGAAGACATCAAAATAGAGGGTATTTCTATTTCCATTACTTGAATACACCAGTGACTACTGCTTACACTTACAGGCTGGCACTTATTACCTAAAATTAGATTTCTGGGCAGTTTTAGCAATCACCTTAGGTTTCTTTCTTGTCTAGTTAACACTGCAGAATGTTACTTTTCTTCTTGTGCAAGTATTTCTAATCCATAGAGAACCCTTCTTGATCTTCTAAAAACTAAACAGATTGCTTAGTAAATCTGTTTTTAAAATCAAACCTGATTTGCGATAAGAAGTGTTTTGTTAGGTTCTTTTTAATTTCCCTATTAGCATCATAAGGGTATACAGTTTAAATATTTTTTTTAAACTTGGCACTTATGTAACTCATCATCCCATTTTAGTAATTACTCAGAGGGAAACATATGAGAGACATTTACATGTCTGTTTTTCAAACATAAATTAGAATGCAAAAGAGAATGGCCACAGAAATAGTAATGTATAAAGAGAACAGGGAATTTTAGATTACATTTGAATGTTGATATCAGAAATTATGAAATACCTCATTTAAGGGCTGAAGGCCCTGTATTTAGAAAAGCAATCCATTACAATGGAATGGATTGATACTGGTACAGAAATAAAGCACCCAGGACTTTAATAATGGGAAAGTCTCAATTTATTTTATCAAATTATCCTACTATGCATTTTTTCAGAAATCGGTTTCAAGATAATACATAAGAAAACATCCAGAGAATTAGCAAGTTAGTGCACAAAATAATTTTCTCATTCTGGGCATAGACACAGCAATAAAATAGAGTCTAAGCATCTCATATTAATAATAAGCATCCCTTGTCCCTTGTTATCACACATACCCCAATGCTGTGTGGCAAGGCACATTTTGGCACCTTGGCCTGTTTCAGTAAAGCCAGACAAAACTGGATGAATGCTCCGCATTTCTTGGGGCTGCAAAAGCTCATGTAAAAAGAGAGTTGAGAGCAGATCCATGCAGCAAACAGAAACTTGTATATGTAAGTTATTTGTCAACATCCAAAAGTGCACTATATTGCTTTACTGAACACAGAAACATGTTTCCAGAGAGCTTTGAGTTCTGTTTTCAAATGGATGTGACAAAGGAAAAATAAATAAGGAAAGGATGTGGTGAGGAAAGATGGATATGCCTGGACCCCCTACATCACCAAGATATGCTCAAATATCATGATATTACAGTAAAATTTTATAAAATAAATCCACCTTGTGTAGACAAGAAATAGCTAAATTGCACACAGAGCAGAGATCCCTGAGCTAGTCAAAAACTAGTTAGAAAAGCCACACAGTACACTGTACAGATATATCCGCATAGGTCTAGAGGAAGTACTGCTACTTTTTCAGCAAATAAATATTGCTTACTAGCTCCCATTCAAGACCACATGGATCATATTTCTTAGTGTATAATCCTGAAGTTCTGCTTCTAAGACTTGGGTGAGGGCAGCCCCAGGTGAGATCTGTTTTTTTTATTGTGGATGTAACCAACAACAAAGCATTCACATTTAGTGCATTAATCTCAAACCTGAAATCAGGCCATCAGGCTCCAGAGCTGAATTATTTTCCAGATAAAGTACAAATCTGACATATTTCTGGACATATTTTCCATCTGCTGACTCACAAATTTGTAGTCATAGGTTGAAACGTACCAATAAGAAGCATTTCCTTTTGTGAAATGGGTATTTCTCATCAGTACAATTCTATTTCCCATATTCCCTTTCTCAGAAAGTAGAAAAAAATTGCCTCTTAGCTGGTAATTAGCATTAAAATAATCCACACAGTAGAATAAGTGTGTGGAAACAGCAAAAATCCTCCCTAGTGTTTTGAAGTGCTAGAAAATATGGAATGTGGATTCACAGTTTTACCATGGTAATCAGTTATCCACTGTCTCATTTCTGCCATGGCATCTTCTCCATCTCATTTTCCCATGCCCAGTTCCCTCTATGCTATAAAGTGAACTTAAAAGCTTGTAGCAACATGTAAAGAAAGCAGAATCACTCTGGTCTAGGAATGGAGAAGCAGGATTTTTTGACAGAGCTTAGAGACATCTGCTGTAATATAGTGTAAGAAATTTAACTCTAGACATTAACGGAGTTGATGAAGTCTGAGTTCTGGAAATAAATTAAAACAGATGCATTGCTATTAACTGACAGAGCTTCAATTAAATTGGAAGAAAATCATGTCTCCCAGTCCCTTCTGCTGATTAAGACTTCCCTAGCAAATGGCAATTTGTTTTTCTTGAGGAACTTACATGACTTGAACTTCAATATGTTCCACTATGAAATCCTATGGAACAGAAAACTCAGGCTGATATAAATCAAATAAGGTTAAGAACTGATTTAGTTAAGAATCAGTACTTGGCTGCTGTGCATATACTTTTAATTTAGTTTGAAGTATCTAATATCAATTTAGCTCAAGCTTATTACAGACTTTATCACTTTAGCTAGAGCTGAAAACAGATTTCATTAAACACCTAAAGCAGACGCCAGTATCAGTACTGACACCAATATCCAGCAGCATCTAATTAAACATTGTGACACATCCTTATACTCAGTGTTGGACACTATCAACACAACCATTCAAAAAAAGTGAAGAAACATTAAAATGAGGTGCTCTTCTCCCAGGAAATAATTTATAGAACTTCTTTCAGACAGTTCTGACCATTTAACAACACACACCGGCTAAGTAGAGGAGCTGCAAGTTGACCCAATACGTTTAAGATCAACAGTTGTGTTTGTAAAGTTTTACATAATAAAATTAAAATGCTTATCATTTTACAATTGCAACAAAAGTAAAAGCCACCATGGTATTACTGAAACAAATAACAGCTCAAGACCAAGTATTTCTCCAGAATTCAGAACAGCTAGGACAGAGTCTTAGCTCTGGAGTTCTGGGAGTACCATGTTCTGTGCTTGTCTGAGGAAGTACAAGCTACAAAGAACTCAAGGAGATGTGGTCACAGGTCTGATATGTCACACATCTTATGCCACAGCAGTTGTGGGAAACCATCAGCTTAAAGGTATGTATTTTTGTACTTGCTGGGCTCCAATCTCTGCCACATAAACTGCTCCACTCCTCATGTCTACGTCCACAAGGTGCGGTTTGGTTTCATCAGCCAGCTGGACACTGTGGACCATGACACAGTCCCCAATGGAGCCAACTGGAGGTGCTGCCAAGATTGCCAGCCGGTTGATATTCAGCTGGGCTACAATCAGGTATTTGTAATCGGCAGTAAACCTGTGAAAGACAAACCATTTTTGAACTACGAACTCCACATGACATCTCATTTTAACACAAACATGCACTTTGTACAAACAAAACCTCTTTATTAGTCACACCTTTGAAGGCTATGGCTGATGAAATGCAATGTAACATTGAGAATTAACTTGTAAGCCTTGCTTTTCATATGACTGCTCATTGAGACAGATTATGCTACAGAAAACTCATTCAAGAAAATATTTCTTCCTGTAAAAGCTGCAACAGTAATGCTAATAACACAACAACTTCAAAAGGAAGCTCCCAATCCTGCACTCAAATCCACAGGACTTGTTATAAAGCCAGGATTTCCCTGTCAAGATGCAACTGTGCAGATCTGTGTATATAAATAGGGCCCAGCACCCTATTAAACTGGTTAACTCCTTGTCATTAAATATTAAATATCAACATTTTAATTCCCCAGTAAGAATACACCTTATTTATGGAATTGCATGCTTCTAGAAGAACTGTTCAACAATACCTGACAGAATAGGGTCCATCTTCTGAAAAACAACTGCTCCAAGACCCAAGCCATTCTCCCGTGACTTTATCAAAAACTTGGATTCTCTTGTTGTCTCTGTCTGCAACCCATACCTGTTAAGAAGAAAAATCATGGCTGTCAACTAATAGAACAAATTAAATGCATTCATTTCCTACAAGAGCAAAGTTCCCTGTAGTAAAAATGGAACAATGTACCTTGGAAGAATGTACCTCCCCATTCAAAACTAAATCAGTAGATCCGACTTCCAGATATAAACCAAAACTAAGCTCAGTTAACTGAAATTATTTTATAGTACTTTAACAGAGAAATCAGTGCCTTCTCTTCATTTTTTTGTGGCTAGGAAATGGATGTATTTGATAGAATTTTTATCTCCACACTACAGACATATTCCCACCTATTTAATTTTAAAGGTCTGTCTGAAGGTCTGTCACTCGTTAACAATTTTTTTTTTCAAGGGTAGTCTCATTTCATGATCCAGGTCTGTGATAACTGCATCTGCAAACACTCTTGATATGCCTAATACTACTACAAATACTGAGCAATTTAAAACCTGTAGAGCATGTTTAGCTTGTTTTATCTAATCAGTGTTGTCTCTGCGAACCCAGTTAGCACAGGAGACAAACACTGCAAGCTAGCAATACCACTAGACAGTTCCAACGAAGGCATTTTTTGTACAACAATCATTGAAGTTTTAGCTGTTGACAACTCATCAGTCTGGTAAGTAAACCTCATGACTTTTCGGGGGCATCACCAAAAAGGGAGCAATAAACATGACTTTAGATCTTTCATCACTATTTTTAAGTGAAACGCTACTACAGCATTATCTTAGATTTCTTACGAATTAACAATTATTTTTCAACCTAAACTGATGATCAACACTATGTTGGCAATAAAATCATAGCTCATCCCAGTCACTGTGTTTGAATTAATAAACTCACATTTACCCTGCAGCATAAAGTGACCATGTTCCTCCTGTTTTTTATCCCACTCTGCCAGTTTTGGCAGAGAACTGTCTCTGCCAATATGCACTTCTTGTTCAGGATTCAGATAGCATCAGCAGAATTAGCTTCAACCAGTGGTGTTTTAGTGAAGCAATCTTATTTTCCCTGAAACGAATTAAGCAGCAACTGTGCAATTCCTCTCTAGGAGCAGAAGACCAAAAGCCAGACTGCAATTAACACCTGGCAGAAGCAGACTCTTGGACTGCCTTGAGCTGCACGTAAAAGAGAGTAACGTCCATGACCTAGCCAGAGCTTTACTATCATCTTAAGCTTATTTGGAATTTTCAAATATGAAATTAAAGCCCCCTGAAGAAACATAAGAAGAAAAGTAAGTGTTTTTATGTATTACAGAACACAGTAATAAATGTCCTGTACTCTCACGATGGCAACCTGTTACAAACTGCAGGAGGAACAGTTTTTTGTTGCATAGACATCACAGTGAGGATCCTTGTGTTAAACCTTGGAGTCAGCTACTTCCATAGAACCTGCAGTATGAAACTTCAGCTCACGACTGTCACACCAAAAACTGTAACCCCATAAAATGACACAGATCGCAACAGTTTAAATAAAAAATAAATACATTTTGTTTTGTTCAAATACATGTAAACAAGTCTGTTGATAGACGAAAACAAAATTTTTCCTTTATTCTTTACCCGTCCAAAAGCATCCACTGTTACACTGTGAGGAATCTTGAACTGACCAATGCCAGTCCCATTTGTTCCAGTCAGCCAGATCTCTTTGTAGTCTAAACAGTGAGCACCATGAAAAATAAAAGCAAAAAAATCACAGTGAGAAGACAACAAAAAAACATAGCTTTAAGTCATTCTCTTGCAAAGTTACTTTGGGCAATTTGTAAAAGGTAAAGTTTCTAAACTTTTTAAACACAGTGCTCCTGACACACGACCACTACAGTGACTGCTGGATTTTTATGAGTGGTTTCAGGATTACGGTTACAGAAATGTTGCCACTAATACACAACAGCCACAGTCCATGGTTCTATTAAGCACTGAATTTAAAAATAAAAAAGGAAAAAAATAAGTTGGCTGATTATGCTAATAATTTATTTCCTAAATTGATTTTTTACATTTTTTACCTGGAAGTTTTTACTTCTAACAACTCACAATTTTGCAAACTAGGTATTAGAAAACTATTTGCTTTATGATAGCACAACAAAGAAACAGTAGCTCCTCCACTAATTCCAACTGTAAGCATGTGCAGACTTCTCAGTCAGTGCCCTAACTGAGGGGTACGGGCCAGCTAATCAGAATCACAGAACAATTTAAGAATAAAAGACCTCCAGACACTGTCTGGTCCAACCTGCACCTCCAAGCAGGACTACCTTTGATAACCAATCCAGCTCTTAAGTTAGATCAGGTTGCTCGTAATTCATCAGTTTTTCAGCATCTCCAAGAATGGAGAGTGCACACCATCTCGGGGCCACCCTGTCATTCGCTGTCTGACCATCCTCACTCTTCCATTTTCTTCCAAAATTCAAACTGGAATTCACCCCTCTTGCATCTTTTGCTCAGTGTTCTTCATTCTTCACTGCAGATCTCCAAGAGACACGTGGCTCTGTCTTCTCTATAGCCTCCCTTTACTGACTTGAAGACACCAATAAGAAAACTAAGCGGGATTCTTCCCTGATGACTGAACAAAGTCACTCTCTCAACCTTTTCTCACAAATGATTAGGAGATTTCTCCTGAAGGGACAAGCAATAAATCAGGATCTGATTCAAGAAGGTCTTCAAACTAAAGTTAAATGACATTTCTACCTAGTACTTGCTTAAAACTTTTCCCAAGCCGTGTTATTTAAAATCTAGTTTTCAGTGGTCAACTACTGCAACAGTTCATTTTTTCATACCATTGGATAGTTTGAGCAATCTGTTGTTCATTCCTCCATCTCCATCAACAACATAGATTTCTCCACTTTCCTCCACAAAGATCTCTGCTGGTTGATCAAATTGCAGGGGAATCAAACTTGAACCAGCATTACCTGGTGTGCCCAAGACCTGCAAAAGTTTACCCAGAGGGCTGTACTGTTTCACTGTGTGTCCGTATTTCCCTGAATTAAGAAAAGGAGTGCAAAAACATCTTAACAAAACAAAATATAAGTATTAAAACTGACTGCAGAGATTTAAAAAGAAAATCTGATACTCAGAAGTGATATTAATACATCTAACCAACAAAATTCTACAGTGAGATTATGACAGTGAGTTAGTAAATCCATAGGCTATAACAACATTTATCCATTGTATTAGGATCACTAAACCTAGGTCTAGCCAGGTTTCTTTCCTGATGCTTCTGGGTGGCAGGGAGGAGTGCTGACTGAGCTCAGCAGCTGTAAGCAGACACACAGCACAACTCATGAAACTTCAGACTATTTCATGCAGCACCCGAGAAGTTTATTCACGGCAAGAATAGCACAAATCTGTCCCAGAATTGTTTGAGAGACTTAAATAAGTGAGTTGTTAAAGCAAAACCTGCAGTACTAACATTTTATTCCCCACCTAATATTTCTCACACCACCACCATGCATACCTGTTCCAACATCTGTGATCCATACTGAACTATCTATTGCAGTGTTCCATACAAAGATACCATGAGGCATTTCAACTGTATCATTCCAGGAGTGAAGAAAATAGCCTTCTTCTGAGAATACGAGTACCTTTGGCACATTGTCTCCCCGCTGAAAAGGCAAAAAAAGTTCTAAAGAAAACATGTTAAGTAAGCAAACACATTATTTTATAACTCCTCTTTGTGAAGTTTTGCAATGTTTCATTAATCATAAGAATCTCCTGAGATAATTGTCTGCTAGAAGTTTTTTTCCAGCTAGAAAAGGAAAAAGAGGTAAGGGTCTAAATCTAGCTTGAAAAACCTTCCCTTCAGTCTAGACTTTCACCTTACATCAAACAGAGTCCAGCTTTCAGAGCAGCCAAGTGCCTGCAGCTATCTTGGTCTTCTCTTTGAATTGTGATTTTATGCTCCTTCTTAGAAATATGCCCAGTGTAACATAGGCATGAAAAACTGTAACTGCTTGTTAGGGCAATGGCACTCAAGTACTCATACTGTGCTTTACAAATAATTCCCACCACTTCCCATGGAGAGAATGTCTTATCCATGGCCTAGAGATACTGACACATGGAACTGGGTAGAGGAAATAATTTAACTCCAGTTACTCTAACTGGTTGAAAGAGCTGTGTGGTTTTGATTTCACAGGACCAGACCTCAAACAATGGAAGATTCAGTTTCCTCAGAATCACATTTTATCTTACAGCTAAGGGAAGCAGCTGCTGTAACTCAGTTAACTTGGATCATGCATTCATACCACAGAAATGTAAAGCTTTTAAATAAAAAGAAGTTCATTGTGCCAGAACTTCTTTTAAAAACAGATATAGCAGAGACATCTTTGTTTATATTTCCTCTAAGTTTAATACAATAATTATTCATACATATATATATATAAATATATAAAAATAATAAACAGGCACTTATATATCCTAATCTTAACCAGATGCTTTAAAGGCAAAAATACACAAGAACAAGAGAGAAATACAGTATTTCCCACTCACTTGTCCTACATAGACTAAACCATGGAGAGAGTCAACAGCAACACAAAATGTTTGGCCAGTGAAGTGTTCTGGAGTTTTAGGCCAGCCTATGTCCAGCTTGTACATCTGTTGCTCTCCCTTCCAACGAGAGAAGTGATCATATGCTTTTAAAACCTGAAAATACAAAATGTAGCAGTCAAATTCTGTGAGGGTGGGATCAAGCGAAAGAGCAGTTGAAAGTGACTGCATGCTGAAGCATCATAAATTCATTTATTCAATTTAAACTAACAAGACAAATAAACAGAAGCAGGCTTGCAGCTAGGGGTTTGGACTGCAAGTGGGAAAACTTCAACATACTGAAAACTAGCTAATCAAGTCCTTTGGATTGAGGAGCTCTGTAATTAAAAGGCAAAAAACACACCCTGAAATTTTTTAGACCAGAGTTGCTATTAATATCTGTAACTCTCCAAACTGAGGAAAATAGTAAAGAAGGTTCCAAGTGCACCAGATTCAGTAGCCACTTCAGGATGCCAAAATAAGAAAAAAATACAGGTGAAGAAAGAAAACTACCTTTTGGAAATGCGGAAGTGTAAAATACCCGGAACAGTCAGACTCGGGTCAGCGTGTACGTTTTAAAGGATAAAGGGAAAAAATAGTCTTCCACCTTGTTGTTCTATTTTTCTAGCACAACAGTGAAAGCTAAGCACTCCTGCAAGATAAGCGCTGGAACGGATAGCTCAGTCTAGGGCTCAGAAATAACGCGGGTGCCCCTGAAGGCTCACGGAGACCTGCCCTTTCTGTTCGTCGCCCTGACGGCACCAGGGACACATCGATGCCACAAAGCTGCGGACAGACAGACTGAGATATCTATCAAAAAAGAACAACGGATAGTAACCCAGCAAGCAGAAAACCTGACAGCAAGGGGGAAGGTATTCACCCACAGATTCCTTTTTCCTCGCTGGGGCGCAGCACACCGCCTGGAACCCCCGGAAAGCGGCCGCCCCGCGCCGGCATCACCTCGGCGGGGCTGCGAAGCTGCTCAGTGCCGCGGGCTCCGCCTGGAGCCCCGTCAGCCACAAGCGGCGCGGGCGGCACCGAGCCGGGACGGGTCCCGGGGCGCTTCCCGCAACCCCCGC